>JAVRXN010000001.1:13565527-14026280 GCA_033556935.1 Timema podura | reverse complement strand
TTTCAAACCCGGACGGGAATATAGCCTGTATCACAGGGTCCAACACAGGTCATAAGGTACATTGATATTTCAAACCCAGACGGGAATATAGCCTGTATCACAGGGTCCAACACAGGTCATAAGGTACATTGATATTTCAAACCCGGACGGGAATATAGCCTGTATCACAGGGTCCAACACAGGTCATAAGGTACATTGATATTTCAAACCCAGACGGGAATATAGCCTGTATCACAGGGTCCAACACAGGTCATAAGGTACATTGATAGTTCAACCCCGGACGGGAATATAGCCTGTATCACAGGGTCCAACACAGGTCATAAGGTACATTGATATTTCAAACCCGGACGGGAATATAGCCTGTATCACAGGGTCCAACACAGGTCATAAGGTACATTGATATTTCAAACCCAGACGGGAATATAGCCTGTATCACAGGGTCCAACACAGGTCATAAGGTACATTGATATTTCAAACCCAGACGGGAATATAACCTGTATCACAGGGTCCAACACAGGTCATAAGGTACATTGATATTTCAAACCCAGACGGGAATATAACCTGTATCACAGGGTCCAACACAGGTCATAAGGTACATTGATATTTCAAACCCAGACGGGAATATAGCCTGTATCACAGGGTCCAACACAGGTCATAAGGTACATTGATATTTCAAACCCAGACGGGAATATAACCTGTATCACAGGGTCCAACACAGGTCATAAGGTACATTGATATTTCAAACCCAGACGGGAATATAACCTGTATCACAGGGTCCAACACAGGTCATAAGGTACATTGATATTTCAAACCCAGACGGGAATATAGCCTGTATCACAGGGTCCAACACAGGTCATAAGGTACATTGATATTTCAAACCCAGACGGGAATATAACCTGTATCACAGGGTCCAACACAGGTCATAAGGTACATTGATATTTCAAACCCAGACGGGAATATAACCTGTATCACAGGGTCGTAGATAGGTTGGAGGTTGTATCGGCACTTCAATTATTGTTGATAATAGTTGCTTGTTTTTTCAAACATTCAAATAGGCCCACATGATTTTATTAATTTTATTATAAACGTGCCCATTATTTAGTTTAAAATATAATTTTGTAGAGTTACTAATAGGTAGGCCTATACAGCCTACCAATCAAAATAAAATATATATGCATCTCTATCGAGCTAGTTAATTAATGTTTATTACGATTTTTAATTTTTATTGATGCAGGGACGTTGAGGGATTAAGTAAGATAAAAATGGTTTTACATGATAACATTGATATTCATCCATACGAGAGATTTTTTTGTGTTACGTATGACGTCAGTGCCGATTTTTTTATTTATTTTTTATTTTTTACCATTTAGAAAATATTGTTGGATTGGCAGTTGCAAAATATAAACCGAGTTCAATATAAGTTTAAAAGTATATCATGTGTTTCCATCAAAGTAAGACCATATATAAAAATAATATTTTATAACAACGCAAACAAATAAAATTCGTGAAGGTTGAGAGTGTAGGGGACGCGAGTTAAGGGCAGTGTTTTTATAGCAAAACTTTTTTTGGACAGAATAGATCAAATATTTTCTTCACATGGTGATATCAACAGTTGTTGAATATCTGTCCAGGGTGTCCTGGAATTTAATGACAACTTTTTCTCTTATTTATAAAGTTTCTCATCTAATGCCGCCATTCTCATGACAGATATTCAACAACTGTTGATATCACCGTGTGAAGAAAATGTAACTTTATGTTTGTACTGGAGAAGTATTTGATTTATTTGGCTAAAAATGTTTTGCTATAAAAACACCTACCATTCTTCACGTACTTTACACTCCCGCCTTAACATCGCCAACCTGCCCCGGTTTACCCTACTCAGATAAACTATTACGTTGCATGTAGCATATATTACAAAATTTGTATATAGTAATATGATGATTTATAAATCAATAATAGCATATCTTTAATTTTAAATTCAAAATCTTAAAATCCGATTTGGTGGCCGCGTGCTCTAAAGCACTACCCTCACAATAGACTAGACTGCCGATAACGGGGAGATCGAGGTTCGAATCTCAGGTGTACTGGGGATGGATTTTCCAAAATGGGTGATGCCTTAGACCATGCGGCCACAGAAGTGAGTATCAAACAGTTATATTCAGTTATTTTAAAAGTAGAATATAAAGCGATATATTTACTGTGAGATTTAGTTTTAAAACTCTTCAGGATTTTGTTGAATGTTTTGTAGAGAAAGTCTTGAATTATATATTGACACTAACCATATTCTGCTGTCAACACTTGCGTTGGTTGAGCGCTTTCTGCACGTCGGCGGAGCGAGCTACCGGTAATGCTCGCCTGTTTTCATATCACGCCGGCAGATGGCAGGCGGCGCACTCGAGCCTCCTAATAGCCAGTAATACGTAGGTTATTAGGAAGCCAGTAGCGCTCGTAGTGGTAGTTTGTTTTAACAACAATTAACCAGGCCACCACTCAAGTACCACAACTACTCACGTGGGTAAATATGATTAGAAAGAAATAACATTAGGTAAATAAACACATTTAGTTGGGATGTGATTGTGATCATAATGAACTTGTTTGTCCGGTATACTGATAGTAAACATTTCAAAGTGGTTGGTTCGGTTGGATCAACCGGACTCTCATGAAACATGTGTTTTCTGAACACTCTTCCTTATTTATTTGTTCTGAAAGATGTGTTAACATGTTCTAAGTTTAATCTACTGAATGCTACATCTATCACGACTTGTAGTGCCAGTTTTTCGTGTCGAGAATTGAATATTTAAATTAAACTATAATAACTCTGTTTAAAGGAAAGGGTAGCAACAGAAAATTAAAATGGTTTCCCTTAAGGTGGGGATGTAGGGGACGCGAGAAATGGTCAGGTCATCCTAGAGGAAAAAACTACCTTCAGTACACCCAGCTGAGATTCGAACCCTGACCTCCCCATCATCAAAAGACCAGCCCGCATGCCACCGGTGCGATAATGTTGCTAGATATACTCCTTATCTCTGTTTACTAGAACTATGAAACCCAACTTTAACTAATCCATAAAAAAAATTGTAGCCTAGCTTTGATCTCTCTTATTTTACTATCCTGCATACGCCACTGATAGACATGGATTATTTTATTCTAATGAACAAAATTCAATAAATAGTCGAATTGAAGGCAGCTTTACTGTTTCAATGAATCTGACATGTTCACTTAAACGTTTATAAAATTGAGGTAAACATTAATTTTGTATGTACTCAAATATTTTATAAGCTTGAATTTAGGTGAATAGGTCTAAGTTACATTAACATATTTTAAACGAAAATTGTCAAAACACGAATAAACTCTTATTGCGTGTGTGTTTGTAATGAGGATAAACATACAATTTTTTTTACGACAGTAATAAACTTAATATTGTCGTAATCCTATCGCACTACTTTGAGTTATTATTCATATTATTTAATTTTTGTTGTCATTTTGTTTAAATATAAACAGTAAGTAAGAAAGTACTGGATTCGCTTAGATAGAAGCTACTGATGGCTTCTGAGACAAAATATGTATTTCAAGCCGAGACTTGAACAAAAACTTTACCAACTTTCAAATTTCTACCAGTAGATCTACTAAGTTTATTAAACAGACTTTTTTTCACTAAATTAAAAATGTCATAAATAATTTTGAGCTCTAGTTTAGTGATATATTTTTAACGCAAAATTCATAAAGTTATTCTCTTTTTTAACGAGTTTCAAATCATAGACATTTAGCATTTACTGTACGTAACTATACCGGTTATCATCTCTGAGGTAACTGCATAATTTCTATTGAAAACACCGTTGTTATTCTCTTGTTCTCACGTGGTCAATCTTCCCTAATGGACACCCTACACGGTCAATAATATTGACAATCCTATATATTATTTCTGCTGTCAACATCCCTTTTTCTCAACTAATACAAAGCCTACAATCTATGAATAAGGTATCAGTGTATAGGATTTTTTTTACCGACTTCTGACATAGCATACTCAGTTTACGTTAAAACACATTGTTTGTTTAAAATTTAAGTTAAAATAAAAACCTATATATTATTTCTGTTGCCTTTGCAATGACTATCAATAAATCTCAGGGACAGTCGCTTCAAAGAGCTGGATTGTACTTGCCAAATGCTGTATTTACTCGTGGAAAACTCTATGTAGCCTTTTCAAGAGTCACTAAAATATAACATTATTTTTGTATCAATTATCGAAAATGACAAACAAAGAATTCAAGATGATTGCATTTTGACATCAAATATTGTAAATGCGTTCACATTAATTAACTCTCTTTGATATTTTGTGTATACACTTCGCTGAGTATTTAATTTCAACAACCCAACAAAAGACTAAATCTTTTTCTTTTTTTGGGGGGGGGGGGGGGGGTTAATGTGCGAAAGTTTCGCACAGGTTTACTGGCAAGTAAAAAATAGTGACAGTACTATTGATCGTGTAGTGTCTCATTTATATTGACGGATATTGTCAATAGCAATATTATTGACCGTGTAGGGTGCCCATTAAACACAAAACAAATTTTGCAACGCTGGCTCGTCGATGTTGCCAGTAGCTCCTTATTCACCCCAGCACATCACTTTCCGACATAACTGAGGAGATTTGGCAACGGTAAACAAAGAGAAAGCGCGTGGTAGAAATCGTCCGTGGGAAAATACTCGATAATCAAAACGCGAGGTGGACCTAACGGACGTTAGTAAATACGCGCGACAAGTAAACGCCCATGTGAAACTACCTGCAGTTCCTTCAGCGATGATATTGGGTGTAAGTGTCTAGGACAATATTTTCCCGCGTTAGAAATTTAAATAGCATCGATTCATAGCAGAAAAATTATTAGTTGATCGAGTGAATCTATTATCTTGTACAGGTAATTAGTTCACTTCCTTGATTTTATATTACTTTACCTCTCGAAAGGTGATCTGGTGGTCTAGGGGTAAGGTGTCAGACTTCTGTGCTGAAGGTCCGGGGTTCAATCCTCGGTCCCGGCACATATTTATCTGATTGCCAAACCCTTCCTTCACCTCTGACAAGACGTGTATTAATCACAACTTGTGAATGTGAGGAATGCCAGGTCTCCACCGTGGTTCGGATCCCATGTTAAACTGTAGGTCCTCCATTTCATCTCACAACCACCCTACCATTATACATTAGTGTAAGTGCATATAATAATAATAATAATTTAGCACCGCGTCTTACTACCCGTTCGGGTTATACGCTTAAGTACTATTTACACTAATGGATTAGGAATTGGGAGGGTTGAATTTAGAGGAAGTGAACCCGCATTTGCGTGGAGGGAGAGTGGAAAACCATTTAGGAAAAACCACCCCCAGTTCACCCGACCGAGATTCGAACCTCGATCTCCCCGTCCTCAGCGGTCGAGCTCAACACGACTAGCGTGTTAGCCAACTACGCCACCGAGGCGGGTGTAAGTGCATATAACCCGAACGGGTAGTAAGACGTGGTGCTAATAATAATAATACTTCTCGAAATTACATTAAAAATGGAAATGGATTATAAATTACATATTTAGAAGATTCAAATAAAAATAGACCACCCCTCCCTCCCCACAAGGAGACTTCCAGCCTTGCTCCGTTGAAAGCATACAATTTATGTGCATGTGAAAAGCACGCCCACACTCAAGTAGTTTCCGGTTATTACTAGTACCTAGCCGGTAACGACATTCCTTAAGTTCAATTGACAATAAAAACTTCATTGCGCAATTTTAACAAGTAAATAAATCTATAAACAGTGATTCATTGATTTCAAATCATTACAGTTCGAGTTATAAAGGGTCAAACTTGCTATTTTATGTTTTTTTTACATACCATTGTTAAGGTAAAGTAATTAATGTTTAAGTAGAGATTAATATGAGGTGTACACAATAAAATATGTATAATCTGTTTAGTAAAAATAATTTTAATGTTACTCATAAGCTGTTTTAAAGTGGTAAAATTATATCATTTTTAATTATATATAAATACTGTTCCCTTTATACCAAGATAATTTGACTTTATCTCATTTGGTGGTACACATTGTCGTTATTAAAAAAAAAACTTTAGGCCTACTCGTTAATTTTATTACAATGTCCGAATTGTTCATTGAAAATATTTATTTGAAATGTATATTTAATGAAATTTTATTTTTGACTGTACCTAATGTAGAAACAAAACAAAACAAAACAAAAACCACGCATACTTGCAGAACATAATATGCCAAGCAGATGTAGAGATAGTCCCAATTAATGACACACCCTGCCAAAATGTTATGGACTAAAAAAATCTTATTAATTGTTGTTGTCGAATGACCTTAAATTTAACTCTCTCACAATGTATTGAAGATTTAAATGCTAGGCTACAAGTGTATGAATCTATTTCTCTTTAGAATTAACTTAAATAAAAAGGTTTTTAGGATAATGTTACATTCTTAATTTTGTTTGGCATCCTTAACAATTATATAACCAGTTTTTAAGCTCACTAAATATTCATAAAATCTTCCCTTCCTTCTACGCTGCATGTTTCGTTTATCTCAAGTTCCAACAAGATGTCCCATAGTTGACAACAATGAAACGTTCTTGTGAGCGTTTTGATCGACTGCAGTAGCTTGATCCACGCATGCGCACTGAGCCACGAGTGTCGAAGGGGAAATAGGGGAGGTAATTCATGCAGATTGCCGGGTTCCAGCACTGATGACAAGATCTCAATGCGATGAATGAAATATTAGAGCGCAATATTTCCATATTTCACCAACTGTTTGTTTTACAAATTGTAGAATGGTTTTGGTACAAGACGGGTCCACAGGACCATTCAACAATGATTATTTTATTTTGTTGACACGTTTTTGGATAACATTTTAGCAAGGGATATGTATATGCAGGATAGACATGGGGAAGAGAGCATATGGAAGGGTGAGGGGATTACTGACAGTGGAAAGAATCCCGATTGAGTTAAGAAAGAGGTTTGCAAAACGTTTGGTGTGGAGTGTGATGACGTTTGGATCTGAGACGTGGACATTTAGAAAGATGTAACAAAGGTATTTAGGAAGGTTTTGGAATGATGTTGTGGAGAAGGTGAAATGGATTGACAGGGTGAGGAATGAGGAAGTGTTGAGAAGGTTAGCAGAGGAAAGGAACCTGATAAGGATGATACCTAAGAGAAAAATGACTTGGTTAGGCCACACGCCACGTAGGGATTGTTTAATGAAAAGGATCACGGAAGGGAAGATAGAGAAGAAAAGAGGAAGAAGAAGGTTTTGAATGCTAACAGAATACATCAAAAAAGGAAGAAGCTACAAAAATATGAAAGAAGACGCTCAGTTGATACCTGTCTCAAGACAGATTCACAGAAGAAGAAGATGATGTATTTATTATTTTGTATTGGTACGCACCAAGGCGTATCCACAAATGTATGTTGGGTTGGGGGACGCTACACCCTCAAACTAAAATTAAGGGTAATAATGTTGGGGAGTGTTGGAGGGCAGGGTTGAGAGGGTTTGTTTTAGTTTTCAATGATTCAAAACTAATCGAATCTCACTAATCAAGATTTAAAAAACACGGCTTTAATATAATTTTATCGATGGCAATATTTCACTCCTTTTCTCAAGAGTACTATTTATTAATAGTCCTGCGTGATGGCATAGATTTTGGAAGTCTTTGGGATATTGTTATAAGTTCACAACAAATATATTTTGCATCAATATCTTTGTTTACAATATGCATACATGAATTTTTCCAAACTCCAACTGTACTGCACACATATGCCAGAAATGTGTGTAGTTCATTTGGTCTTTTCTTTTCCCTTTAACTGCCATACCTCGCGCGAGCCAGGAATTGAGTTGGGCCTGCTATGATGCACGATCTTAAGGCATTCGACTACCAAGATGATATCTCAGTTGTTTCAAAGAGTTGATCCGACACTCGTATCTTGTTTCGCTCGATAGCTTGGCTGAGATTCCTAAGTCTGATACAGGGCTAATAAGGGTTTGCCGCCGCTGAGATGAAGCAGATAAATAAATATAGATCTGTTGAACCAAACTAAAGAAAATAGTTGCTTCCATACAACACTTAGCAGCGTCATTGAACACCAAGTTTAAAGAGTGAAATTCAGGGCATAAAATAGGCACGTGGGTTGAGGAGGCGGATCTGGGGAGACTCAAAAGTGGCGTTTTAAGTTCAACCTAAGCTCCTGGAAATAATTGTAAATAAAATTAAAATATATAATTATTTATATTCCATTTTTTATAGTGTTTCTTAAATGTAGTCTACAAATGGTTATTTACATGACCACTTTGTGTCTGCTAGTTTTGGTCAACCCTTCAACAATTCTGCTTTCCATCCTAGTTGTCCTCAGCCAGATCTTGTTATAAATGTGGACATGCAGAAGAGCTGAGCCAACAATTCTGCTTTCCATCATAGTTGTCCTCAGCCATGTCTTGTTATAAATGTGGACATGCAGAAGTGCCAATTCAACAAGTTTGCTTTCCATCATAGTTGCCCTCAGTCATGGCTTGAATACACGCAAAGATGACACTCCCAGTTGCCTTTAACAATATTTGCAATACCTGAATATGATTTTTCCTGCTATAGTAAAAATGCTTGTCCGTTCACCTGGTTCTTTTCATGCTGCATTTTCCGTTTATCTGCTGTTGATGTACTTATTTCGGTTGAGTTCCAATTTTTTCGCCCCTTTATTGACCATTTATATCCAACCCTGCGTTGGTTTATGTCCATGACTATCTTTTGTAAGCCATTTTATTTGCCTTTCATGTCACTCCCATTATAACGCATATTCCCAATAGGTAATTCCATTTGGTCAATATTTACTGTAAAGTACAAACATAATTTCTGTTATAAATGTCTCTAAGCTCATTTGGGGTAGCTTTTCTTAGGTTTGTTTTATTTTTTCATTATGGAAGGTATTTAACGTGCACTTTCTGAACCGACTGATTATATGAGTACACGAGAATTTCTATGAGCGAGATTATTGGCAGCACCACACCTGGGTACAATGTGGAAGTTTTTCTCCTAAAAGCAAGGGCACCGTTAGAGGGGTGATTGGGGGAACACGTCCCCCCAGAAATCTGGCACTCTTGGTAACGTTAAAAAAACAAGGGAAATGTTTTGTTCAAAAAATATATTGAAAATTCACCTTTGTAGCAATGCATAAATAATTGAGGTAACTTTTTTATTATAACTTTTTAAAACTAATTTCCTTAAATATCATTATTGATAGATTCTTTTAAATTTAACGTGAAAATGGGTTCGTTCTGCGTTGCCCTGCCCCTCCCCCTCTTCCTACAATAATTAAGAGCTAGTAACGTTTTTATCTAAATTTCTTCCCTCTCTCCCTTCAGGTAAATGCGGGAAAATTTCATAAAATTCTACCTTCCTAGTTACTACTCCATTATCATAATTAATGTATGCGTATAACCCGAGCGGTCACTTAGATGCGGTGGGGGGAATAAATCTATATTATGTTTGAAGTGATGTTATAGTGTGACGCCGTTTACGCCGATTTTGCGCGTCGCTACACCGAGACGCGAGCCCAGCGAGGCGTCCTACCCCCTCTCCGCATCACTAACAGGGTGTCCAACCCCTTCACTAGCCTCCCCCATCCTCTCTCTCAAAACTGCCGCCAGAAATAAAGAGCAGGAAAACTGCGCCAGAAGCGAGGATAAACAAAATTATCAATTTGATCATATTTTAACTGAGGAGGTAGAGCGAACTGCACTGGGTGAGGGTTGAGAAGGGGGAGGGGGGGTGAGTGTTGACGGAACCAATCAGAAAACATGGCGAGTTAAAAACTAATACCGTGGAGCAGGGACGAGGGGGTTGAAAACGTGAAAATGGAGGGATGATCCGAAACGCAGATGGGGCGTAGAGGGGGGGAACAAGTTCTTACTAATTAGGACGTAGTTTGGCGTCAGTCGGATTTGCGACCAGATTTTTTTTTTTCGCGAGTGTTTTTTTTTTACTTTGTGTTAGAATCTGAAGTAGCTTCAAACACGATAATCTTGATATCGATGAGTGTAACATGTTATTAGTTATTACTATACTTTATAAACAAACACATTAAAATAAAATATTCTGTAATAAATCTGAGATTATTTGGGTATTTATATACTACGTACCTTTGAAATATATTAATAATCGACAGAACGATACGAATTATTAAATGGTTTTTGTTCGTTAGTCTTGAAACACATTGCAAATAATGGCGTTGTAATGAAAATAAAAATTAATTAAGCATGTCAGCACACTTTTTCTTCTCATTTATTAAAAAATCTATTTTAAATTAAATTATGGAAATAGATTTGTATAACTGTACAATATGAATAGTTTTAAATCAGAAACTTGGACTGTTTTAGACATATGGAAAATAAATAATTGGAGAGCTTTGAAGTGTGCGGTGCTGTAGAAGACTTGAGAAGATCAGGCGGACAGACAGGGTCACGAATGAAGAAATCCAATGAAGAGTGGGTGAGAAGAGAATCATTTTGGATGTGATTCTTCGGTACAAAGCAAACTGGATCGAACACAATCTTAGGAGGAACTGTCTTCTGAAAGACGTCATAGAAGGAAAGGTTGAGGGAAAGAGGAGTTTAGGAAGAAGGATTCAAATACTAGATAACTTGAAAGAAAGAAGAGAATTCTGGGAGCTTAAGGAGGAGGCAGAGGACAGGGCGCATTGCCGGTCTAAGTTCACTGACAAAAGGAATAGAACTGTCGTAAGACAAAACACCTAATGATAATAATGAAGAAGAAGAAGATGATGATGATAATAATAATAATAATAATAATAATAATAATAATAATAATATGTGTATGCAGTACAATTTTCATAGAAAGAGCCACAGGCCTATCTGAGCACTAGAAAAAATACTATATCTACGCTCCCGTATTCGTATGTCAGGTCATGTGATTTGCAGCTGTAGCTTTTAATAGATATTATTAATTCCTTTCAAATAACAATAATAACAATATAATAAAATGTTCTTATAATATGTTGGTTGTCCATAGAGCAGACGTTAAATAATCCAAATAAAAAGTAAACAAATTATTTTAACGAAGGACCGTGATAGTATGGCAGGAAACGTAATCATGTTGTCTGTAAAGTATTTCCCAAAGCATGTGTGTAGGCTAATGGTCGCCCCCCCCCCCCCCCCTTTGCCTTAGAGCTCCCTGTTTCGAGCTTGTGTCGCGATGCGTCCTTCACTACTATCCTCGGTAAGGGATGTAATGTCCGCTCTCCTCTTCCCTCAACCCTCCTCTCCAGGGAGAGTAATTGTGGGGTGCACGGGGTGGAAATCAAATTAGTTGATTGCCAGCTAGCATTGAGACACGCGGCCTTCCAGATATAAGGGGTGTCCGCTACTACACTTGATGATGTTAGGTCTATATTTGTCTGTCTGGAACACTCACTGGAGCCTCCAGATATAAGGGGTGTCCGCTACTACACTAGGTGATGTTAGGTCTATATTTGTCTGTCTGGAACACTCACTGGAGTCTACAGATATAAGGAGTGTTTTCTACTACACTTGGTGATGTTAGGTCTATATTTGGTTGTCTGGAACACTCACTGGAGCCTCCAGATATAAGGAGTGTTTGCTACTACACTAGGTGATGTTAGGTCTATATTTGTCTATCTGGAACACTCACTGGAGCCTCCAGATATAAGGGGTGTCCACTACTACACTTGATGATGTTAGGTCTATATATGTCTGGAACACTCACTGGAGCCTCCAGATATAAGGAGTGTTTGCTACTACACTTGGTGATGTTAGCTCTATATATGTCTGGAACACTCACTGGAGCCTCCAGATATAAGGAGTGAGTAGTCTAGTACGCCCACCTAGCCCAATCTGACCTACTTTTCTCTGATAGGTCGCTATAAATAGATCTGGCCTCTGATTGGCTGCTGACCCCCCACCCCTAACCCCCTCCCCTCCCCTCCCTCCGCTCTGATTACAAAATCTCCACCAGTTGATTACGAAATTTCCCCCGCTGATTACGAAATCTCCTGCGTTGATTACGAAATTTCCTCCCCTTAACCCCGTCTCCTACACCCCCTCCCCCCCTCCCCTACACCCCCCTCCCCTACAACCCTTCCCCCCTACAACCCCCCTTCCCCTACAACCCCCTCCCCTACACCACCATCCCCTACAACCCCCACCACACATTGAACATGTTGGTACTTGTGTGGGTCTTTTTTTTTCTTAATTATTAATGATTGTTAATTAAATATTCATATAAGGGTTATGGGGAAGGACATTGGAGTATATTTTATTTGGATGGTGAGCATACGTCTCTGCACGAACCTCTCGCTACGACTGTCCTGCGTAGAATGGAGAGTATCTTTGCTGGTCGGCCGCTTACCGGGTAGTGACCACTGCGCATAACGGTTGCGCACTTTCCCCTCCCCCCTCTCCTCTCGCCGCAATCACCCTGTGACGTCATCGAGACCCGTCGCTGGATCGACAAAACGTGTTGAGACAAGAATTGAGGTCATTGACCAGGGCAATGGGTTTTCCTGGTATTGCAACACGACCTTGAATTAGGTCCCCCACCCCCTATTTGGTAATGGGTTTTCCCTGATGACTGGCGCCTGTTTGGCGCGTTGACAAGACAAGTCGAGACAAGAATAGATTGGGACCTCAAAACATCGAGGTAATTGACCCTGTTCATGTTTGCTAGCCCCAAAAAGTCGAGACTCGTATCTACGTGTAAGGAACAGACAGGTATTTTTGGTTGAATAAAACACGATATTACAAAACATACATTTATTATACATTAAAGATTTTACATACATATTATACACTTTTACAGGAATGACGCATATATTCGTTCATACGTTTTTCTACAGTGTCTTTTAGATGCGTTAGTAAAATTGTTTTTAGTTCACAATCCAGCATGTAATAGTCCAAACCGACGACTTGGCGCGTATAGTAGGTAGCACTGATAAGATCCAGGTTTCTGATGTGCGTTTCCACAGTAGGCTGCTCGAGATCGATGACATCCACTGATTCTGTAAGCGTGTCGCATACATCTACGACGAGCGTGTCGATCAAATCGTTGCAATAGCGTGCGACGGGTGTCGACCACATATCCCGGCGGTCGACGGCGACGTCGATGAGGTCCCACACATCACAAAGACGTGCCCAGCTAGGTGCTAGATAGGCGACCCGTTTGAGTCCTGCGTCTTGTTTCTCGCTGATGACGACCATACGGTCACCGCACATGCGTCGCAAAGAGATTTCATGATTAGTCAGACTAATCTTTTGAGGAGGTTGCGTGTTGCTGAAAAACTTTGATATGACCGACTTGTAGCTGCCCAGTTCTTGCCACTCTGTACGGTTAAACACCGCACAATTCCCTCCACATTTTTCTAGCTGGACATAGGGCGTAAAGTTGTTCTTGACGCTCATGCCTACGATGACTCGCTTGGCGTCGACTTCGTCCAGCGGAAACAGAGTGTTGAAAATACTGGTGAGGGCGAGCGGCTTCACCGGCTTTGCTTTGCGGGCGCAAACGTCTTGACCTTCCATCGCTTCGACGAGTGTCACAGTTATGGACGGCACGCCGCCGTGACGCCCCTTTTATAGGCGCACGCTGATTGTACGCAGCCTCTTGAGGGGCGGCAGGAGCCTAGCTTCTTGAAAAATGTGTTGTAATATCTCACCACCTTAGCGTCGTTGCCTGTATGATTGGTGGGTGAGAATAGGGCTAGGAAAGTTTTCATCGGAATGTTCTGGGCACGATAGAGAAGGTACATGAGACAGTAATGGCCGCAAACGTCCGAGGCTATGCTTTGAAGTTGTAGCGTGCTATGAGACGTGCGGGAAGTGTTTTTTCGTATAAATGCCAGATGCGACTTTATACGCGGCGGAAATCCATAACTGTCAAAATATTCTCCCACGCCGTTCTTGTCGATAAAGATGGCGACCCAATGCGTCCCAGGCTTGGTGTGTGGATCCGTGTTGATGACGAGAGCGGCAGGTCGCGCTATTCTTGCGGGTAGTTGATCAGCAGGGAAAACACCCGACCGTACAGAACGGAACCAAGGGCTTGTTTTCAGCGCACGTCTTATGGTGTGCGTGTCCATCTTCAATCATCCAGTCTCGAAGTCCCCAAACGATGGAGGCCGAACAGAAATTCCAAACAGAACTATGTGCCATGCACATGGTGCGACCCAATTTAAGTGTTTTCAAAGACGAACAACCTCTGTCGTACAGATCTACGACGGGCGTAGGCGTGTATTTGACTAGAAACTTTTTCTTTTCTGCTCCCTTGACGTAGACGGTTTCTGCACGTGCTGTGGCGCGGGAGATGAGGGATTCGAGCAGGCTGTAATCCACATCACCGCTATCCCAGGGAATACCGTGCAGCTTGTTGACGATATAGTCGGCTTTCTTTTTGGCCGCCGGTGAAAGTTCCTCTATAGCGAAGGGGGGCTTTAACACCCAATGTTGAAGTAATGTTCCGCATACAGATAAAACACTCAATTCCTTGACGATAAACTGCTTGCTGTCGTCGATGAAGCTCTGGAAATCCACAATGACGTCCATGATTTAAATGACGTGTGTAAGGGGCGGGAAGCCGTTTATATTAACTCCCATAATCGGTCACGACGTTTCTGTCCTTGTCGATGGTGATGATGTTGGCAAACTCCCCGTACACGATACAGTTGACGGTTTCGGTGAGAGCTCTGGTGAAGCTCACTTCGATGCTCAGAGAGCCGTGCCTCGTCAAATTCCAATGTGATGTCATGTGGGCTGACAGATTAGGTGTGAGATCGAAAGCCATTAGATGATATCCCTTAGGGAAGGCTTCTCGTGTGATGTCGCTACCCTCGTTCATGAAATGGATACCCGTTCCAGAAAACAGTGTGTGGTAGGACATGACATAGTTGCCGTTTGAAAAATCGGGCTGTAACGGTTTCGACGGCACTTGTTCTCCGTCCACGTACAGCGAGAAATGGTTCATGCCGTAGGTTTGGAAGTTGAACGGGTTCTTGGTGGCGTCTCCGTTGAACGCTGCGTTTGATACAAAGCCCACGATGCATCGTTTGGGTAGTTGTCCGGTGAATACGTTGTCCAGCGATTTCCCTTGTACACCCGTAGGAATAGTGAGTGTTTTTACTTCTACGCGGGTGATGGGATACTTTGCGGGACTGACGTTTAATGCCTTGGCATGTGCCAACAGTATAGAAGGTGCTACTTTGACACGTCGCACTAGAAGGCCTGCTTCAGCGATGTGAACCTTATAGTGTGGGAGTTCAGGGACGGCCATAAGACTGAACCCGTCTCTGGAACGGACCAACTTGACTCTGAGTTCGGTGCCGTTCAAAAGGTATTTCTCTTGGTTAAATACATCACCGTGTAGATAACCCAAAAGATCCACCGTCTTACTTTTGGCTGTTAGACTGCGACGGGTCTCAAATCCTTTGTTGCCTGCGTTAGTCTCCTCAAAGGTTCCGGGGCTGTCTGCGAACCAGAGACCGCAAGTCAAATGTGTTCTTTTAGCTTCACCGTTGTAATTGAGCAGCGTTTCAATGTACGATCTATAAGCATACGTGTTGCTGGGCGGTGAGACTAGTTTTTGGTTTAAAAACACATCCACCTGTGTGAATAGCGAATGCAACCAGTTGTTGACGGGAGCGATTTGATCCACCTCTGTGAAAGAGCCACCGTCGGGTTTCACGATGGCCGCCCTGAGATAGAGCATGGTCTGTGAAAGATCGATATAGAACTCGCCTTGACCGGTAACGGTAAATTCTATGGGTGAATCATCGGTGAGTGAAGAGACAGGTTTGTACTGGATCCATTGTCCGCTTTCGAGACTGGTTTGCGTGGGTGGGACTGAAAATAGATCGAGTTCACTGCTGGCACACTCGCAGGACTGGGGGTGTAGAAACGACATTTCAACTGAAAATATCTACAGCTTCTTTCTTGACCTTTTTACGTCGGGTAACGGCTGAAGACTGACGCCTATGCTTCTTACGACGCCCTTTATAGCCTGAGCCGGTCATCAGTGTGCCGATCTTCTGCTCCGCCTTGCGTTTCAGGTTTGTTCCAGCCTCGCCGACACGCTGCCGTAGAGCCTCTTTGAAAGGACGACGCTGATTGGCGACGTCGGAGAGCACGTCGATACCCGTATGAAGGGCTAGTTTTCCTATGGCTTTAGCGCCGCTTCTCAGCAAAGGTACGACGCTCTTGAATAGGCCGCTGAAAAAACTTCCTATTCCATGCCCACGTTGATAGGGAACACCGTGGTAGATCGAAGATATTCCCGTTCCAGCCTGGTTGACGTAGTATCTTTGGTAAGGACAGTTCATGTTGAGCGGCGTCGAAAATGAAGTTTCACGCACACTTTTCCAAACTCGAATGGTACAGGTTCACCAGTGTCGGTCCTTATATTGATTTCCAGGCTTTCAATTTCTCTTCTAAGTACAGGCACGTAGTGCATCGGATCGTAGCTAACTGTCTTATGTATGCCGTAGAGATAGTTTGAGTTGTTGATACCGACGATACGTAAAAGCGGTGCCACAATGTCACCCACGGGCTGAGGATCGATGATATCCGTGTAGACGTACATTTGCGAGGGCAAGCCTAGTAGAATGTTGGCGGCGTACGGTGACTTTGGGACTTTGATCAGATTAGTATTAGGATCGAAACCGAGCTGTAGACTTAGTTGATTAGATAGCTCCAGCAGCTGTATATTTGGTGAAGAAGAAACAACGTCCACTTTTTTGTTGGTGCTTGTGTACTTGAATACAACTCCAGAATCCCGTTTAAACGCCTCTATTTCGTTTAGGACTTTGACCATTTCTTGGATAGTGCTATAGTTTCCAGGCGGGATGTGATCCTTGAATATTTGTTCCACACCGTTAGCGTCAACCCAGTTGTACCATACAATGTTTCTGCCCTCGGGTACGGTGGTGAAAGAACACGGATATTGGAATTCGGCGAGAGCTACTTCCCACTGGCCGTCGAGTGTAAGACGGTAGGGTAGTTGCGTGGTGAAATTCGTGAGGGTATTTTTCGGGAAATATCCCATAGAGCTATCGCTCGGCAAGGTGAGGTAAAACTGGTCCTTCATGGTAGGGCGCTGACGTAACTGGCAGGAATCCAAGAATTAAACTTGGCGGGGTAACCTTTCCACTGCACGTACACTTTCTTTCTGGCACCTTTACCCTTGACACGTAGTATTTTATCAACTTTAAAAGTTTCGGGAAGACGTACGCGTTGCAATTCGGGTTCGTAAAACGTTCCCTCCACCTCCTCGCCGTCAAGATCGGTCACTCTGTAGACGACTGGTTGCCTCAACACGACGCTGCTGACTTTGAAAATTTCTTCGCTCCAATTGCTTTCGTAGCCCTTTTCAAACAGCATTTTGGATTTGCTAATACGCACCGTGTCACCGACTTTGAGTTTTGGTTTACTATTCGATCTTGGGCCCCGTTTACCGTACAGATTATCTCTGACTTGAAGCACGTTGGTTTCTGAAACGTCGGCAGGCGCCATCTTGATACTGGAATGTTTTGCACCGTTGTAAGCGTCGACTAGATCTTGGAGGACGTCCACGTAGCGATACGTGTTATTTTTGGTAAAGTAGCGCCACATGCGTCCTTTCAGAGTTCTATTGAATCGTTCCACGATGCTTGCCTTCACGTCTGGATTATGAGTGGTGTAGTAATGCACGCCTTCTTGCTTGAGAAATTTCCGGACTAGACGTGCCGTGAACTCTGTCCCCTTGTCCGTCTGTAAACTTAGAGGTTTACGGCCGCTTTGCTTGAAAATGTCCCGAAAGGCGTCTCTCACGACGCTCCCCGTCTTGGATGGAAGCGTCCTCGCCCAGGCCATCTTGCTAAACACGTCGATGACGGTGAGCAAGTACACCGCACCGTCGTTGTATTTTCCGAGACTTCGCATATCGTTGAGATCGGCTTGCCAGAGATCGTCAATGTTTGACACCACGTACTTGTTGCGTGGAAACTTTTTTATCACCGGCTTGTGGAGGGTATAAGCGTCCTGCGCACGAAGCCATTTTCGTACTTTGTCGGGATCTTTCTTGGACGCCTTTATGAGCGACGCCGCCCCTGCAAACCCAGCAGGATGAGAAGGGTCGTAGTAGATGTCGGCTAAACGGGGCATTAAGCTCGGAACGGCAGCCACCTGTTTTCGTCCACCCTTTTCAGTTTCTTCTTCTTAGGGCGTTGCGACGGTGTAAGTGGTTGAGGTACGGGCGTCGGATCTCTAATGGGAGCCAAACGTTTCGGATTTACAATAAATTCTTTCGGGATGTTTATTTTTTGAAGTGCCGTGAGAAACTCTCGCCACCCCGTCGGCTCGCTGTGTCTTCTTGCTCTGACCAGATCGTTGACTAAATCCACAATGTTAGATCCACGGAGAGGTGTATCGTGAATACTCACTTCCCCGTCTTCGTCCCAAGAGATACCGCCCCTGGAATTAATATGTTCTAGTAAAAGCTCGGCTTTTTTACGTGCCTGTACTGGTACAGTATTGAGTACAGCCGTGATGGGAAGTACGGGGGCGGTCGCGGTGATATTTTCAGGCGGTGGAGGTTGTTGACTAAAGTGTAGATAGCGCTGCAGCACTTGTTGGTATAAAGTCCATTTAGACTTGTCGTCAAGTTTTGAAGCGAGGATTTTTTCCATTTCCTTGTCCAGCTCGGAGACCACTAGATTTGTGGCCGATGCCGCTTGTTGGTGGTGTTGCTCGTAACGGTGTAATGTTTCCGGGGACACCAATATCATTTTTTTCGTGTGTTCCATTATCTACTTGTTGAATAAGGAACCGAGGACACCGCTGATTAAGGGGGCTAAAAGTAAGGGCAGGAACGCTCCTCCTTTCTGAACGAGCAGTCGTCTCTTCTTCTTCCAGCACTCTCCTCGTTTGACCAGCTTGCGCAACACCTGCTTGTGAGCACGTAACTTTGTCTTCTGCGCATTTTTCAACGGCACCCGCCCTTTTAAAGTGTTGTAGGCACACTCGCAAACAGAGTCAATCAGTTTCTTGTCGGCCGTTTTCAACAAGGCTACACGTTGCTGTGGGTTCATGCGATGCATCGCACGCAGCAGCGGGGCTTGCTTCAGCACTTTGGGACTCATGGTTATGAAATGATATGTAATTGGGACGTGTCGGTGTTTTTATAGCTTTTGCGTGGTAGGTACACGCAGCACCCGACATTTGTGCGGGTTCTATATCTAAACCATTCGGGTGTACCTTGTTTAAAATCTAACAATAGATACCCGTGGGGTGTACTTGTAGCGTCAGCGTAAGCCTCCTGTAAAATACGGGGGTTTTCAGGACACACTTGACGTGCAAAGTGTTGAATCTGAGCTTTATCCCTGGGATTTTTAAAAAGCACAATATAATGCGCGTTTAAGGAAATGTCTCTTTGGCCCTTGCCCTGGTGGAATATATTTTGTGTAAGGTACATGACGCTAATATTTTGATGGTGGCATCCTTTGGTGAAAAGATCGACGACCACTTCGTTGGCTTCACGCATCAGGTCGTCCAGGATTATCAGCTGTGGAGGAGAGTCATCACAGGTGTCATCCATTTCCGGTAAACCCTTACAGAATATGACAGACCCGTCTTGTTCGAATCCCGGTTGCCATAAAGCATAATACCAGGTGATTTTATCAAATTTAACGTCACACATTGTGTCCAGGTGACGGATAAAGTCGGCTACAAAATGGGACTTTCCACAGCCTGAAGGGCCGCTGATGATGGCCGAAAATGGATGTTTCAACTTGTCCATAATGTTTAAGACTGAGCTTATAAGCTAAATGAACTTGTATTTATAGGATAGAAGGGTGGGGGGGTGTAGACGTTAAAACACAAACATAACAGTAACACAAATCAAAGTTTTTACAAATTTTATTTCACACAATTATTTACACAGATCAAAGTTTTTACAAATATATCTCACACCATGAAAAATATTTATTTACACAAATCAAAGTTTTTACAAATATATCTCACAACATGAAAAGTATACTTTGAAAAATATTTATTTACACAAATCAAAGTTTTTACAAATATATCTCACAACATGAAAAGTATTTATTTACACAAATCAAGGTTTTTACAAATATATCTCACACTATGAAAAGTATACTTGGAATATTTACACAAATCAAAGTTTTTACAAATATATCTCACACCGTGAAAAGTATGCGTGGAATATTTACACAAATCAAAGTTTTTACAAATATATCTCATACTACAAAAAAGTATACTTGAAATATTTAATTACAAATATATCTCATACCATGAAACGTATACTTGGGATATTTATTTACACAAATCAAAGTGTTTTTTTTACAAGTATATCTCATACGATGAAAAGTATACGTGGAATATTTATTTACAAAAATTATATATATATATATATATATGGAAACAATAATCAATTTCTTGAGCTCGTAGCGGGAATAGTGGCCTCGGTACTAATTTTATAAAGTCCAGTTTAAAAAGTATTTTAACATATGGTTTCAAATTTGATTAGAATTTAAAATATATATACAAACAAATTTGACTAGAATTAAAATATATACAAACAACTAATTTTATTTGACTAGATATAACCAGGTAGGTGGAGATTTATACTGGCGGATAAAAAAAATATAAAAAAAGTATCCCGGGTGCATAAAATAAATAAAAAAAATATGCTTGTTTTCATGCAGAAAAAAAATATGAAAAAAAATTTCAAATCTTTGAAAAATGGTATGTCAGTGGAACTGTCTAGAGTGAAAGACTAAAAAAGATGATTATTCAGCCCGTCTAAATGATCACCTTTTAGTTGTGACGAAGGCGTTTACAAGGACTCTGATACCCAAACGGCAACGTATTATAATCATCGGTTATCCGCCGTTTGGTGTACACAGGCCGGTAGACTTTATTCTGCGAAACGGTACATACAGTCGCAAGACCTTTTCTTACAATTTTGTGCGGTATCTGTATGTATCTTTCCGCGGCCTGTTCGGTGACCATCGCTTTCAAAACGTCAAAATTAACGTCGTTCCGGTTGCCATAGTTTATAGTGATACCGCGAACCTTGCATACCGTTTTTGTTTTGGCAGGGTCGCCACCAACGCAAACTCGGTACGCGTAATTCTTGGGACCGCCAGATACAAAGGCGCTAATGTAGCTTCCCTGACCGTAATCTTGAAGTTCGTCAGTGAGGTCACCTAAAAAGTCTCCGGTCGGTGGACTCCAATCGCCGGGGCGCTCCGTGAATAGAACGCTATCTGTATCATGATACAAAACGCGGTCCCCCAATTTTTCAAGGATGCTGTATAAGTGCAACCTAGCCATAGCAGTCGTGTAGCACGCCACCGCCACACTCGTGTTAGGGTTAGGGCGCAACGCGTCACGCGCATCCTTGTAATTGAGGAACATAACCTCATCATTTACATCAATGACGCTGTCCACGGTGATGTACGGATCCGTTAGGTACTTGTGAATGCCCTGATAGTCGTTGACAACGGCTACGTGTGGTAAATCGGGTCTTTGCCCAAACTTTCCCCATAGCGAATTTAAAAACAGTTTAGCCAGAGTGCGGAGACCAGGGTTTTTACAAACAGAGCCGAAATCGAGTTTTACCCCCTCCCTTTCCTCATAATTTTGAATGTAAGCTAACTTCTCATCTTGTGAGGTACACCACTCTGGCCATCCGCTGGCTTCTTGTTTGATTTTCAAAAAAGTATCAATATAGCCGTGAAACAATCCGCCAGAACGTGTCTGACGGTCGTAAACAGATACATTGTACTCCCACACTTCGTGTACGGCTTCAACGGTGTAGCCTTTCTCAACGGCTTTCCGGATCTCGTCAATCACCCAGACACCTGTCAACCAGCGATCTTTTTTGTCGTTGTGCTGACACGCGCCTTGGTTTTTCTCCTCCCCGCATTTCCTGCACAAGATGAACATTAACTTGTCGTGCATCCGTGTAGGTAATACGGGCATGAATAAATCCCGCGGAGGCGTCACTGTAACTTTGGCTATGCCTTCTACTTTATCTATAGCGGGACAATTTGGTTCCAAGTGAATTTTGGGGTGGCCGATGGGGTATTTTTTGTACTTGCAAACGTACGGATACAACGAACACACATCCAAGTACTTGATCTTCTCTCCACAAGAAAGGTCTGCTTCGTGGAAGAGTTTGATACAATTTGTACGCCCGCCAAAGAATGCGTCCCTGGGACTGAGGGGCTCCTTGCTGTACACCTCGTGCCGGAGTACAAATTGTTTCAAGTCCTTGTCTGTGCGTTTCATCGCATTAAACGTACACTCCCACATCTCTACGACCGTGTAGCCGGCATTCTTAAACTTTTCAACACAAGCCATGGTCGCTTCATAGCGCGTCTCCATGGTCTCGTGGGGACTGTTTTTGATAGGGGCGGTCCTGCCCGGATAACAGAGAGGGCACCCGTGCCAATAACAACCCCAAAACTGAAAGACGGTGGTGGTATCTCCAGCTTTAACAACGCCGTCTACACGTCGCCCTAACACATATTCCTCACGGCCGTTACCCGCATGAAGAATAGAGACACCGCGTTGATGGGCCTCCCAGCAGAGCCATTGTACAGCTATGTGCGACTGTTGGTCTGCGCACCTATAGCCACCGTTAGGGATAATACCGATAGTATTCTCCTTAAGATGACTACGGCGGTAAACCAACATGGCCGCTCCAGCTATCGTACAAGCCTCTCTGAAAGGATCCACCTTTGCTTTCTCCATGAGCATGTCTCTAAACTTTAGACAGGCCTTCCGCAGGATCTCTACGTCTTTCACGCAATACAGTTCCAGCTCGCGGTTAAAATCAAAGACGTAATTTTCTTTGACCAACGCGTCATACCACTTCTCAAAGTGCTCCTTTCCCTCAACTGACATCTCCCCGACGCCGTAATCCTCCTTTGGCGGCAAGGGACCCCTATACCCCGCGTTTTCTTTTTTATTGAAAAAATGGGGGAAATGTCCCTTGGCCAAAGACTCGTCCAGGCCGAATGTCTTGGGCATCTTGGACAACGACATGGGGAGAAAGTTCAGCGAGTCAATAAAGTGGAGCGGGCCGTAACGCATGGACATGATTTTCCCACCGTTCATTATGTAGCGTCCTCAGGCGAGGAGGCCACAAAATAATACAAGGAAAATACAAAAGGTTAAATAACAATAACAAGAGTGAGTGCACATGAGTTCAAGACTAGAAATGTTCCATAGAGAAACATTACGCGTCTAATCTCGCCACTCCCACCTGTTACTGAGAGTATCAAAATATATGGGAGTCGTCTATCACTAGAGAGCCTTAAAATGCGTCACCCTTCCTAACCACTGAAAAATATTAGATACATTACATTAAACAACCAAAAAACCTAGGACATGTGATGGTATATAGTAGTTAAAAATAAAAGAATTAGTCATGTTGAACCAATATTTATTTTGGATAGGACAATCCGAAGTTTAACAATTCAAATAAGTACTAATTATTGTTGTTATGACAATTATATGTACATTATGTACAAGTGCTTTGGACTTTAACATTGAAAATTAGCCCGCTATAACGGGTCTGGGCAGAAATGATATTCTGCCAACAATAAAGTTACAATTAGAGTAATATTTTCTTTACAAGTAAACAAAGAATGTACGGTTATATATATATATAATAGAATAATAGTAAATATGGACAATACAATCGGTCTAATAATTATTTACCCTATCAATCCTGATTTGGTTCAATCAGCGCTGGCGTGTTGTATTGCGACAACATTGACTCTCAAGTCTAAAAGGTAAATATTTCTCAAGAAGAAAACATTAATAGGTTGCGAAATAACCCCAAGAAATCTAAGTATTATATCAACAAGACTATTTAATATAAACATAACAGTAAATGTCAATAGTTCCCCTAACATAACAATTTGTATTAGTTATAAATCGTGACTACGCCCATTTCGCCCTGGCGCGTTGTAAAAAGACAACATAGGCTTATAAGTCCAATACCACAATATGAAGCAATAATTAATTTAGAGTTCCACCGTAATTAATAGAAATAAATCATTACACCTCAACCGGTGACAAGACGCCATTACAAGTTAATTGCCAGACTTCTATTTAAATTTAATTTTTTAAGATAACAAAAAAATTAAGCCAAAAAGGAATTTTGAAATAATAAAAAAATATATAAAAAAAGATGTTAAATTAGCCGAGATAGAATTTGGGTTCTTACATTTTCAAAAGCAGAAAGCCGAAGCTTGTACTAGTCCTAAACCAGCTCTGTCCCAATTGTGTCGAACATTGGGACAGACACAAATATATATACAGATACAACAAAAGAGGAGGGGCATGAAGGGTAAGCAAGAGGGGAAAGATTCTAGAATATCAAGGAACAATGTTATGCGCATTTCTTCGTGCCTCGGGAGACCGGTGGTTTTTTCTGGCACAACCTAGAAGAAAATAACTATAACTGCGCATGCCCAGCCCACATGTGGGGTTCGCAAAATCGCCGTTCAATTCGCTCCGTCAGTATACTTTTTCTCTCGGGTGAAGGAAGGTGTGCATAGCAGAAGTTAGGTCGCTCTTCCACGTCGCCTCCAATCACGGACAAATGGGGTAAGGTTCAACCATCGATATAGCAGTTGTGTATTTTATTGACCATCCGATGCTACAAATCTCCCCCCCTTTCAGGGTTGACAGGAAGGGGGGAGAAGGTTGTCACATTCTTCTACTCGACCTTTGGAACATCCCATGGGGCAGCAACGGTGTACTCGGGAAGTTGTTCTCCAGGATTTCCCCATCGTATATGATCTTTCTCATCCTTGGCATCAGATCATTTTTTTTGTTTTTCGAGTCCTTGTAGATCGGATGGGTTGATCCGCCCTGGGCTGCCGCTGGGATTCGGCACCGCTCTTTACGCCGGGACGTTCTACTGCACACAATAGCAGTGGGAGCTCCAAACTGTTCCTGCCGACCGTTGACTCGAGAGCCGTCACCATAGTCTTTCCCACACCACGCTCGCCTCTTCAGGATCTACCCACGAGGCATGCGCACCAAGACAAGGGAAGGGGAGGGAGAAGAAGGAGATGACAGGACTCCTCTGGGCTGTACAACAAACAAAAAACATAAGCAGTAAACTGACCAAAAAAATTTACACTCCTAACTAATAGGACCTATATCCAACGTCAAAAAAAATATATATATATATATATAAAGTTTTTAACAAACTAGCCATCATATGCCGCAGCCAGTCTATGGTCACATGGCGCACTGGTTCATTAGGCGCGCACTCGTCACTTTCACGTAGATACTTCTTGATCAAGCATACACGTGTCCGGCACATTTCACCAATATTCCTCTTAATACCTTTTCAAGTTCTTTGCCCTGGGCCCAGGGAATTTGGTATTGCAAATCTAAATCAAGATATCGTCGACACAAAAGACTAAAAAAACATTTACAAAATAATTTTATTTTTTTTAAAAATATTTATACCACACCATGTCACTAGGGACAATTGGGCTCAGGCTTTCTTTAAATGACTGACATGAGCTCGTCTACAAATAGACGCATCTTTCACACTCTTAAGATAGACGGTCACGGGGGTTAAAAACTTATCAATGGTCCATGGGCCACTCCACCTCTGGCACAGCTTAGCCGATCTTCTATCTGCCGAGGAGCTCAAGGGGAATTCCTTACATAACACACAATCCCCTACAATATAAGGGACGGGGAGTCTACCCTTATTATAGGCGTTAGCCACCCTTTTTTGAGCCCTTTTTAGATGATCCAGGGCACGCCGACATCTCTCCTTATGGGAGGAATCATCGGAATTCTCTAACAGCGAATCAACGTTCCAAATCGCTAAGAGGGGGTGGTTTAATTCCCGACCAAGAAGGATAGAGGCTGGCGAACAGCCTATGGACTCATGGAAGGCAGAATTAAATGCTAAATTTAAGAAGTCTAAATCCTGATCCCACTTATGCTGTGCCTCACAGTGATAAATAGTAAGCGCTATTACCAAATTGCGGTTAAATCTTTCCACCTGATTGGGTCCCGGGTGGTAGGGGCTGGTAGTCACGTGCTTAATCCCCCAGTTAAAGCACATATTCTTAAAACCAAGAGAACGGAAACAAGGCCCATTGTCACTAACCACGACACGAGGTGCCCCAAAAAGATTCCAAACTCGTCTGCAGAGGGCGTTAACGGTAGTGGTCGCCTTCATATTGCGCAAGGGAATGAGCACTACAAACTTGGAAAAGGCGTCAACTAATATAAGAATACATGAATTGCCAAGAGTAGAACGGGTGATTGGCCCAATATAATCGATGAAGACTTTATCCCAGGGACGTTGGGCAACACCGGCCGAATGAAACCCAACTCTGGAATTTTGGGTTGGTTTAGCTTTCTGACAGCTCTCACACTTGCCAACCCACGCTTTTACATCGTTGTATAAACCTGGCCAAAAGAACTCATTAGAAATTTTCCGTACGGTTTTTAAAACTCCAAGATGACCACCAAAGGCAGAATCATGAAAATATCTAAGTAGCATTGGTCTGACCGCACCCGGTACAACCACTTTCCTATTCTTCCCTTTCGAATTAGTCACAACTAATAGCCCATTAAATACAGAATATGACCCTACCTTTTCTCCTCTAGATAATTTACTCATGATATCAATACACCACGGATCACTATTTTGGTGATCCCCGATTGCCACAAAGGATTCAGGAATGGATCTAATGACGCAGGAGGCGGGAGCCACCTCGAGAGAACCAATGGGACACTTTTCCTCGGCCATGCGGGATAAGGCATCAGCTACTACGTTATGTTTACCGGATACATGATGAGTGGAGAACTTGAACCTAGATAACCTCCACACCCATCTCCCCACTTTCCCTAGTTGCTTGGGGTGGTTCAGCATCCACGCAAGGGCCTGGTTATCCGTGTACAGCTCAAACTCCCTCTGTTCGAGGTAGTCAGCGAAACGCTCAATGCCCGTGACGCAGGCAAGGCATTCCTTTTCATAGGTGCTATATCGCCTCTCAGCATCGGTGAGAGTTCGACTAGCAAAAGCTACCGGTCGGACTCCCTCCGATGACCTCTGAGACAATACAGCCCCAAGCGCCACAGAAGACGCGTCTACGTGGAGGAGGAAGGGGAGAGAAAAATCCGGCATTCTCAAAACCTCCGGAGAGATTAGCTTCTCCTTTAACAGGTTAAAAGCTCGTGCCTGCTCTTCACCCCAACTAAAGGCCACTCCTTTTCTTTTTAAGGCATTAAGGGGGGCAGTAATCTCCGAGAAGGACGGGACAAACCTGGCGTAATAGGCGCACATGCCCACAAAACGCATAACTCCCTTAAGATTAGAGGGGGGAGCAAAATTAATAATGGGACTGATCCTTTCGGGATCAATAAGAAGATTCCCCTCTGAAATGACGTACCCCAGGTATTTGATGGAGGGTTTAGCCCAAGTAACCTTGTCGGGATTCACGGTTAGTCCTACTCGCCGCAGCCTAGTCAAAACTTCCTCCAAATGCACCAAATGTTCCTCTAAAGTATTGCTGTACACACATATGTCATCCAAGTAGTTAAATACATACTCAAATTTAATGTCAGAAAAAACAAGATCTAATACGCGACTTAAGGCTTGTCCCCCAATGCTACACCCAAGGGGAACACAATTAAATTCGTATTGTCTCCAGGGAGTGACAAAGGCGGTAAACTTTTTTGACGATTCTGTCAAGGCACATTGTAAAAAACTCGCATTGAGGTCAATCAGACTAAATATTCTAGCTCTACCGAGATGCTGGAATGCCGACTCAATGCTCGGCATCGGGTATGGGTCGAACAGGATTTTCTTATTGACCTTCCTGTAATCTACAATTAACCTATATCCCTCCCCTTTTTTGGGTATGATGAACGCGGGACTAGCAAATGGTGAGTTAGAGGGGCGTATTACCCCTTTTGATTCCAAGTCATCAATCAATTTCCGGAAGATTTTCATCTTGGGAGGAGCGCACGAGTAAGGACCAGATCTTATGGGGATATTGTCAGTCATTACAATTTCGTACGGTAGGACCTCACACCTACCCCACCTGCTAGTAATGACGTCAGAAAATTTAGAAATCAGCTCCCTAATGGCTTCTTCCCCAATTCCAAACGAACATAAGCTAGGAACAATACAATCTTTACAAAAGGGGATTCTAACTCTGGGTGAGAACTCAAAACTTAAATCCCTTCTCGCCAGACTAATAACGGCCCCAGTTCCCCACAGGAAGTCGTTCCCCAAAATAATGTCAAAGGGAAGCAATGGAACACAAAACAAGCTTCTCTTCCACGAAAACCCCATAATTTTTATGGACAAGACTACTCTCTCGCTAACTCTTAAGAGATTACCATTACCCAAAACAAAGGTCCTAATACCAGTTTTTTCCACCGATATCTTCCCATTTTTCTTTAAGATATCCACAAAATTATTACTAATAAATGAACCACATGAGCCGGTATCAAGTAAGGCAGAGCCCGACACCGATCTGATAGAAAACTTAATGATGGGGGGAAGGGGGCTAGAATGTTTTGGAATCGTACGCGCGGTGGTCCCCTTGCCAACACCACGCGTTACGCGTTTCCCCCATTACAATCCCTCTGAAGATGCCCTAATTGGCGGCAACGGTAACATCGGACGCGAGTGATATCAAAAGGTCTCCTTGCCCTTATCGCGCCTACTTCCCTCACAGCAGAACTAGAACTGGCTCCCTCAGTAGGCCGGGTTATAGTTGAAAATGGGGGGGACCTTTCCTGTTTAAAGTTACGGGACACCTGTGTAGGGAACTCGTGCAAATACTCCCTCTCGGCTACCAGAGAACCCTCAATACAAGAAGCTAATGAGTAAAGCTCAGAAAGGGTAGAAGGCTTATTCAAAAACACAAAATGCCTTCTCGTCAGGGGGGACACATTTTCCAGAATGATTTCAACTACCTCTTCCTCCGGCATTTTGAGATCTAACACCCCAATAGCCTCTGAAATGGCCAAAATAAATAATCTAAAGGGTTCGTGTGGAAGTTGGAAGCGCCGAACCATTCGATTACATAGAGTATCCTTCTCTCTCTTAGATATTAGAGACTCTAATATTCGACTTTTCACTCTAACCCAGGGGAGACCTAGTTGGATGCATTCAGTGATTAGATGCGCCAAAAACCCTGACGTCTTGCCAACGCATAGCGTGAGTAACTCTAAATCTCCTACAAGTCTCAGTTTCCAAATCCTGTCCACCTCTAACAGAAAGTTAAATAAATCAGAGGACGATAACCCATCGCAAATCGGCCATAGTTTTACACGCTCGCTAGCTACAATACTTTGAGTTTTGGCAAGTGAATTAGATAACACTAAACTAGCGGTGGGAACACTAGGGGGGATCGGGAGCCCATTACCTCCCTCTATCCTTACAGCTTCTATTTTTTCCTGTTCCTTATTTTCAAGGGAAGGATGGCTAACGTCATCACGAGGTTCTAAATTAAAAGGATCGCTGGACTTACTAACAATGTTCTCGGACAGCAATGACCGCAACACGGCCATAGGAGCGTCGGGGGGGAATTGAATATCTCTTCTCTTGAGCTCCTGGCGAAGATCGGAGCTACTGAGCCGGTATACATCAGTTCTTGTGCTGATTACGCCTCCAGAGGTGGTGGTGTCCATGGCGGGAGTGATTCATGAAACAATTTCAAAGACAATTAACAAATAAAACTCACAAGGTGCCTTCACTCTGAAAAAAAAAGCAGAGTTTGCGCAGCTTTTCTTTTAGCGTCCTCAGGCGAGGAGGCCACAAAATAATACAAGGAAAATACAAAAGGTTAAATAACAATAACAAGAGTGAGTGCACATGAGTTCAAGACTAGAAATGTTCCATAGAGAAACATTACGCGTCTAATCTCGCCACTCCCACCTGTTACTGAGAGTATCAAAATATATGGGAGTCGTCTATCACTAGAGAGCCTTAAAATGCGTCACCCTTCCTAACCACTGAAAAATATTAGATACATTACATTAAACAACCAAAAAACCTAGGACATGTGATGGTATATAGTAGTTAAAAATAAAAGAATTAGTCATGTTGAACCAATATTTATTTTGGATAGGACAATCCGAAGTTTAACAATTCAAATAAGTACTAATTATTGTTGTTATGACAATTATATGTACATTATGTACAAGTGCTTTGGACTTTAACATTGAAAATTAGCCCGCTATAACGGGTCTGGGCAGAAATGATATTCTGCCAACAATAAAGTTACAATTAGAGTAATATTTTCTTTACAAGTAAACAAAGAATGTACGGTTATATATATATATAATAGAATAATAGTAAATATGGACAATACAATCGGTCTAATAATTATTTACCCTATCAATCCTGATTTGGTTCAATCAGCGCTGGCGTGTTGTATTGCGACAACATTGACTCTCAAGTCTAAAAGGTAAATATTTCTCAAGAAGAAAACATTAATAGGTTGCGAAATAACCCCAAGAAATCTAAGTATTATATCAACAAGACTATTTAATATAAACATAACAGTAAATGTCAATAGTTCCCCTAACATAACAATTTGTATTAGTTATAAATCGTGACTACGCCCATTTCGCCCTGGCGCGTTGTAAAAAGACAACATAGGCTTATAAGTCCAATACCACAATATGAAGCAATAATTAATTTAGAGTTCCACCGTAATTAATAGAAATAAATCATTACACCTCAACCGGTGACAAGACGCCATTACAAGTTAATTGCCAGACTTCTATTTAAATTTAATTTTTTAAGATAACAAAAAAATTAAGCCAAAAAGGAATTTTGAAATAATAAAAAAATATATAAAAAAAGATGTTAAATTAGCCGAGATAGAATTTGGGTTCTTACATTTTCAAAAGCAGAAAGCCGAAGCTTGTACTAGTCCTAAACCAGCTCTGTCCCAATTGTGTCGAACATTGGGACAGACACAAATATATATACAGATACAACAAAAGAGGAGGGGCATGAAGGGTAAGCAAGAGGGGAAAGATTCTAGAATATCAAGGAACAATGTTATGCGCATTTCTTCGTGCCTCGGGAGACCGGTGGTTTTTTCTGGCACAACCTAGAAGAAAATAACTATAACTGCGCATGCCCAGCCCACATGTGGGGTTCGCAAAATCGCCGTTCAATTCGCTCCGTCAGTATACTTTTTCTCTCGGGTGAAGGAAGGTGTGCATAGCAGAAGTTAGGTCGCTCTTCCACGTCGCCTCCAATCACGGACAAATGGGGTAAGGTTCAACCATCGATATAGCAGTTGTGTATTTTATTGACCATCCGATGCTACAATTATAAGGTCTGGAGCCCATTTTTTTACCTCCATCATATATTTTAAAATAAAATTCCCATCATACCCTTTTGAATTTTGAGCAAGGAGGGTGATATCCTTAAATTTTGAAGCTTTAATTTGTTCTATAAATCCGAAAAATTGGGCCATTGTGGTATCACCCCCGAATATGCGAGTCCTATCGCCCCCGCAATCGGTGCAATGATTGTCATTTGCATCTATATGAAGGCAGGCCTTGCAACATGTCTGCACGACACATAGGTTAGGTTCGTGCAAGTACGTGTTTACCGCACCTTTAAGAAGAGTTTCTTGTCTGCATTCAAAATCATAGAATACAAACATGAAATTACTCTTTTCCAGTGACGGCTTGGACGGGGCTTGCTTCATATAACAGAAATGCCCAAAAGGACGATATGAATCACATACTCTACAAAAAGTCTCATAACACCTATGTGAATAATTTGATCTTTCCAAACTGAAAAATTGCCCACATACCTCGCAAACCTTTTTGACATCACAGACCGACCTGTGACCTCTGCAAAAACCGGGACGTTTATGGTTATCAAAACATGTCTGGTTTGTGAACCAACGCCCGCAATCTTTACAGACCACAGATTGACCTCCACTACAAACCACTTTAGTGTAGCACTTTTTACACGCGGACTCGCATTTGTGCTCGTTCTTATGATCAAATGGCACACGGCACTCGCGGCAAAAGTACGAGCACTTAAAGGCGGCTGTCAAGGATGTTATGACGTCAAAATGGTTTTGCTTATCGTCGTGAAAATACAAATCAAGGTTGCCCTTAAAGGAATGGTCGGCGGGAGCAGGCCCTTCATATAGGACTTGTCTCCCGCGACGTTCCCTGAACACCGTGATTTTGTATTCGGAGAGGTATGTTTGAAATTGTTTCAGCTCAGTCAATCCACCACCTTTCAAAAGATTCACACGGGCATTATGGCATAGTTCCTCTGCTTCATATTTTTGAATAAGACGACCCCCTTTGATCTGTTTAAAGGTGTTCACGTCCATACATCCTGGCTCTCTTTTATTATCACATACAGCCTTGGCAACAACTAATGCACGGGCAAGACAAAGTGTGTCGCCATTTTGAATAGTAATTATTCCTTGGTTTTTACGGCTATATGTGCTAGCGGGAGAGAGTTTATCACATTTATGATTACCCCTCCCGCGAGGCTCCTTAAAATGGCAGAGTTTAACGTACAATGGTGCTGTACTCAAAAACAAACTATTACTCTGCAATACGCGACTTACGTTATCAAGCACGGCTCGAGCGTCTAACTGATCTGCTCGTCTAAAAGAAACGTACACAGGGTTCAACGTCGAGTCCGTGCTATTTAAACGTAAGCCAACATAATCTTCGTTACTGACGCCATGGTCCTGCAACCGGTTGAGCAAATTAGTAATTTGTTCTTCAAGCCAGCTTAATGCGTCACGATCGCTTGCTGGAGCACCAAGATGTACGGTAACTTCTCTACCGGTATAAAAGAAACGCCTCAATTGTTTTATTCTCTCTTCGACGATACGAAGAGGGAGGCCTTGGTTTAAAGCTCCACCTACCTGGTTTACCGGACCACTAATTCCCGTCTGGGGTGCCGAAGATGGTCCTGCTAGCACCGCCACGGGTTGCGGGGAACCCGTCTGCCTCGCCGCGGCTGGGGGTCGAACAGCTTCTCCAGGGCTCGGAGGCGGTGCTCGCGCGGCTGGGTGAAGGGGTGTCATGGCCGGTGGCTGCGAGAGGACGGCACCGCCATTTTCGTTCTCAAGTTGAACTATAACACACAACGTAAGCACTTTAACACTAATTGTTCTAAACATACGCGTCTTTAAAACGATGCCACAATTTCAGACTGCTTTTGGTATTTATAACACAGCAACATTCTTAAAGTGTGTGTGTGTGTGTGTGTGTGTGTGTGTGTGTGTGTGTGTGTGTGTGTTGTGTGTGTGTGTGTGTGTGTGTGTGTGTGTGTGTGTGTGTGTGTAATAAATACACTTCCAACATGTACAAATACATCACCCCCTCAGACATGTGAAAAGTTGAACACACACATTTTCAGCTATGCTAGGAAATCGAACCCTGGACCTCCCTAGCTCATCAGGGTTTTAATACACGGCTATAGCAACGCTATAATTTCCCTGGTTAACTATTATGGCTGTATATATATTTTGATATCTGTATACAAGCACTACATGTACAAAATACAGTTTAGTTTCACTATGCCTGTGGGGGGAATCGAACCCCGGTAATATAGGGAAATACATGTATTCACACAAGACAATTAAGTTTACGTTTGGTGGAAATAATTTTGTTTTGATTTATAACCGTTACTTTATTGTCTAAAGTGTGCCACTGTATGATAATTTACGCTATAATTTCCCTGGTTAACTATTATGGCTGTATATATATATATATTTTGATATCTGTATACAAGCACTACATGTACAAAATACAGTTTAGTTTCACTATGCCTGTGGGGGGAATCGAACACCGGTAATATAGGGAAATACATGTATTCACACAAGACAATTAAGTTTACGTTTGGTGGAAATAATTTTGTTTTGATTTATAACCGTTACTTTATTGTCTAAAGTGTGCCACTGTATGATAATTTACGCTATAATTTCCCTGGTTAACTATTATGGCTGTATATATATATATATTTTGATATCTGTATACAAGCACTACATGTACAAAATACAGTTTAGTTTCACTATGCCTGTGGGGGAATCGAACCCCGGTAATATAGGGAAATACATGTATTCACACAAGACAATTAAGTTTACGTTTGGTGGAAATAATTTTGTTTTGATTTATAACCGTTACTTTATTGTCTAAAGTGTGCCGCTGTATGATAATTTAACAACCAGACGTGTAGGTAAATGAACCCTGGACCAGTATCGCGCCCCCCTAAGTTGCTGGTTGAATATTTGATCTAGCAACTTGTAAACATGAATTTAATAAGTATTCAAAGCGACAATTATAATTTCCAGTCTATGAATGTCTGTACGGGAAATGAACAGGGGGACCATTTAAATCCCTTACTGGAACATGTACAAAATACCAACCACAGGTGTTATTTATCGCTATGAAAGGGTAAACAGTCATTTATCTGCTTGCAGCGTCAGAGTTGTTGGTGGGTCTTGTTACGGCACCCCCTCAACCCTTCTATCTATAGCTGTCACCGTAAGAAACCCCCCCTTCGCTAATGACAGAGGGGTGGAGGGACTGTCTCTCTCTCGCTCTTTCAAAAAATATTTTTGCTCTGGCTTAAAAGTGACTTCTAACGCTATCTACACGAGAGCGAAAGCACTCATACATGAAATGCTGTAGTCAGGCCTGCGCGCGATATCTATCGGTTAGATAATAAAGCACCTCACTGCCCGAATTATTTTTTCTATCGGTAGAAATCATTTTAATAGACAATTATTTTTTTCAGCCTAAAGGTCGGGGCACTTTACACGCATTACTTAAAGACTAAGACACCCCGCCCGCTGCCTGTTAATTTATCAGACAGACATTCTTAGCCGTGTCGGGAATTAAACCAGGGACCGGTAGACATGCTATCGACTGCACTAAGTTGACGGTTGAATTGGATCCAGTACATTGCAAACACTACTAAAAAACAGACAGTTATAATTGTCTCTTGAATGTTTGTAATGACAAGAGCTAATATTCTTTTTGGTTAAAGTTGAAACGGACAGCTGACAAAATGTACTAAATAACAGTGGTTTGGGGGAGGGGGGAAGAGAGCGCGCAAATAACTGTCTATTTCTAACCTAGTGACTATATAGTATTGTTACTTGTAGACGGTACTTACATAGCAGCAGATCTAGCGCATCCAAATCACCACAGGCGTCTGTGCGCGTCTGGCCATTGATATGGGGCGGTGTGATGACGGCTGGGGGCGGGCTACGGGTGACGGGAGGCTGTGCGATGACGTCGTTCATCACCGTAGGCGCAATGCTGTTCCTCAGCCCCTCATCCAGCCCATAAGGGTCCCATAAGTCTGAAATTTAATAAACACATATTAATTACTATCGCGGTGGGGAAAAAAACCACTATAGAATCTATAGCAAGAAGCTATTTACCCATAGACCACTCGCCATCCGCGATGCAAATGCCGTCCTCCGTAAAAAGGTTTAAAGGATCCGGGCTACTCGGTTCTGCCAACACTGTGGGGATGTATTCTTCTTCTTCTTGATGCGCTGCCAAAGGAACAAGAAAAAAATGTTCACCAAGATGTGATGAGAAAAAACTCTTTTAAATCTTACCCGAATTTATCCAATTTTCCAACGCGTCGAAACTCGAAAAAAAATGTTCACCAAGATGTGATGAGAAAAAAAAACTCTTTTAAAACTTACCCGAATTTATCCAGTTTTCCAGCGCGTCGAAACTCATTTTTGATGTTTATCACACTCGATTATTAATCACAATGACCGAATGTAATGAGATCAAGGTCTATTTATAGTCGCTTCAATGGGGGTGTGTGCCACATGAAAGGTGGCGCCTTCTCATTGGTCGAAAATAACATTTCCGCATCGGAGCCTATCAGGTCCGTGTAAGTACCGTTATATTTCATTTGCGTTAAAGCTTTCACAGAGGACGGAGGTCTTTCTTCAGCGCTGTCTAGGGGTGGATCCTATGACAGTCGGGCGTGCAAATGCTGGTTCACATCTCGCCCCGTGACTGGAGGGGGTAAGGACGTTGACTCGACAAACGCCAAAAGTCCCTGGTTCGAATCCCGTCGATGATATCTAAGAGCAAAACCCTTTTTTTTCACTCTCGCAAATGTGGGGTGCATTTTTCAACTTGCCTGAAGCATTGGACGGACGCGCACCTACTTGATTAATTCTAGACAATAGCCTCAATAAGATATATATGTATGTTGTTATATTTTGAAGTTTAGCTATAGTAATAGAAATGCCGGCGTGTTTTTTGTTTTTCCGGCAGCACAATTGCTGGTACACATCACGCTCTGTGACTGTAGGGGTAAGGACTTCGACTCGACAATCGGCAAAGTCTCTGGTTTGAACCCCGTCGATGATATCTAACCGGAGTAAACATTTCAACCATTTATAAGAAAACACTAGGTGATAAAACTGAATACATCCCAACTAGTAGCGGGGTTCGAAACCCTGTACTAGTTCCGTTTTTTCGAGAGATCGGTGCTTATCAGTCACGGGGTCTGGTTCGAATCCCTTGGGTTGAATAATCTTTTTAGACAGACAATTTTTTTTCAAAGATTTTGAGCTATTTTTTTCCTACATGAAAACACTCATATTTTTAATTCTAGTCAAACTGTCACCCATGAGGCCTTCTAGTTCGAGTTTCTACCAAAAGATGGCTGTAGCTTCTAGAAACAGAGTAGACAAAATTAGCTTTGAGTCCACGACCTCTGTGACAAGGGGTGGGACTTGGGGGGTGGGTTGGCGGGAAAGACGAGTTCAAGAAACTTTAAACGTTTGCTTATTGCAACATAAAATTTTCCACGACCTCTGTGACAAGGGGTGGGACTTGGGGGGTGGGTTGGCGGGAAAGACGAGTTCAAGAAACTTTAAACGTTTGCTTATTGCAACATAAAATTTTCCACAGGGAGGCAACTGACCCCCTACCCCCAACGCAACATTGCCACACGTCAGTGACGTAGGGATGGGGGGGGGGAGGGGGAAAAAGAGAAGGGTGAGGAGGTATGACGCGATGAGGGGGTTTGCTCGCATTCAACTGAGTGCTGCCAGAGGGCACGGTCATGCTGTCCTCGCGAGTAGGGTTGGTGAAAGGGGCCTTATGGTTGACTCGCACTCTTCAGCACGCTGCCGTCAGGAGAGCTTCGTGCTCAGTGTTCCTCCCCATACGTTGTCACTACTCGCTGAGCGGCCGACCCCCTCCATTCTACGCAGGACAGTCGTAGCGAGAGGTTCGTGCAGAGACGTATGCTCACCATCCAAATAAAATATACTCCAATGTCCTTCCTCATAACCCTTATATGAATATTTAATTAACAATCATTAATAATTAAGAAAAAAAAAGACCCACACAAGTACCAACATGTTCAATGTGTGGTGGGGGTTGTAGGGGATGGTGGTGTAGGGGAGGGGGTTGTAGGGGAAGGGGGGTTGTAGGGGGGAAGGGTTGTAGGGGAGGGGGGTGTAGGGGAGGGGGGAGGGGGTGTAGGAGACGGGGTTAAGGGGAGGAAATTTCGTAATCAACGCAGGAGATTTCGTAATCAGCGGGGGAAATTTCGTAATCAACTGGTGGAGATTTTGTAATCAGAGCGGAGGGAGGGGAGGGGAGGGGGTTAGGGTGGGGGGTCAGCAGCCAATCAGAGGCCAGATCTATTTATAGCGACCTATCAGAGAAAAGTAGGTCAGATTGGGCTAGGTGGGCGTACTAGACTACTGGAGTGTTTGCTACTTCACAAGGTGATGTTAGGTCTATATTTGTCTGGAACACTCACTAGAGCCTCCGGAAATAAGGGGCGATCACCATTGGCTCGCCAAGGGAGGGAGGGTCGGAGGCAAATGGGACAGTTGCTCTCCCCAAAAACAAAATGATATTAATTAAAACTTAAAATTAATAAAGTTGAACTATAAAATCGACCACTGAGGATGTTCTCAATGAATTTAATCTACATTTTTTAGTCTAATAGGCACCTAATTTCAACAATTCGCCAAGTAAAGCCTACTCCATACAGCTTATAGAGAACATTTCGTTTTCAAAAAATTGCCAAGCGCTAGGTGCATACTTTTTACTGGAGAAGGTCCTCGGAATCCCCTTTGAGTTTAAGGGCAAACATTTAAACAAAAACATTATTTTGCTATTCTCCTCTAATCCTCTACTCTCCTCCGAAGTTTATTTCTGGAAAAAAACCCTTGATTTTTGCACCCCCCCTTTTTCCCTCCAATAAAAAATTTCTGGGTGCGCCACTGGTGTCCGCACTGCACTTGATGTTCCATCCATACGTAACAATGAAATCTATTTTTTTAATATAGCTTGTCAAATTCAACATTTTGAATGTTTGTCAAAGCTATCAAACCGTTTAGTTATGTCCAAACCAAAAAGTCGCCAGCAAAGACAATAAAACGGGTCGAAAATTTCTCCACCAGGATCGCTAGTGATTTTCAATCCTAGCAAATAAAATATTTCTCTGACGATCACTAGACTTCTTTTTTTCTCTCTGTCTCTCCTTTCTCAACCAACAAGAAAGCTTGAAGGAAAAGATAAATCAAATATTATATTGCGATATACTCCCTTCTTAGTCCCTCCATCACACTACAATTATCTACCGATAGAATGGATCTGATTTTTAACTTTAAATTAATCGTATAGACCTTTATCCAAACTTGTAAAAAATAAGATGACTCTTATTCAACAGTAAAGGCTGAAAATTACGTCTCCCTCTTTCCCGGTTTTCTTCCTTATCCTTTTAACGCCGAATGACGTCATGATGTGTACAAAATGGCGCGTATTATGTCATACTATGGAGTGTGAGGGCCGGGGGGGTTGGGGGAAGATGGGTTTGCCGACGTTTCTAGAACTAAGTTGTCGGCAAGTGAGGGAATGAAGACAATGATGATGGCGATGATGAAAGGAGAGGGGTCGGAAAACACAGGAGAAAATACGATTTGTCGCCGTTGTGAGAAGTATTTACAGGATGTTCCAATCGTGTTACGAGCTTTGTTCTTCTAGTTAGCGGCCCCTCTCTATCCTCCTCCACCCACACCTCACCACCCCCCCCCCCTCGACATCCCCTCTTCGCGTCTCCCCCTGTCACTACTACCTCTCCATTGCTCCTGTTCTCCTAGTCGCGGTATTACGGATGCTTCATTTCCCCGACAGCGCAAATTGGATCACTCTCCTGCCTGCCTGTTCGCTCAAATAAAAAGGACGGTTCGGATTATTTATAAGGGAGTTTGTGACGATCAAGTTGCCCGTAGGCTAAGTTTGGAGTGAGACGTCAATAAATTATATAATTTTGTATTTTTTTATTCACTATACTTAGGCAAGGTTTGTCCAACGTTTTTCATCCCAAAGGCCAAATCTAGTAATCAGTTTGCACTGTGAGCTGGAGATATATTTAGTAATCCCATCAAATTAATATGGGCCTACAAACAACACTCAATAAACAATTATGTTTACAATACTTATAATAAATTGTATCTTCGTTTGGTAGAATCTTTCAAATATTACTGCCAAAATTAGTTTTATTATCTCCTAAAAAGTATTATAAAATGTGCACACACACTTTCACAAAACAACTTAAATATTTATACATATTTTATTAATCAAATAAATGTAAAATAAAATGAAATCATAACTTTTTTAAATTAACATTTATATTATTGTAATCGACACGGCATAAAATGAGGCTTGTGTGTTTGTTTTAACATCTGTTGTGTTGTGGATTTTAAGTGACAAAACGAGTATTGCAAAGGGTTTTGATTAGTTAGTAAACAATAGAACATGTGAGCTGACAACATAAACAGGGTGCCAGGATTCCTTTCGAAAATCAGACCAAGTTGTATTATAAATAGTACAATATTTCGAGCTAACAGGGCTGACAATTAACCATCGCGTCTAGGAGGGTCACGTTTCCCATTTTGGGAGATACGCGGGTTTGGACGCCGGATCGCCAAGTACTAGAGCTGGAGGGCTAACGTTCTAGTCCCAAAGTACCGGGGTGCATGTCCGTATCGGGCCACCTAGTGTCAATCAGACCATTGGTTAAGCATTCCTTGCAATACTTCGTTCCGCCAAAAGTTTCTAAATAATATTTTAAATTCTTTAATATCTTTTAGTACTTCCTATCAACACCATATTTTGTAGTAGTGCATAGTAGTACAATAAAAACCGCAAAACAAAAGCCGAACATTAATTATGAACCCACATAGTCAAGATATCCAGTCATCTCCCCCATCCTCGGTCACAGCTAATCCTGACACTGGTAGGCCCACACACACAGAGAGTGGGGGGGGGGGGGGGGGGGGATGACATTTGAATCATTAGACATTTCACATCTGCCAAGGATACTGTGAGGCCCACATTTTTAGTACTGTGTGCGGACCGCCAGTTGTATTACACAATTAAAGGCACCATCCAATTGAAGGAAAATTTCCTTACGCTATTTAACCATGGGAATTCCGGTTCTGAGGCTTTAAGGCCACTAAGATAATCCTCAACTATCTTAACATAATATGTTGCAACCCTGATAAAAGATTATTATTTGTTTAAGTAAGGCTAAATCTATGTTGGTGATAATTTATTTTGATCTCACAATTGTGACATCTTGTGTGATCGTCATTGAAAATAAGCTAATTTCACCTTTTTAATAATATGTTTGAGCGTAAAACGTCATCACAGGGTTTTTAATCTCATCAGTAGAGCTCTCAACTTCAATTTGGTGTGAACCATAATATCTTAAAATAGCGAATTACTTCTTAGAACGCGAGATTTCTGGACGACTCCAACGCATCTCAGTGCTATTGACGAAATTATTTACATGTAGATGCCTAAAAATATATTTATGGACGATAAAAAAAACCTTAAAAAACTTTAAGTATTTTAATTATTTACTTTTGAAACCAATTTCATATTTAAAAAGATAAATGTATTCTATCTTTAAAAATAAATAAAGCTTAAACTTATCGCTTATAATACCTAAACTTAAAATAAAAAGCATCGCATCAAGTCTTTTTTTTTATTCCCTTATCAAGACTCGTTTCGTTCTTAGCCGTCGGCAAAATGTGCGCTTTAAGTCTCAATTTGACGCAGGGAAGGAGGGTAAAATGGGGCCCACGGATAAGAACGGGGGAGGCTCGACATTAATTCTAGAAGACAAGTCCTGTAAGCCGGCCTTCTTTGTGCGGTTTCCAGATGGGCTTACAAAGGATTTGTGTTTCGGGGGATCTATGGAGGGTCTGAAGGGGGTAGGGAAAAAAAAAGAGAAAAAAAGAGTGGAAAAGGGGGAGGGGGGGCCGCAGTAGAGCCAATTACTGCGACAAATAGTTAGTACAGTCGTATTCTGAATTCACGTGAAGATTAAAACACACAGACAAGGCTGGACAAGGGAAGTTATCTAATTTAAAGATTAAAAAGCTCAATCTTATAATCCAATTTTTATTATTTTCAATAACTTGGGCTTTTTTGAAAATTATGCATTTTGTGTACCCTCCAGTTTATTCAATGCACTGTTCAAGTCTCTTCTGAAATAATTCTTGGGGGATACGTAACACCAATTTGAATCCGCTCCGGTGACCACATGGTCCAACGCGCTACTCTCGTAGTAAACTAAATCGCTGATGATGCGGAGATCGACGTTCAAATCTCTGTCGGGTGTAGTGAGTTTTTTTCTAAAATAGTTTTCCACTCTACCTCCACGCAAATGAGGGTACACTTCACGTTGCTAAAAAACAACAGCACCACTTTGTAAATAGACTATCCCCCTCGTCCATATCACCCGGGTAAAAAGGTTAGAAACAAGCGAAAGGATTATAAGCTACGCAAGATTGGTGTGGATTAATCTGTCTTGGGAGCGGGAATTTCGATTCCTACTGGATGGGACGAGGGAAGATTTCTCTACTATTATAGCATACACCCACATTTTTGTAATAATTTCTCCAATAAAAAAAATTAAGAATGTTCATCATAGCAGACCCAACTCGACTCCCGGCTCGCGCGAGGTTTGGGAGTAAAAGATAAAATAAAACACCTACGATTTGCCAGAAATGTGTGCAGTGCATTCGTGTTTGAATGATTACTCGAAATTCTCCGCGGTGACGATGGGGGACAAAGTTTCTTGTTAATAACTACAGTATGTCCCTATTATGACAGAATGAAGATTTGTGCACAATGCTTATCTGTGAAGCCATTCTAATACGGTCAAAAACGGCCTTATCAATGCATCTTTTATACAAATATAACTTAATATTTCAACAACATTCAGTATTAGTAACTTTTATTAACTCTTTATCTCCATTAATGTTTAATCAGTAATGATCCACGTGCAATATTGTTGGTGTAAATTTACAGAAAACTTCACCACAATGCGACGTCTGTTTCGAGCTGTGTTACCTCTTTTCTTTTCGCCAGTTCGAGTAATACACCTATTTACTAAATACGCCAATATGTTAGAGATGAGTAAGGTTGAATTTAGAGTAACTGTAGCCGAATTTACGTGGAGGGACAGTGGAAAACCATTCAGGAAAATCCACCCTCAATACACCCGACCGGGATTCGAAGCCCGATCTCCCCAACATCATCATCGGTAGTCTCTATTCTATGGCAGGAGTGACGCCTTAAGACCATGTATTCACCGAAACGGGTGTATTACCTACCTAATTTGGGTGTTATTTGGGGGGTGAGATGGACCCTTAACTACCCTCTTAATTCCTGCCCTGTTATGTGAAACCGTTTACAACCGTTCTGGTTCAGTGTGTTTTAGCGGCTATAGTTTTCAACCAAAAGTCTATGGGTCTCTCTCTCGATTCCGGGTGGAGGTATTGATGAAGATATTTTCTTTTTGTATAGACTACGCGATGAGTATTTATACCCAATTTATGTTTAAAATTACTACCCTTCCGAATCATCCTCATATTTTCACCAATGGGGGGTAAGGATGAGGAAGATGGGAACCTACCCACATATGCTTGGAGGGAGGGTGGGAAATTATCTAGGGGAAAACCTTCTATAGTACACCCAACCGAGATCCGCACCCTGACCTCTTCGTAACCAGCAATCAGGTATATTGCGAGAGTGATGCATTAGACCTTGCGTCCACCGATGCCGGTTTGTAAGATACAATCTCTTGTGTTTAGAAAGTTCACGGTAAATACATTATAAACAAGGTTTACTCTAATTTATCTATATTTAGTCGACCTCGGTGGTCTTGGCGTTAAGTGTTCGCCTCACGACCCGATATTCTTGGATTCAAATCCAGCCGGGGGGGGGAGGGGAGGGGTCAACAGATTTTTCTTGAGCAATAAAAATCCGTAGCACAATTTCCTTCGGAGGGGAAGTAAAGCCGTCGGTGTCATGTATATTGTGGCATGTTAAAGAACCTTATAAGATTATTTGTAAAAAATACCTTTCCCGGCAAAATGGGTAGTTAGGCTCTTTCGTTCTCGCTCATAGAAATTATCGTGTGCTGATATAATCAGTCGGTTCATAAAGTGCACGTTAAATACCTCATATAAATAAATACTGTAGTTATATTTACTTGTATAACAGTACCACTTTTTTTTTTAAAGCTATCGATCATTCAAACCATGTCTTGTTCACTATCAGTGTAACTAAAAAGATGAAGTGGAAAAAAAAAAAAGAAAAAAAAGTTTTCTAAAAGCTCAGGCGGAGAAGATGCGGAAGAGAAAATAAAAGAAGCGAGTGGCGTTAAATAGGGAGAAGAAACCAGTCCAGCAGTATTGTGGTGAGACGGGGAGAGCTGGCCAATTACCCGAGGGGGAAGGGGCAGGAGAGGCTCTGGCCAATTAACTCCCCCACCCGCTTTCCCATCCCTCCTCACCCCGTCCAACATGGCTTCCAGAACTTCCCCCTTTCCAACTTCCAGTAGTCGCAAGAGTACGTGATGCTGCGGATAAACACTTGAGACTATTGTCGACACAAAGCAGCCATTAACGTCATCAACACAAACCTAAACTTAACCATTGGCATGTCGTAGAGTGTTGTCAGGGTAAGCAGAGCTTGTCAAAACTTCTCACAGACTCAGTCCCCATTTTACCATTCATACATATGCACCACATACACACCCATTTGACCATTCATACATATGCACCTCATACACACCCATTTGACCATTCATACATATGCACCTCATACACATCCATTTGACCATTCATACATATGCACCTCATAGACATCCATTTGACCATTCATACATATGTACCACATACACACCCATTTTACCATTCATACATATGCACCTCATACACACCCATTTGACCATTCATACATATGCACCACATACACACCCATTTGACCATTCATACATATGCACCTCATACACACCCATTTGACCATTCATACATATGCCCCACATACACACCCATTTGACCATTCATACATACGCACCTCATACACATCCATTTGACCATTCATACATATGCACCTCATACACACCCATTTGACCATTCATATTATGCACCTCATAGACATCCATTTGACCATTCATACATATGCACCTCATACACATCCATTTGACCATTCATACATATGCACCTCATACACATCCATTTGACCAATCATACATATGCACCTCATACACATCCATTTGACCATTCATACATATGCACCTCATACACATCCATTTGACCATTCATACATATGCACTTCATACACATCCATTTGACCATTCATATATATGCACCTCACACATCCATTTGACCATTCATACATATGCACCTCATACACATCCATTTGACCATTCATACATATGCACCTCATACACATCCATTTGACCATTCATACATATGCACTTCATACACATCCATTTGACCATTCATATATATGCACCTCACACATCCATTTGACCATTCATATATATGCACCTCATACACATCCATTTGACCATTCATACATATGCACCTCATACACATCCATTTGACCATTCATATATATGCACCTCACACATCCATTTGACCATTCATACCTATGCACATCATACACACCTCTCATAAGAATGTATTTTCATTGATACCTGATCAATGAATGTTCTACCTTTTCTTACTACCTGTCCGGGTTATACGCATAAACTATATGATAATTACTCTTATGGGGTAGGGATGAGGAAGGAAGCATTTTAGAGATAATCTACCAGCATTTGCGTGGAAGGAGCGTGGGAAACCATTTAGAAAAAACTACCCTTAATAGACTGGACCGGGATTCAAACGCCGATATCCCTGTCATCAGTAGGCCAGTCTAACACGAAAGTGACGCCTTAAACCATTCAGCCACTGAAGTGGGTCATTATAATATTACTATTAATATATTTTTTTTGGTACTGATGATACTAACTCTATGGCATTGGGAACTCTAAAGTTCACTGGTGCATTTACAAAAGTAAGCCATTTATCTCTATCTTGAGCTAGTTCTATCCAGTCCACCTCATTACACCCTATCTCTATCTTGAACTAGCTATATCCAATCCACCTCATTACACCCCCTCTCTATCTTGAGCTAGCTCTATCCAGTCTACCTCATTACACCCTATCCCTATCTTGAACTAGCTCTATCCAATCCACCTCATTACACCCTATCCCTATTTTAGCTAGTTCTATCCAGTCCACCTCATTATACCCTCTCCCTTTCAGGTCCATTCTAATGTTATCCTCCCATCTGCGTCTAAGTTTTTCAAATGGTCTCTTCCCATTGGGTTTGACAGTCAGTACTCAGAACACGGTTATATAATCTTCCATTCGCGCTGCATGTCCTACCCACCGTAATCTACAAGACTTAATTAGACTAACAATGTATTGTGATGAGTACAGGTATGTAACCCATCATTATGTAAGCTATTCCACTCCCCAGTAGCCTCATCCCTTTTTGAACCAAATATCTTCATAAGCACCTTGTTTTCGAACATCCTAAATTTGTTTTCGTCACAACCATAGAGATTAACCGGTGAATCATTGTTTTGTATATTCTGAGTTTTGCATTGAATGACAGCAGGCGAGTTGTCAACAACATACTGACCGACTGCATTCTTTTCCTAATTTCCAATCTAATGTTGTTATTGTTGGTTAAAATTGTTTCCAAACATTTAAAATCATTAACCCTGCCAAATGATGAAGTTATTTATTAATTAATAAGCGACCCCAATTTGTGTTCTCTGTGTGATCACAAAGTCTTTTCAACCTTCACTTCTAAACCTATTTCCTTACTAGCCTCTGATAACATCTCTACATATCTTCCTTACTTTTCGCCAACAAAGCTAATTTTTTTTAGCACCGAGTCTTACTACCCGCTCGGGCTACTATTTAGGCCTACTAATTACACTAACAGGTTAGGGATTAAGACGACTTAATTCAGAGGAAATGCACCCGCATTTGTGCGAAGAGAGAGAGTGGAAAACCATTTAAGAAAAAACCACGCTCAGTGCACTCGACTGGGATTGAACCCAGATCTCCCCATCTTCAGCAGTCCGGTATAACACTAGATTAGCACGTATCCTGGTAGCCACATTGTACGTTTAATGTCAACCCTTCCCTACACGAAAGGGACCGCTTCTGATCACATGACTTTACATATAAAGAATACGGATAAGTAGAACTATTGACTTTTTTATCTACAAATTAAGGGCCTTCCTGTGTAAATGGGAACGGGCATAAAAAATTTAAAAATGAACATTGCCTAATTTTGAAAGATTATAAAAGACACACTCTTCTCAATTCAAACTTTGGTTCAAACAAGTCGATGTTAAGAAATCCTAGAAGAAATGGTTGTTATTTCTCAACGTTGGCCATCTCAATTTCCTTTCCTCGTCCTCCTGTATGAAATGTAGCCTCCTCGCATTTACTCTCAACGGGGACACGGTTTCTGGAAGAACTACGTAAGGGAGGGAGGAAAATTTACGAGCGACTTTTAGCCGTTCCAGAGGAAAACTTTCGCAGTTTCCCCCCGAAAAAAACTGTGGAACACTCTCATTGCGTCAAACATGGAAGTTTGCAGAGGTTCCCTTTACGACCTGCACAATGTTTTTGCGCATTAAGGGCCGAGGCTAAATAGCTGATTCGCATGACAACTGTTAACACGAAGGGAATGGACTGTTGTCATTCGAATTAGCTTCCTAGTCTTGGTCCTAGCTTGCAAGGAGTGAACTGTTGTCATTCGAATTAGCTTCCTAGTCTTGGTCCTAGCTTGCGAGGAGTGAACTGTTGTCATTTGAATTAGCTTCCTAGTCTTGGTCCTAGCTTGCGAGGAGTGAACTGTTGTCATTCGAATTAGCTTCCTAGTCTTGGTCTTAGCATGCGAGGAGTGAACTGTTGTCATTCGAATTAGCTTCCTAGTCTTGGTCCTAGCATGCGAGGAGTGAATTGCTGTAATTTGAATTAACTTCCTAGTCTTGGTCCTAGCATGCGAGGAGTGAATTGCTGTAATTTGAATTAACTTCCTAGTCTTGGTCCTAGCATGCTAGGAGTGAATTGCTGTCATTTGAATTAGCTTCCTAGTCTTGGTCCTAGCATGCGAGGAGTGAACTGTTGTCATTCGAATTAGCTTCCTAGTCTTGGTCTTAGCTTGCGAGGAGTGAACTGTTGTCATTCGAATTAGCTTCCTAGTCTTGGTCTTAGCTTGCGAGGAATGAACTGTTGTCATTCGAATTAGCTTCCTAGTCTTGGTCCTAGCATGCGAGGAGTGAACTGTTGTCATTCGAATTAGCTCTACACTACGTCATTGCGTCCTAAGCATGCGAGGAGTGAACTGTTGTCATTCGAATTAGCTTCCTAGTCTTGGTCCTAACATGCGAGGAGTGAACTGTTGTCATTCGAATTAGCTTCCTAGTCTTGGTTCCTAGCATGCGAGGAGTGAACTGTTGTCATTTGAATTAGCTTCCTAGTCTTGGTCCTAGCATGCGAGGAGTGAATTGTGTCATTTGAATTAACTTCCTAGTCTTGGTCCTAGCATGCGAGGAGTGAACTGTTGTCATTCGAATTAGCTTCCTAGTCTTGGTCTTAGCATGCGAGGAGTGAACTGTTGTCATTCGAATTAGCTTCCTAGTCTTGGTCCTAGCATGCGAGGAGTGAACTGTTGTCATTCGAATTAGCTTCCTAGTCTTGGTCCTAGCATGCGAGGAGTGAACTGTTGTCATTCGAATTAGCTTCCTAGTCTTGGTCCTAACATGCGAGGAGTGAACTGTTGTCATTCGAATTAGCTTCCTAGTCTTGGTCCTAGCATGCGAGGAGTGAACTGTTGTCATTCGAATTAGCTTCCTAGTCTTGGTCCTAGTATGCGAGGAGTGAACTGTTGTCATTCGAATTAGCTTCCTAGTCTTGGTCTTAGCATGCGAGGAGTGAACTGTTGTCATTCGAATTAGCTTCCTAGTCTTGGTCCTAGCATGCGAGGATGAACTGTTGTCATTCGAATTAGCTTCCTAGTCTTGGTCCTAGCAGCGAGAGTGAACTGTTGTCATTTGAATTAGCTTCCTAGTCTTGGTCCTAGCATGCGAGGAGTGAACTGTTGTCATTTGAATTAGCTTCCTAGTCTTGGTCCTAGCATGCGAGGAGTGAACAAAGGTGATGCAAAGCTTATTGCCTACATTATCTTTTTTCGGCAACTGTGAGAAGAAGAAAGATATGATTGAGTATTTATGCATTTATAAAATATCTATTATATTTGAAAATATACTTACTGTGGATTCACACCTTCGCCGAGAAACTAGCGCAGAACTGAAACGTGGTCACGTGACGAGCTCTAAGCCAATCACGAGATTTCCGCCTCATCGTCGCGAGCTGTTCCGCTAAAGTTCAACTCATCTTTACTTTGTCTGCTCTGCCTGAGATGTTCGGCACAGAAGAACCAATAAAATCTCAGAACCAACCCTCTTAAATCAGTGCGCATGCGCTGTAGAGCTAACATCAAGCAGACAGCTTTGTTGTCCGTTGTGAGGAGATTTGAAATAACTCGTTAACGTAAAGCATTTGTGTCGATGTACTGGATTGTGCCACGACACAGCGTTATAGTTTTAAAAAATTCAACGAGACAATTATTTAAAATATTTGTTTATCTCCTAGAAAATAAATCATGTTGATAGTTAGCTGTTTTAAGTTAGCGTTGCAATGCATCATGGGTCAACACACAGCTTATGAATTGATGCACCATTGAGGCATATTCTGCTTTCTATTTTCGGCAAACGTGTAAATCAAGCATTTATTCAAAAATAAATACCAAAAAATGACTTAAAAACTAAAAAAAAATAACTCAAAAAATGACGCAAACCAAGTAAAAATGACAAAAAATTACCAAAGGATGCTTACAAAAACAAGAAACGGATCCATAACCAAGGGATCATGAACGGACTCTATTTGCACACGAGTTAAGTTATTGTCTGTGATGTACCGAAAGAAAAAGACGACGTGTCATCAAATTCCTGACCCTGGTTTTGATGTTGTATTAGGTAAAATATTTCTAGTTTGAATTTGAAAACGATACTTGGTTTTGAATAGCGGATTTATTTTTCTTCTCTCTTTGGTTACTGAAGTATTCTGGCATACAAAAAGCCACACCTTGAGCTTTTTTTTGTTTTTTTTTCGGGCGGCTCCGACTAAATCGAAGGGAAGTGTTTTCGTAAGGTGTAACTTATGAAAACTTTCGAGACTAGTATACAGTAATTTATGCGTTAGCACGATGTTTACCGAATTTTAGTCGCCAGCTAATGGGGGGGGGAACCTGTCAAGTTAAAAAGAAACACGCCAAACTTGTCTCGCTTTAGGAAATCAAGCACTTCATACACTCTTTAGTAAAGTAAGTACGTACTTACTCAACTAGTTATGTGTCTTTACATCTAATTACCTCAACACATTTAAACCTACAGTTTTTCCTAGGTGTGTTTACTCAAGTCTTAAACGGAATTAGCTATTGCGATGGTACCCGCTTCGGTGGCCACATGGTCTAAGGCGCTTCTCTCGCAGTAGACTAGACTGCCGATGACGGGCAGATCAGTGTTGGATTCTCAGTCGGGTGAACTGAGGGTGGGTTTTCCACACAAATGTCGGTACATTTCCTCTAAATATAACTTTCCTAATCCCTAAAACTATTAGCGTAAATATTGTATAAGCCTATAAACCAAATGGGTAGTAAGACGCGATGTTAAAAAAAATGTTATCGCAATAATGATCCACGCAAAGTTTTAGCAAATTATAATTTCAATGAATATCAACCCACAAGTAACAATTCATTGTAATTACGTCACTGTCCGTATGGATGGAACAACATTTCAATAATCAATTTAAATTAGTTGAAAAAATAACATCTGGACATGGGAATCGAACCCAGGACCTTAGGTTGAGCGCACCAATGCTCTACAAATGAGCTATGCAGGTTTCGTCCCGTGCCAAGGGTCATTCTTCACTCGTAGCTTAGAGCATTGGCGCAATAGGCCTAAGGTCCCGGGCTCGACTCCCGTGTCTAGGTGTAATTTTTTTTTCAATTAATTCAAATCAAATTGTAACTGTCTAAGTTTGGCGATTTATGTTTAGTAAAAAACAAGCCTCAAATGTCACTCCTTTTCTCGATTATTACGAAATAAAATTACTAAAACTGACCCAAGTTAAACAACTTAAACTCTTTCTTAGGTTAAAAATGAAATTGTATGGGTAGTGACTCAAATTTTAAAAAGTTTTTTGAAGAAAAATATGAAACTATAAAAATACCCCAAAGCAGAAACAATTGAATAATAGGCGTCTTTGCTTGACAATCAGTTCTGAGCTATTTTTAATTCGTCAGCTCCAATTTTAGGATGATAAGGGTGAATTTTAATGAGCTGCACCAACACGCACCTTAAATAAAGTATGAAAACTCAAATTCTGGGAAAAAGATTTTCTTTTAATCGACCAGTCTTACTACCTGTTCAGGTAATACGCATATATGATAGCTACCCTCGTGGGGTAGGATGAGAGAGGAAGCAGTTTAGAGGTAATCTACCCGAATTTGCGTGGAAGGAGAGTGGGAAACAATTTAGGGGAAGACACCCTCAGTATATTTGACCAGGATTTGAACCCCAATCTCCCTGTCATCAGCAGGCCAGTCTAACAAGAGAGGGACTCCTTAGACCATTCGGCCACTGAAGCGGATAAAATAATCTTCATTGCAGCCGGTCGTTAACAAATCTCGATCTCTCAGATCAAAATCTACCTGAGTCTAGGTTTAGCTATACTGATTAGAATTTTTTTTTTTTTAGCACCACGACTCGCTACCCGTTCGGGTTAATCGCTGATTTTTATTTTGGTAAAATATAAGATACGAGTAGTTTTCTTTAAAATAAAAACTGAACAGATACGAACCTGAACTCGCGCTCTATACCAAATTATCCCCCCCCACCCTTCACCCACGTAACACAGATCGTATACCTAGTTATAATGTTGAAATAATAATATGCTTTAAATAAATTTTGTAGATAACTTCCGATTCTGACTTGTATTAAATGTGAGTCTTTCTTTTAATGTCACAAAAACTCCCCTATGAAATAATGACATACACTCTTGATGGGAAAGTAATATTTAGCACCGCGTCTTACTACCCGTTCGGGTTATACGCCTAAGTACTAATTACGCTAATGGATTAGGAATTGGGAAGGTTGAATTTAGAGGAAGTGAACCCGCATTTGCGTGGAGGGAGAGTGGAAAACCATTTAGGAAAAACCACCCCCAGTTCACCCGACCGAGATTCGAACCTCGATCTCCCCGTCCTCGGCGGTAGAGCTCAACACGACTGGCGCGTTAGCCAACTACGCCACCGAGGCGGGTTTGATGGGAAAGGTTACGTAACAAAGGTTGGAGGGGGAGGGCTAAATGTATATTTGATGCTTCATGAAGGGGAGGGGGGGGGGGGCGTCAAAACTCTAAGAAAAAAACGTTACGTGGTTTAATGGTGAAACCATAGACCTGAGTGCAAACTAAACATGCCATATGAAATTGTTGTTTGTACACGTTCTTAGGCCTAATACAAGCCTTGAATCTTATATATATTATAGTGAGCAATGAATCTTTTAAAATCCCCCCCCCCCCAATCCACTTTCGCACTGAGTTAATATTAAATAAACTTCAACCTAACCGGGACTTAAACCCACAAAGTCTCCAGACGGGGTAAGGTGTTTAAGAACTTTTTTTTTTAACTTTTGTTGTTAAGAAACACTTTTTCTCTTGACCGACAAAATTTGGTTTTAAAATAAATATTTAATATTTTCATTGTTGTATAAAAAATACTACAGTATTTATGCTAGTGGTAATGATTTGTTAGTAATTAGTCCTCAATAAATACGTTAAAGTTGTTTTAATAACAAACGAAATGTTGAAGGAAGGTCCTCAACAATGTTTGTTTTAGAACATAAGTTTGTTTATTAAGAAAGTACAAATTGTTTCTCAATAAAAACAGTAAAAAGTCGAAAAAAATCTAAACTTACTTAGCGGCCTTGCCCACAACATGAGGGAATCTCTCTAAACTGTGTTGCAATAGCTCTATGTTTTCAACAATGGAAATAGAAGACTTGAAACTCTTCGGTCAACAATGGACCGGGAAGACGTCACACGAACGTTATTTTTGAATCTGATTCCGATGGAAAAGTTTTGTTGTACTTGGTGAACTGAAGCGATATCATCTATCTCTCTTCTGGAATCCTGATTGGTCCCCGATCTTCGATTTTCTCCATGTAACCGTTCTAGGGGAAGGGAATAGAGGGGGAGTGCTACTCCAGTTCTGTTCTATCTCTATGGTCCTCCCGGGTGCGCTAATTCAAACATCTCGACATTTGCAATGATTCACGACATGGCCGACACGCGCACGGGATGGCTCGTGTTCCTTGGGACAATGCCTGAAGATATTGAGAGGGTTGTACAGTACAAACCGATCTATAAGGGATTGGAGGGGGAGGAGGTTGAAGTCACGTGACATTCTATAAGCTCGCACTTCACTTGAGGTCTCCAAAATTCAACCTTTCTCATCCCTAACAGCTTAATTAGTAGGCTATATATCGTCCATGAAATGGCAATATGTCGTAACCCACAAATTTGGCAAAATTGAGATTTTATTATTTTTAGACTTGTGGGTAACCCACAAGTACAGCCCGAACGGGTATTGAGATATACTGACAAAAAAACTATTATCTAAAAATATACGTTTTAACACATGGGCTAGCTAATGGCTTAATATATGAGATCGGGATGATGAGGGTAGATTTAAAGGAAGTAAATCCATATCAGCTCGAGGGGATGGATGAAAAAGATTATAAATGTGTATTTCTATTGGTAAGTTAAACCCCAGAATTATCAACTACTTAACTAAGGGATCGAGAGATAAATTTAGAGGAAATAAAGCCGCATTAGTATGTAGAGAGAATGAGTAACTACAGTGATATATCCTACGTGTATATCCCCCGGCTGAGATTTTAACCTTGATCTCCCTGTGACTTTCAATTCAATATATTACTAGCCTGACGCCTTAGACCGCGTAGATACCAATTAGTGTAAGTATGTACTGAGATAGAATATCCCGAATTGCGTTTTAAGCCCGTAATAAACCTCAAAACCCCGCATCGATGATTACGTGGACCATACGTCAGGCTTATCTGGTTTGGTTTGTCGGTGACTGATACTTATGTTGAGAGGGTGCGGTTAGGGGGTCGAATCCCGGTAGAGCGTTGCTAGTTTATTTAGAACCGTTTCCCAATCTTTCTCCGAGGAAATGCGGGTAAATTTCATCTGAAACTCTACCTTAGTAATCTTTATCCTACTACCGTAATTTAAAACGCATACAGCCCGGAAAAAAAAAAAGTTGTAGGCTGTGGTAATTAAGAATTAATTTTCATATATTTGAGGTAATTAACGTGCAATTACTGAACCGACTGATCAACACACGACTTACAATCTAACTTAAATCTAGAATAGACACAACATCCAGCCCCTCGACCGAAAATGCGTCACCGTGATAGGGAGAAATCCAACCAATTATAAATGTTTCGACCATGCCATGAATCGACCCCGAGACCCTTAGCTCAGAGCTGAGGTGTCGGACTCTATGAGTAAAAACAAAATAAAAGAAGCTCTGTTACAAAATATAGGTCCGTGTTCACGGAAGAGAGGAGAGAGAGAGTTGGTCAAATAAGACCATCACGTGATAGTGACACTTGCAACGTCTCTGTTGTCGGTGATAGGAAGCTGTCATTTGATTAGTTGGTAATTGATTGATATTGCCTCTATGAATGTGTTTCTTATCAATAGAACAGGATCGGACTTAAAAAAAAAAAAGATTGTGGTGTCAACTACTGTTCATATACAACTTTAAACAACATAACAAGAGAATTGAGCCAAAGCCAAAGCTGCCAAATCTAGTTTTAATGTTTGGTGTGTAAATATCTTAAGTGCCTTTCACGCGATGGATTAAAGTGGGATGGATGAGGACGCGAACTTTGATCATTGTTTTTGCAGTTTTTACGGCAAAACTTTTTTGGGATAAAATAAATAAAATATTGCTCCACTGCATACATAGAGTTTAATTTTCTTCACACGATGGTATCAACAGTGGTTGAATATCCATAATGAACAAAGCGGCATTAGATGATAAACTTTTTAAATGTATACGAAAAGTTGTCATTAAATTCCAGTACACTCTTGACAGATATTCAACAACTGTTGATATCACCGTGTGGAGAAAATTAAATTCTATGTATGTACTGGAGCAATATTTGATTTATTTCAGCCAAAAAAATGCTTTGCCATAAAAACTAAAAAAACACTGGCTTTTTCTTGAGTTCCCTTCCATCCCAACTTAAGCGTTTTAATCGAGGTTTTTGAGCTGGGTTAGAGGACAGGACTGGATTTATTTATATCTGTGGACGTCCCAGGGACGTAAAAATTGGTTTTGAAAGCCCCAACATTAAACCAATATTTTTCTTTACAACGTTTAAACTTTTTAATTTTTGTTTTCTGTATAAAATTAACAGTTAAAAACTCAATGTTAAAGATAGTATTATGGAAATACCTGATTATGTGGATGCATTGTCTAAGGCGTCACTATCGCAATAGACTAGACTGCCGATTACAGGGAGATCGGGTGTTCGATTCTCGGTCCGGTGTACTGAGGGTGGTTTTTTCTAAATGGTTTTTTCCCTCTACCTCCACGTAAATACTGGTACACTTAATGTAAATTCAACCTTCATCATACCTAACTCATTAGCGTAATTAGTACATAGATGTATAACCTGAACAGGTAGTAAGACGAGGTACTAAAAACTATATTAAAAAATTTAAGGAAATATTGCCATCACAATAAACTAGATTTATAATTCCATATGTAGCCACTAGATTCGCTGCGATCTAGGGGTGTTTATGTTTTCAAAATCACAGTCTGAAATATTTTTTGCCGCCATACCATACCATTACTATGTTATTAATATGTTGTCATAAATAAATTAAAATTGATGTAATAGGTTATTAATATTTTTTCAAGATCTTACAATGACTCAAATCTATTGAGGCAAAATATCTTTTTTAATTGAATCATTTTGTAGAAACGCTGATGCGTTTGTAGAGGCCCATGCCGCCCTCCATTAAAGCCGGCCTTGGTTGGCGAAGACGGGTGGAGAGGGGGAACTAAGAAAGGAATTTAAAAATTTCAGGCTTTTCCAAAATGAGAATTCCTCAGCAACTTATCACTTGTCTACGAGCCCCTACCTGAAGAAACATCAATATTTTACAAGATAGGATGTTGTTTGTTTTGTTATTATTATTAGCCACGTCTTACTACCCGTTCGGGTTGTACGCACTAATGTGCAATGGTAGGGTGATTGTGAGATGAAATGGAGGACATACATAGGATCCGAACCACGGTGGAGACCTGGCATTCCACACATTCACAAGTTGTGATTAATAAGCGTCTTGTCAGAGGTGAAGGAAGGGTTTGGCAATCAGATAAATCTGTGCCGGGACCGAGAATTGAACCCCGAACCCTCAGCACAGAAGTCCGACACCTTACCCCTAGACCACCAGGTCACCTGTTTGTTTTGTTCCGGAGTATTATAATATATACAGAGTGCTTGGAAACTCAACGCCCCGACTGCACATATAGTTTGTTTGAACCAAAACTAATACAAAATCCCTGTACACTTATATTCGGCAAACTATGCTAATACCATTAAATTGTGTTCGAATTTCGGTGTAAAGCGCCGGGAGAGCAAAGCTGTGCAAGCATGCGTGTACAACAAGTTGTATAGGAATTAGGTGTGCATATGCATAGTCTAATACATACTAACTCTATTAACTGAATAAAATAACTTTTATTTAAATTTGTATTATGATATCATGTCAGCCAAAAAAGATTAATATTTACAACAGACAACAGATGAAGTGACCTATGGACCACTCTTCCTCGCAACATTTACCTTAATAAATTCCCACAATGTTATAAAACCCAATACTGACAACTGAGATAAATTAGCCAATCAGATTAGTAAAATGGCAAAAGCTTTCTTGAGTTCTATAAAAAAAAAATGGCGAACTTGGTCGATGGCGAGCCAAGCAAAGCAATTACATTGATGGGAAACAATTTTGAGTTGCCCCTCGGATTAGGGGTACCCCTCTTCCTCCTTCACCCCTGTCCCAGATTGCTCACTGATCCATCCCGAGTCAAACTGATACTCGACAGAAATGACGTGATCTGAGATAATGAACGACCTCTGATACAGGCTCATTACCTCTGCTATATCCATCACGCGGACATACCTCGTCCATATTAGTGACATGACTTACATACAGGGTGGCTCGAAATATACATTAATACGAGTCGCAGAGTAGGGGAGAAGGGGGGGTACAGAGACAGGTACGTAGCCAAAGGTGGGGTATGATGTATTGATCTCTCCCAAACCCTATGACATCTCGGGGAGAAAGTATTTTAAACGTAAACAAAATATCGAACTCGAGATTTTGATAAATGTCGACGTTTCATGACTCCTTGAAACCAAAAAAGTTGTTTTCGCAATGCCTTCTGTCTGTCTGTCCATCCGTATGTTTTTACCTTGGGCTAGAGCCGAAACTATTTTACCAATTGGGCTAAAACTTGGTATTTAGGTTTTTATAAGGACCCTCAGATGGGTTTTTGGAATTAAATATCTAACCCAGTATGTAAGGGCAGTTTGCTGAGGAGCAAAAAGAGAAAAAATCGATTTGATCGAAACTAGCTCTAACGATGTTGATTAAATTTTATAACTAGACACTGTTTAACATTATAAATAAAATGGAAATTCTCATTTACTCATGAAAATTACTTTGAGGGTACTTTACATGGGGAAATTTCCAGATATTGATAATTTTTCCGCAAATATTTGAGATACGAAATAGCTTATCATTATAAAGTTGTAGTACTGTACTATTAAAAGACAAAAATTTTATTCGAAATATACTTCTATAAAACCAATTGTTTCAAGCTATAAGCAAATATATATTATACATTTTAATTAAGTTCTTTGAAACTGAATTTGATTCTTATGCTCTTTGGTCGATAAATATGCGTATCTTTTTTTTTCAATTTTTCTGTAATAGTATTCCTTATTTAAATGTTGTTTGGAAAACCTATAGAAGTCAGGAATTTTATGATAAACTATTTGTAGCCACCCTGAACACACTGACCTCTATTAGGTCTAGTAACTAAAATGATCTTGATCCAAGGACATTCAGAACGGACCAGCTATAAGGAAACCACTAGGAGTATTTTAGGGAACACCCTGTATCACCACACGAGAGGTTTGATTACATTTCACGTGTAACGTATCCTGGTCTCAACCCATCACAGCTGGTGTTAGTAAAAGGTTACAATTATCATTTCTTGTTTGCCTACGATTTAAAGGATTTGTCATATTGATTTATTTCTAAAAAGTGTTTACGACTTCCCAATTAAGACTCGTTTACACAAACGAGCGCACTAATTGGAACCAGGCCGGATTGACGGACTTTGGTGTAAGTTATTTATTTCTTTTAGCACCGCGTATTACTACCCATTCGGGGTTATACGCATGTGTACTAATTACGTTAATATGTTAAGGAAGTTTGAATTTAGAGAAGTGTATCTGTATTTGTGTGAGTAAGAGTGGACAGCCATTTAGTAAACAACAAAAACCCTCATTACGACCACCCGGGATTCGAATCCCAATCTCCCCGTCATTGGCAGTCCAGTCTACTGTGGAGAATAACGTCCCAGACCAATTGACCACCGAAGCGGTTATGGCCGTAGACTTAAGTCTTATATTTTCGTGGTATATAAAGTATACTTTAAGAACAGCCTGATGACAAGGAGATCGGGGTTATAATCCCGGTCGGGTCTACTGAAGGTGGTTTTCCCCTAAATAGTTTCCCACTCTCCTTCCAGGCAAATACGGTAAGATTATCTCTAAAATGCTTCCTTCCTCATTTTTACCCAATTAGAGTAATTATCATATATGCATAAACCTCAACCGGTAGTAAGACGTGGTGCTAAAATCAACCAGACTGATCACATCAGCACACGACTTGCAAACTAACTTAATTCTAGAATAGACTTAGCCCATGGTCTTCCGGTCACTAATTAAATACTGTGAAATAGGAAACATTAACGTCACAGATGATAAACATTTCTACCATTCCAGGAATCGAACCAGGAGCCCATAGATAGGCAGAAAGATGCTTTGCCGACTGAGTAAGGTGCTAGACTTTGCCTGGAACCAAACGTGTACCTATTACTTTTGTAGGAGACGTGGGTTGGAAAACCAAAACCAAAACACGAGAGAAATGAACAACTAATATATATATATACACAACCAATTTGTTTATGTATATATGTATATATATACATACAACCAGTTGTTTATGTACACTTGCTTCTTTGTGCTCAGCCGCTGAGTCCCGGTCCGGGATATCCGAAAATTTCTTATTGATGGTGTCCGACACCCTTAGCTCAGTCAGTAACGTGTATTTCTACTGAGCTGAGATTCCCTGGCTCTATCCCTTCAATTACATAAGTCTTTTTTTGGGGGGGGATTTTCGATCTCCCCTCCCCCCACGTAAGAGATCGTAAGATTTTCCATGCCCCTCCTCCCCCTCCCCCCATATCTTAAGTAAATTTTTACAGTTTGGTAAATTAGATTAATTTAATTGGCTAGTTATTTTTAAACATAAGGATTGTAAATAAAGAGAGTGATGTAATATATTAGAATTATTTATTTTGCAGTAGGTAAATGAAATATAAGTGAAATTATTTTTATTTTTTTTACAAAAAAGAAATATATTTTGTTTCACCTTAAACAATGATATAAAACCTCACTTAGAAGGATTCTACCCCTCCCTCCACACTCTTTTCGTAAGAAAACGTAAGAAACTGGAGTGTACATTAAATTGCTATTGATTTGTAAAAAAAAAAAAAAACTCTTTCAGTACTTCAGATTGGTATCGAACCCCGCCGCCCCTGGTCAGAGGCCATCACAAATACCGGTCACGTTTGAGTAATAAAAAATATGTTTATATACTACGGTTAAAATCTATCAATGGTGTGCAGGGAGATTCGAACCCTCAACGTCGGGATTGAATGTCCAATCAGATAGACCATACTGAGCCCTGCTAACCCTTTCTCTCTTCTTTTTTTTCCCCTCTCTCTTTCTGGCCCGAGAGCGGGCCGCGCAATAGTACCGGTAGTTCCCAGTGTTGCCGCAGCAATTAGCGCTAACAGCACATTACGGCTGTGAACGAGTCCCCTGGTGGCGCAGCTCTGCATATATCCGGTGCTAATGACCCTCGGTTGCAGCGTTATTAGGCTAGCAGTGGCCAACCACAGCCTCTACCCCACCCATCCACCCTCCACCACGATTATTATACGTTCTTATCGGTGGGGCGTACAGCGATACGGACTGGAATAGTGACGGACGTTATCAAACAAGATTTGTATCCAGGTCGGTATGGAAACAATTCAAGTAAGAGTTGTTCGGAGTTCACTATTAATAGGTCCCTGTCGGTGGGGGCTTGGTCTAACGCGCTACTCTCGCGGTAGACTAAACCGCCGATGAGGGGGAGATCCAAGTTCGAATCTCGGTCGGGTGTACCGAGGGTAGTTTTTTTATAAAATGGTTTTCCACTCTCCCTCCACGCAAATGTGGGTACACTTCCTCTAAATATAGACTAAACTTCCTAATACCTAAAACCATTAGCGTAATTAGTAGAATACATAAGCGTATAATCCGAACGGGTAGTAAGACATGGTGCTAAAAAAAAATTGACATACTTGATAGCTCGATGGTAGAGCATTGGCAAGCTAGCTCAAAGGTCCCGGGTTCGATTCCAGTGTCCACGTGTCACTGTTTAATTAATTTTAAATAATTTGACATATTAATCATAAGAAATATTTCAATTTTGATGTTATTCGAATTGATTTGCCAAAATATATTTGAAGCAGACATTAAAAAAATGTAGCTTGGTTCAGTTTGAATTGCCAGATAGGTCAAATTTCTGTTACAAACCAATCCCATAAAAAGTGAAGGTGTCATCCAACATTTGATTTAACTTAGACGGTACTTAACCATCAACAATAGAGAGAGAGAGAGAGAGAGAGAGAGAGAGAAAGAGAGAAGTTGTAAATATTGTTGGTCCACTGAAAACACTGTTACTAAAATAACCTATTTGCTCTTAACAAATGGGGTGGAAATCATCAGAACCCTCAATTTATATTGATGCTAAAAAAAAAGTAATAAAAAAGGTTTACGAAAACCAATAAAGTTCCAATCCATTAGTCTACGATAATGCAATAACTTATAAATTACTTCATTAGACACGGCCCCCCACCCCCCTCCCCATTACCTTTGGACAAATTTCGTGAGGGTGTAAGTTGAAGAAGGGTGCAAGTCAAATAAAACTACGCCAGTCATTCGGGAAGAAGCATACGTCTCGTTTAGTCTCACTTTCAAAATTAAAATTGAAAAACATAACCGTCAATCAATTTGCATCTATATTATGTCAAAAGCGGTGATGAGTCGCACAAAAATAAATAAATCAATATAAAATATATAGCTGAAAGCTCAAAATAGCGCTGTTATTTATTTTGTTTAATTTATTTGAAGTATTCAATGTGTACGTTCTAAACCGACTGATTAAATCAGCACACGACTTATAAACTATCTTAAATATAGAACAGACGTAAAATCCAGTTCCCTGGTTGTTAATTCATCATTGTTAGAGAGGAAACTTACATTTCACAAATTATAAAAAAAATTCGGCCATGTCAGGGATCGAACCTGGAACACTTGGATCAGTAGACAGAAACCCTACCGACTCAACTAAAGTGTCGAACTTCTAATTCATACAACTATTTTTTTTAATATTAATTTCAAATCAAAGCCTAGATTTATTTAATGGAAGAAGAAACAGGAAAGAGGGATAGAAATAAACATTTTACACTAAATAACAATTTTTTAATTCTTAAATCTATTTTTGACAAGCAAAAAAAAAACAAATTAATCACCTGCCATCAACGTGGTTAGGGTGACCAACCACGACCTTGGGAAACTTTGGTTTGATTCTGGGTTGAGCTGATTCAGACAGATACGTATCAAGGTGGGGGGGGGGGGGGGTTCAGCCCCCAAAATCGAAACGAAAATATATTACAGGTGGCCAAACCATGCTTGTATTCACTAATAATTAATATACTTTTTATGACTTTTAATAGAAAACGTATTAAGTTTTGTAAAAATATATGTAAAATTAATATATTTTCTACTAAAAGTCATAAAAATTATATAAATTATTAGTGAATGCAAGAATGGATCTACTTCAATATATTTTTGTATAAAAATTTGAAATATTTTTCTCTCCATGCTGGTCAGATCCATCCGCCCACCTCCCCTTGCTGTTTAGTTTTGATGACCGTCATCGGCGACGGAAAATATCTGAAGAATGAGCCTTCCCCGAAAGAAAATTCTGGAGACGGGCCTGGATGCAGATAATTATTTTACTGATCCGTTCTGCTATTCACTGAGTAAATATTCGAGTGTTAGGATCAAAGTGTGTTACACTGGGTGTATTATCCTAGATTGAGTTAGTTTGTAAGTCGTGTGATGACATATAATATGTGCTTAAAAGTTTCGTATTAAATAACCCCATCCCCTAAAAAAAAAACATCAAACTACAATGTATGACATTGAGCTACATCTTAAGCTACAGCTTAATTATCGATCATGCGCTCCTATTACTCAAAATAACAAAATTCCTAGCTGGAACAAATCAGATGGAATTTTAGAACGTAGATAAATTGAATGTTGATGACGACCATCCCAGATAAAATATTTATTAGCGTACTACGAGTTTCCATTTGCTTGATATAATTGAAAATTATTGGTCGAATGATCGAACGATAGTTAGAGCTACACTTGTGCTCCCCCCCCCACCCCCCCCATCCTCCCCAAGCAGAGTATTCAAAATACATTCGTCCTAAAGAACGTTTTTGGTTACCGCCCACTGTTAACTATAATCCATTCACGGTAGGAATTACTCTCGGAAAGGTCTTTTTTCCTACCAAAATCCTACTATATAATAGCTTTCTGGTAGAGAAAAAGGCCTTTCAGAAAACAATTCCTACGCTGAACAGACTTTACGTTGCCTACCTGTAGATTTCGAAGCTAGTTAGCGTGAGAAGCTGACCCTGAGAGGGCTCTTGTGTATGTGCTGATCTTTCCCTCTTCCTCTGACGAGTTTACACAGTCACTTTAATACTTGCTCCTTGAAAACGTTTACTTGCTTTTTAAATTTTACCTTTTTCCTTATTTCCTATTTTAGATAGACATATGCTACCAAGGACCTTTATTTAATCTACATACTGGCAGGAAAATTCTCACATGCTATTTTCGTGACCAAATAGCCTAAGTTGTAGAGCAGGAGTGTCCAGACTTTTTGATTTAAGGATCTACTCCAGAGAAGAAAAATCCTTAGCGGTCTACTATTCTACGGAATCAGGCTTATATTGTTTGTTTCATTGGTAAAAAATATATAACCCATTTTGTGTTTTAATTGGAAAATCACATTTCGTATAAAAACTTGGTCATTTCACACACTGAAACTGAGTTTTTTTTTTATCAAACGACGTAATATATATAATTTCCCTGAAATAGCTATTTTCTCACTAAAAATTTGACTTTTAAATTGCTGCATGACGCCGCATAATCCTTAGGATAGTTTATTGAATGAGAATTCATAAACTCTCTGTCATCAACAAAGGCAGAATTTTAAATGGTCATCATTCAAACAGCTTCGATATTTCGATTTTATAATGTTGATTTGAGAAAAATCTGAAAAATCTGTAAATCCTATCTTTCATTTTCTTTCTCTCAATCCTTTTTAATGGTCGACTAGACGATCGACCAAACTAACGGCCACGGTCGACTGGTAGATCACGATCGATTGTTTGGCCACCTCTGTTGTAGAGGATTTATAAAAAATACGTTTACAAAAAACACTTACATAAAGATAAAAATAATAATTTTGTGATACTGTAGTACTATTTTTAGAATTATTTAAGAATTCATGCTTTTTGTTTCAACGTTATTGTATCTTTAAATCTCGCTGAGTAAAACGTAAATTCACTAACGTAGGAAATCCTGTCTTAACCGGCCGTGACGTCACAGTTAGGCAACGTAGGAATACGATTTAAAGGCAGTAATATTGTGGTTTTTATCGCAAAACTTTTTTTTTGTTCAAAATAAATTAAATATATCTCCAGGAAACATAAAGTTTGATTTCCTTCACATGACGACCTCCAACAGTTGTTGAATATCTGTCGAGGGTGCCCTGTAATTTAATGACAACCTTTTTCTCTTCATTTAAAAAGTTTCTCACCAAAACGGATATTCAACAACTGTTTTTTTTTTTTTTTTTTTTTTTAGCACCGCGTCTTACTACCCGTCCGGGTTATACGCTTAAGTACTAATTACACTAATGGATTAGGAATTGGGAAGGTTGAATTTAGAGGAAGTGAACCCGCATTTGCGTGGAGGGAGAGTGGAAAACCATTTAGGAAAAACCACCCCCAGTTCACCCGACCGAGATTCGAACCTCGATCTCCCGTCCTCAGTGGTCTGGCTCAACACGACTGGCGCGTTAGCCAACTACGCCACCGAGGCGGGTAACAACTGTTGATATCACCATGTGAAGAACATTAATCTCTGTGTTTGTACTGAAGCAATATTTGATTTATTTTGGCCAAAATAACGTTTTGCTATAAAAACTAAAAAAAAAAAAATCAGCCCTTAACTCGCGTCCCCTACACCCCCACCCTAAATCCGTACCGATATCAAAGAACTAATAGTAATTACACGTCAATGTGTTCACACTCTCTGTAATTGATTTGATTAAAAATTACCCACAGTCTAAAACTAATATGAACTGGGAAGTTACGTGCGTCACATGGCAATTAATAGGGACATGAGTAAACAGTTCTTGTCTTGATGAATGGCAATCCTTCTTACGTAGCGTTGTTATCGAATTGCAGAACCAATTTATTTACAGTAATGAGGTGAAAATGACAAGTGATCCATCTTAACAGTAATCTCTATAATCAATTACCACATAACGGCAATATGTAGACACTTACAACTCAATTATACGAGCACATTATCTTACGGCGATTACATTACGTTATATTTTTTAAGATTACGAATCAAAGGGTAAAAAATAATACACTTTACGAATGTTATCGAATATTATTAGGTTTTAATATTTAGTCGGGCAGTTAATCATTTTAATCAGTCATTTTGTTGCTGATTTCAAGTCTTTACGACAAGGACAACACTAAATTGATATTTAGATTAATAATTTATGCTAAAATCTTTCTTTTGACATGAATCAAGATGTCATTTGTTTATCAAATAGTATTGTAGAGGCAAAATGTTCATCAAAGAAATGCGTTAGTTTATTCCCTAATCAAACGTAAATAAATTCAATGATAATATTTGCAGACGGCCTAACTAAGTTTAAAAATATTGAGTAGTTTTTGCCATGCGATCTCATTTGTTTGCTTGAAAACTATTATTAAAAAGAATGATCTAGTTTAAAAAAAGATTATGTTTGGAGAGGTAAATGGGGTTAAATAAATAAGTAATCTTCCGATTCCGATCTAAAAACAAAACATAAAAAATAACAAACAGAATTGTCGCTTTAAGGAGAATACCTTATTGTTTGTGACATTATTTTTATTCTTAAAAAAATGAAAGAAGGGTAGTCCTATCTCAGCGGCATACCGGCAACAATGGTTTGTTTCCAACAATGGTAGTATACAGTGCCCCAGATCTCCCGCTGTTAAAGCCGCCATAAGTCGAGACTATCAACGAACAAACTTCACGACAATATTTATTACCGCTATTAATTTGTCCACCATCAACAACTAAACTGTTAAAAGAACATCTTGAAAAAAAGGTGAAGCGCAGTCCAGGGCATGCGCTATCGAGTGATTAGCCGCACTCACAATAGAGGTCGCCAGATTCTGACATCTGCCACGCGACGTGCGCGCGCAACGGAAAGAAAAACACCTACTCGGTGGAAAAGCGGGCTAGCCAACTAAATTAGTGAAATTAAGAAAGTGTGTGTAACTTTTAAATAAGTAGGCCTATATTCCCTAATTCTTATCCGTTTTAGAGTTTTGAGAATAGGTTTACTAACAAATAAATATCTCAATGCCAGATGAAAAGTCATGAGAACAGAATGCTTGAAAAATGTGTTCAAACATTTATCAACAATCATATTTCATAGTAATTGTTTGTCACATTTAGAAAATTTGGACATGATTGATTACTAAATTGATCACCTGTAACGTGTCGTTTTATGATATTATGCTCTGACGTCAATGAAACTTTCAAAATAACTTGATTGTAAACTTTATATAGAGAAAATAAGAAATAATAACTGCAAAATCCATTAAAAGGCGTAATAAAGTTCGCTCCAGAGACTAGTCCATGCACCCCATCCACACGGTTCATATATTCCTACCTTCTATTTCGTCAACTTCGGTGGTCTTGGGATAAAGTGCTCGCCTCAGGACCCAATGTTCGTGGGTTCAAACCCAGCAACGGATTTTTCTTGAGAGATAAAAATCTGTAGCACAACTTCCTTCGGAGGGGAAGCAAAGCATGTAACATAACCATGGAAGTATGTGAAAATACCTTTCCCGGAAACAAATTGGTAGAACCGTTCTATCTCGCTCATAAAAATAAACATGTGCTAATACAATCTGCCGGCTCAGAAAGTGCAAGTCAAATACCTAAAATAACTAAAATTTAAAAAAATTATCAGTTTCGATTATTGATGTTTTGGAGACATGCTGAAAGCCAAATTTGGATTTTTCTCTTTAGTACCCATTTAAAATGCAAATTTTGATATACTGGAAGGTTTTCTAATATACAAAAAGTTCAGTTCAAATTGTTTTTCTGAAAAAAAAAATTTATAAATTTAAAAGAGTCAAAATATCGCAATAAATCTAACAAGTAATGATGTTTATTCAAATGAACCTTTGGAAATTTCCGGTTCAAACATATCTTTTAGAGAACAGAGCTTTTATAAATGTCGTGTTCTCATTATTTGCAAATGTATTCTTTTAGAAATGATCCTAATAGCTACATGACGTGTTGATAATAAATTAGAACGCTACATAGCCCTGTCTCGCCTTGCCAGATCCACTGTGACTAGAGCTTGTAAACTGCCTGCCACCGCAGGGGATCTCCGTAGTCATGGCCCTCTGGATACCAGATACAGAACCTGCCACCATTCAACACAGCAAGCCGTGACTTTCAATCACACCACTTAGCGCTCGCTAGCTCCGCTATTTATTTATACGATTTGTCGGAGGAACTCTTTAAAAAGGGATGGTGAGAATGGGGAGAGATAGGGGAGTAAAGTTAGTCCATTTAGCTGATGAAATAAAACTGGGTTGCGTTAAACTGGATTAAGGATCTCTCCTTTCTTTTGTTGTGCTCCACGTGCCAAAATAGATTCCAGCCTCCCCCCCTTTTCATCGCCCTCGCTAAGTAGTTCTATTGTAGCAGATAATTAATACTAAAGCTAGCTTTTATTGCCTTTGTGGCTATTGGATTTATTGGGACTGGTTGTATAGCACACTTATCTAATAAACGTTAAGTAAGCATTCTTTTATTTGCGCAGTTGAGGAAAATTGATTATGATAATATTGATGTCATATTCAAGTTTGTCACTCTACTTTTTGAAATATTGTCCGTTTGGATACAAAATATACTGATCATATTAAAATTTACAAGGAACTTTTCAGGTTATTTTAAAATAATATTCATAATAAGCTTATGTTTTCAGTTTTTCATGTTTGTGTTTTTGATATTTTATATAAGTTATTACAAAAAATAAAAAACAAAATAAAGGAAATTATATTATTATTTGGAATTTTTTTTAGTGTGATTTAATATTGAAATAAATCAAAGAGAGAGATATATTACTATCGATCCACTCATTAATGAAACCAATGCCAAGTAATTTATTTTAGATTTAAGTGATGTTATTGGTATAAAATAAATTTTTTAAACCTAGGTTTAACCTAAGACGTTTGTTTACCTTACTCATGAACAATGAGGCATTTTTCTACGATAGATTCATATTTATAGTTAAATATAACCATAGCATTTTAAAATATTAAATCTAGAACTATGGGTATGGTCGTTAGAACGTTGAGCTTCGCGACGGAAATACTTTGTTTTGAGTCTCGACGAGGTTGAGAATTGGATCTTCACTTGTTGTGAAAACAGGCGGAGCTCACTCTTAACTGTGGATTCACACCTTCGCCGAAAAACAAGTGCAGAACCGACACGTGGTCACGTGACGAGCTCTAAGCCAATCTCAAGATTTCCGCTTAATCGGTGCGAGCTTTTCTGCTGAAGTTCAACTCATCTCTACTTTGTCCGCTCTGCCTGAGATGTTCGGCATGGGAGAACCATCAAATCTCAGAACCAGCCATCTCAAATCAGTGCGCATGCGCATTTGTCAACGCATGCGCTGTAGAGCTAACAACAAGCAGACAGCTTCGTTGGCCGCTGTGAGGAGATTTGAAATAACTCGTTAATGTAAAGCGTGTGTATCGATGTATTGGATTGTGCCACGACACAGCGTTATAGTTTGAAAACAAGCATCGGGAGGGCAATCTAAAATATATGTTAATCCCCTAGAAAATAAAAATGTGGCTAATCAGCGGTTTAAAGCGTTGCAATGCATCATGAGTCAACTTAAAGTGTGTGAACTACTGCGCAGATTCTGCTTTCTATTTTTCGGCGACCGTGTGAATCAAGCCTAAAGGTGAATTCACACGTACGCTGAAATTTGAAAACAGTAAAGTAAGTCAGCACCGCTTAGTTATGCGGCTGTTCTCACTCTTGCGGAAAGTTGGGAATCTCTGTTTACCCATGATGCATTGTAACATCAAACATAAAAACCAAAATATTACAATCAGTGCAAGTTAACGTATTTAAAATAAAATTAGATGTTTTACTTACTGCCGGGGTTTGATTTTGTCATAGTTAAAACTCATGGCTTCCAATAAACTGTCATTTTTCATAATCACTTTTGAGATACGCCATCTTGAGAATGTGCTATGTTTAAAAATAACGCATGTCTGAAAGTTTGCGCATGCGCTGATCGGGTCTACTTGACCAGTTTTCTGTAGATGCGCTGGAAAATTTGAAATTATCTTACTCGGGCAGTGCGGGCTACGCTGGCCAAGTGGACTCATTGTGATTGGATTAGAGAGCATCTAGAATCTTCCAATTTAATAAGAGTACACCATATTTCATCATCTTTTTGAAATGCCAAAACAATTAGGTTATCTGGGCGTGCCTTGCTGTGGACATTTTAATAGGAAGAGAGGTTGAAACCCGTTAGCAAAAGCTAACAAATACTTGTCAACATATAAAAAACAAAAATAAAAGGACCACCCAGACTTGTTAAATCAGTAGAGAAGATTTTAACACATAAGGATTCAATAAGTTCAATATAATAAAACTGTCCATTAACTTGAAATATATTAAAGGTGAAAACTTTTAATCTGGAATAATATGAAAGGGGAAAATATATATCATTACATAGGCCTACTGAAAAGAAGAAGTAATATTTAGCATCTCTTCCTCTTGGCAGTCCAACGAATAATGCCCCTGGCTGGTAGGCCACTTTCCCTCTACTCGCCGCTCAAACATATTTGCTGGTTTTCGAGAATCAACCAAAGTGCATTTTAGCCAGTAGCATCTTCTTTAACCACCAAAACTGTCTCAGAAATGGGTACGACTAGTAGATAAGGGATTGGGGAGGTTGTATCGTAGACTACACACACAAAATGTCGAGAAAGTTTATCTCAAATTCGTAAAAAAAAAAAAAAAAACCAAAACAAAGGATAATATAGAACACTTCATATTATGACCGGAAATTACTTCCTACACTTTCATATCCACCACCCACCCCCCCTTTTCAAATGACACACACCCTTTCTACATCCTTTAAAACCCGTCTTAACCAAACAACCTAAAGGTGAACCACTAACACATCCCCACCAATAAATAAAAAAACACCCCACCCACCAAACTCCCTAAAAACACACTCGTCGCGAAAACCATCCCTCGCCAATTACGGCCTCCCCCCACCCCCCTCTCTATACGATACGGTGCAGAACCGTAACAGATGCGCTACATTGCCACCCATTACACGATTCACTTGGTTATTCATTGGGGGGCGGGGAACCCCCTGTACCCCCTCGACCCCCTCTAATACTAGATATTAAATTATCATGACAATTGTAGATGGTGCCTAAGGGTGGGGGGGGTGTAGGGGACACGGTGGTTTGGGTTATTTATTAGGGGTGGGTTTGTTAACACCCTGGCTGTTTGCATCGTCACGGACAAATCCAATAAAACGCGACCCATCCGCATCTCGGACGCTCACTTCCCGTCAAAGTAGGTACCAGGGTCGAATCCCGTTGAAGGATGAACGATCACGGAATAAAAATATAATAAAATATTGTTTGTAAACATTTATCGCCGCGTATTACTAACCATACACGCCTATATACTAATTACGCTAGAGGTTTAAGGATTAGGAAGGTTGAATTTAGAGGGAGTGTACCCGCATTTTCGTGGTGAGAGTGGGACACCATTTAGGAAAAACCACCCTCAGTACATCGACCGAGATTCGAACCACGATCTCCTCGTCATCAGCAGTTTAGTCTATAGCGAGAGTGACGCCTTAAATCATGCGGCCACCGAAGAATGTTAGGGTTATATGGTATCATAGAATTCACCAGTTGAAATAAGAAACTTCATGGATAGATGAGAGGTTAGAGAGGAGTCTTGGTTTCGATCCTGACACGCTGCATTAGAGAATTTTTTTATTTTTTACAAGGAAATGATGATGTGTTGTCTTAAAAGTCTATTATCATATTCCTTTTGATTGAAGAAAGGTTCTTGAAGTCTATAAATATATTTAATCGGTTTTCATACGTAACTGTAAGCTCTAAATACTAGCCTAATATTTTTTTTACTATTGTTATTGTCACGGGCACTCTAACACAAGTGTGATTAAATCAAGTGCTGAGAAAACACTTAGGCTGGTTACACACCAACGAGTCCCGAGTCAAGTCGAGTCTCACGGAGTTCGAGTCCATTCTGACTCTAGAGTCATCTAGTGTATTTTACTGAGTTTATTTACCTTTATTAAGAGAAGTTAAATTAATTGAGTTAGAAAAATGTAAAAAAAAAAAAGTCAAATAAAATAAGAAACGAGAACATTATTAACTACAATCATACTTTTAAAGAACGAACCTTATCTGACAGCCAGAAATGACTAGATCTACATTAATGTATTAATAAGACAAGTCATGTGATATATATTATTATTAAAAAGATTAAAATAATACTAATATTGTGACTGCAAAAAAAATGTATTTTCTAAAAGTTTTTTTCCTACCAAAATATTACAAAATATAAAATAAGAAAAATAAATGGAAGTCAGAACTTAGTTTATAAAACAATAAATAATTCTACAGCAGCTTCAATTCACAATACAAAGTTGTAGCTTTATATGGATACTCGCTTTGCTTGTCGGGGGCTCCGCCCCCAAACCCTCAGTGAGTCTTCTTTGCAAGTGGATGTAAACTAATGTAATTCCAGCGTTGTTTTAAACGTAACAACTTAAAAGTTACCGCATTGTATTGTAATATTGTACATTGTATTGTATATACCGCACCGACTATAAAGTTGCTCTGCCATTTTGAATTTTTTTCAGGGGTTAAAAAAATTAAATTTTTAAACTTTATGGAATTTTCCAGTTGGTTACAGGCTAGAAGCTATTAGTTTGCCAAATTTCAAGTTTCTAGCTCATCTGGAAGTGGATAAACATTAATGTCAGTGAGTGAGTCAGCCATGTGGCTTTATAGTAGTATAATTTAAGCACAAGGATATTTTTAACTGACTATACCTTGAAAAGTTGTTTGTAACCTTGTTTTATTTAAATACATACGGTAGTATTGACTCTCTAACATTAAAGGGACTAGGTAGCGTATAAACCCCTGTCTATCGGGTAAGATTCAAACACGTAAACTCACAACTAACTAAATCTACTGGCCACTAGCCCTGTGTTGGCACAAAGTATTGTTTAGGCCTATATCTGGAGAATTTAAGTCGGCCGCCTCGGTCAGTGATAAAGTATCAATCGCTGTCAGGCTTAAAATAAAATGGTTTCTGTCGTTTTCTGGAACTACTGCTCCATTACTCTATACTACCTATACTCCCTTTTCCCCATCACATACAACCACTCTTTGTCATGCCAATGAGAAAGAGGAAAGAGAGAACTAAGAAAATTCTTATCTCAAGGTAAGGAGAAAGCTCGCTGCTAGTTTTCAAATATGTTAAAATGTTCTGTTGTGAGCCTAGCAACATATTTATGTATTTGTTAAATGAAGGCTATATCTAGAAGGATAGTCTCATAGCTCCGGAAATACGATTTAAAATTCTTTGAAAATGAGCTAATGTTACATTTTCACGCATTTTTTTGCTATTAATAATACTCAAAATATAAAATTGTTAAAAAAAGAAAAAAAAGAGTCCTGTTGGAATCTTTCGGTTTTTATTTCGGCGTGAACCAAATTTTGAAATAACGCATCGTAGAATTAAATATTGCGTTAAAGCTGAACGTATGCAAGGAAATGTCTCACTTACCGAGGCGGCACCCTTAAAATTGATCAGAAATATTTTAGTTCCGCGCTTTTCCTCACCAACAGATTCGTTTATTCCGAAGATAGGGGTCGATTCTCAACCGGGTCCATTGAAAGCTTCTCTTTTCCACAATGTGGTTCCGGATTCATTATTTTCTCATAGGTAATTCTGGTGCATTTAATTAAAAATACACCCTCAGACCTTTTGATAAGATAAATTAGATACGGTCCGTTCATGATAACTCTGTTGTTTTTTTTAAATTTTGTAAATGTAATAAAACAGATTCGTTTTCTTCTGCCTTGAAAATAGATTTGGTCCTATTGGCAAGAGATGTGAATTTATTTAATCAGTAAAAGCGATGGGACAGATTTGCAAGGCTGTTGAATACAGAAATGTTCTTCTAATTGTCATTAAGTATTATTAATTACGCTAATATGTTAGGGATAAGGAAGATTGAATTTTAGATGAGGTTTAACCACTTTTACGGGGAGGGAGAGTGGAAAACTGTTTAGTAAAATACCACCAGGAGTACACCCTACTGGTATTCGAACCTACGTTACGTAACTTTTCACATCAAGAGTGAATATCATTATTTAAAAGGTAATCTTTTTTACACTAAAAGAAAGAATCAGATTGAATACAAGTCATAATCAGAAGTTATCTATAAGTAAGTTTACAAACGGTGAAAACATGAAAAATAATATTATTTATCTCAACATTAGAATGTTAGTATAAGGTCTGTGCTACGTAACACAAATGTAACTTCCCACCACCATGTAACACTATGCAGACCAGGGGTTCGCAAACTCTTTGAGACACCGCCACCCTCCATATGTCAGATTTCGCGTGTGACAACCATATAACTTTTTTTTTTAATTTCCCAAATTCGATTTGGTGGCAGTTTTTTAAAAGGAAATTGTCATATACATTACTAGCTTGTATTCTTTTAATGTAAAAATACAAAATTAGAGCAAAATAAAAGAACTGAATAAGAAGGAATTAGAGTAGTCATGTGTTTTCTTGTATGAGTTATTCATCTTTTTAATATGTACGAGTACACGCATTGAAAATTTTTATGTTACATTTCACTATACATAAGTTTTAGTTTTTCCTAATATCCGCGACGCCCCGGACTAAGACGCACTTTTAGGGAATACCTATAATGTAGGCCAGCGGTTCTCAAACTTTTTTTTTAGATTGTACCCCTTGGCCATGACTAAAAGTTTAATGTACCCCCAAGACAAAAAAAATAATCCAAATTACAGGTTTAAAAAAATTATGACCACATGGTATATTATTGATCTATTTAATCTACTGGGAAAAATATCTGTAATCAAAATATTTCAAATGTGAAAGAGCTATTTATATAGAATCCTACTCTTAGAGCCTTAACATTATCTCTTATTGAGAATCATTATGATAAGTTTAAAAATAAATTACTATAAAAAGTCTGGAGAAAAGTTGTACACATTTTCTTCACAAATTCTTTCAAAACTAAAGAAAAAATTTAACTTAAACACAATGTTTTCAAATAAAATTTTTTAATTGTAATTCTGGAGCTGATACCAAAGTTTTGTCAGTGAGAGTGGGTGACTGCAAGGCTTGGGCATAACTTTTTGATTTCTGGTTGTCCAGTTGAAACTTTCAAGTGGAGGTCCGGTTCCAAATTTAGCCTATTGTGGTACTTATTTTTTAGGTACATTACAACATGGATGAAAAACCACTCTCACAGAGATATGTTGTTGAGAAAGGTATAATAAACTTGATGGAATGGTCAGCGATATGAAGAAACTCGTTCAACCATTGCAACCAAAAGTCTGCCAAAGATCTGCCAAATAAGTTTTCTTGAAACTGGATTTGAGAGTTTCATCACAGGACAGTTCATCAATTTATTTCGTTGAAAATAAGTTTGGTAGACTGTAGTCTTCCACTGTAGAGAAAGGGTCTCGCATCCAGTACTCGCTCTCTAAATTCTCAATAAAATATTCACCAAAGTCTTCAATCAAATCCAGACAATCTCTAATGTCATTGACAACAGAATCATGAAGCTCAAGTTCATTTTCTTCTACGAAATTTTCTAAAGACGGAAATAATTACAGTTGTTCCTTCACAACTTATTTTGTTGCAAATTGAAATTTTAAAGCTTTTATTTTGTCATGAACCATGAAAGGTTTTTTTTTTTTTTTTAGCACCGCGTCTTACTACCCGTCCGGGTTATACGCTTAAGTACTAATTACACTAATGGATTAGGAATTGGGAAGGTTGAATTTAGAGGAAGTGAACCCGCATTTGCGTGGAGGGAGAGTGGAAAACCATTTAGGAAAAACCACCCCCAGTTCACCCGACCGAGATTCGAACCTCGATCTCCCCGTCCTCAGTGGTCTGGCTCAACACGACTGGCGCGTTAGCCAACTACGCCACCGAGGCGGGTAACCATGAAAGGTGGTGTTGTTTTATCCTGCAGAATTCTATTCAGCTTATTCAGTCACTGAAATACGTCAGCCACCAAAGCTAGCCTGCACAGCCACTGCCCATTTGTAAATCTGTCACTAAACTAACACTTGCTGTCAGAGAGGAAAACTCTAACTTCTTGTCTCATTTCATACAAACCAGCAAGATAATTTTGTTTGGAAAGCCACCTTAACATGAATTTATGTTTGAGTAACATTGTCATGAATAGGCCGATATATAATACATAAACACAAATAGATTGGAACTAATTAATATACAAACATCACCACAATATATCTCTACAACTGCGTCGCGAGTTTGAGAAATATCGTTGAGAGAGAAAGGGTATATCATCAAGTCGTGACTGTTCAGGAAAGATGCTAAAATTACTTTAATATAAGCAAGATAACTGCTAACGTAGCAGGTGTCAAGTAGAGGGTTGAAAATTCTCAGAAATCTGTCTTCAGCCGAGAGCAAATAGGGGAAAAAGATGGGTGGACATAGCCAGATAATGGTAAAAGCCAACAATTTGGGTTTTCCATAAGTCCCTTGTCATTTTGCCAACTTTCCCTTGAGAACTGCTCGCGTACCCCTTGAAAGGTGCCCGCGTACCCCAGTTTGAGAACCGTTGATGTAGACATTATACCTCCCTCCCCCTTTCCTCCTCTTTTTAACAGCGTTACGTGGTTTATGGATGATCCCTCAAGGTACGAACCAGGCTCCTCTAAAGACAGCACCTTACCGCGACGCCTGATTCAAACAGAATACTACCCCCGCAAGGTCCCTATGTTAGCCGGGAAGGGAGCTTTCAAGGGGAAACCGAAGGAGGGGAGGTTTTAATGAAGTCCATTCAGTCCCCTCTTATCCCCCCCTCCCCCCCGAGCTAACGGGCTCTTGGGTCGGGGATCCCTCTTGTTTACTCTTCTAGTTACTGCCATTAAACATCCTCTTTCCCTTCATCCCACCCGAAATATCAACACTCGGGATACCCGCCTCGGTGGCCTCATGGTCCAAGGCGTCACTCTCCTGTTAGACTGGACCACCGGTGACGGGAAGATATGGGTTTGAGTCCCGATCGGGTATACAAATGCGGGTACACTTCCTTCAAATTAGACATTCCTCGTCTCTCATAGATTAGCGTAATTAGTGGAAGGTACCGTCGATCTCTGCAGTCTTGGGGTAAAGTTCTCGCCTCAGGACCTGATGTTCGTGGGTTCTTACCCAGCTGGGGTCAATACATTTTTATTGAGGGATAAAAGTCCGTAGCACAACTTCCTTCGGAGGGGAAGTATAGTCGTCGGTCCCATGTCGATTGTGTCTTATAAAACCACATATTGGCTTAAAGTAGACAGTACAGTTTGAACAGGGGTCGCGTCGTGGTGAGGGTTTATATGGTCTAATTTTAAAAAAATAATGGAAATGAGAGCAATGAAACAGTTTTACCAAAAATAATAAAACAATTTTTTTGGGACTGTGTCTAACTACCCATTCTGGTTGTACGTATATGTACTAATTACGCTAATGACGTGTTAAGTATGGGTAAGGATTGAATTTAAAGGAAGTTTACCTGAATTTGCGTGAAGAGAAATAGAGTATAAAATGGTTTTGGGAAACACTAAGTACACCGAACCGGGATTCTAACCCCAATCTACCCATAAAAATTACAGTCTATGCGACAACTTAGACCCCATGGCCACCAAAGTGGGCTACAACCAAATTCAAACATTAATATTTTTATTTATTTTAAATTCATTAAACGTGACCTTGTGGTACTAGGGTAGTGTCAACTTCTGATGGGGTCCGGGGTCAATCCGGTCCGCACAGTTTATTGATAGCCAACCCTTCCTTCACCTTGACAAGACGTGTATTAATCACAACTTGTGAATGTAGTAAGCCCAGGCCACCGTGTATTCGGATCCCACGTTAAACTGAGGTCTCATTTCATCTCACAATCACCCTACCATTACACATTAGCGTAAGTGCGTATAACAACGGTAGTAAGACGTGGTGCTAATATAATAAAATAATAGTAATATATTACCCGCGTCTACATACCCGTTCGGGTATACGGCCTAAGTACTAATTACGCTAATGGATTAGGAATTGGAAGTTTGAATTAGACGGAAGTGAACCCGCTTTCGTGAGGAGAGTGAAAACCATTTAGGAAAAACCACCCCCAGTTCACCGACCGAGATTCGAACCTCGATCTCCCGTCTCGCGTAGACCAACACGACTGGCGCGTTTAGCCAACTACGCCACCGAGGCGGTTTGTATTACACGTAGTATGAAGGCCTACTGTATTTATGTTTAGTTACAGGAAAACACGCTGTGTTGACTACAGCATATACATATTAAGCATTTATTATCAGAAATCACTGTTTCTTAAAATTACTCTTTTAACTTTGAGCTTGTTAACCAATAGTTTATATTTAATTTGACTTCATTTTTTTCCCCGTTTTGAAAAAGTGTGTTCGGATTATCCTAATTTCGGACTACCGGGGTTTGGTCTAACGAGGTTTTACCCTCTAAATGTTGGAAGGGTTTTTGAAAAAAACATTTGAATTGCATAGTAAGGAACGTTTAAGAATATTTGGAAAAAAAAAAATTCAATTTTAAGTTAATATGTTGGTCAAGATGTATTAGATTGACATGAAAAAGCAATAAGTATGTTTGACCGTGTCTGTGAATGTTCGAAGGGATTGATATTGTCTGTGAATTATGGAAGGATTTGACCATGTCTGTAAATGTTGAAGGGTTTGACCGTGTCTGTAATTTGATATTGTCTGTGAATGTTAGAAAGTTTTGACCATGTCTGTAAATGTTGAAAGGATTTAACCATGTCTGTAAATTTTGAAGAGTTTTAACCTGTCTGTAAATTTGGAAGTTGATATTGTCTGTTAATTTGGAAGGTTTGTATGTCTGTAAATGTTGGAAGGGTTTGACCGTGTCTGTGAATGTTAGGAAGGGTTTGACCGTGACTGTAAAAAGTCCGGAAGTTTTTTGCTGATATTCGTGTGGTTTCCCAGGCTGTGGTCCGCAACACGCCCTCTTGGGGAAGACTCGCAGACCCCGGACGGCGTTCACGAGCCAGCAGCTTCTGGAGCTGGAGAAACAGTTCCGGCAGAACAAGTACCTATCCAGACCCAAGAGGTTCGAGGTGGCCACCAGCCTCATGCTCACGGAGACTCAGGTACACGAGGAATGATCAAACTGAATGTCTGGTAGAGCTAGTCTTAGTGCTCGACTCTTGATGGGACTTGAGTTTGAATCCAGGCCGGATGACACTAGGGAGGATTTTATCTCTAGAAGGGATAGTGTGCATTGCCTTTTAATTACTTTTATTTAGAACCGCATCTTACTACCTGTTCAGTTTATACGCATAGGTACTAACTACGCTAATGAACTAGGGATGAGGATGGTTGAATTTATAGGAATTGTACCCACATTTTACGCGGAGGGAGAATAGAAAACCAACTTTGGAAAAAAAATCTCAGTATACCTGACCGGGATTAGAATCCCGACCTATCTCTCATCGGCAGTCTAGTCCAACACGAGAGTGATACCTTAGACCATACGGCCACCGAAGCGGGTCTTTTTAATTACCCCCTTAGGATCTGATATTAAGGGTATGTAATTGAGATATTGCCACTCAGATGGGGCTTACTCGAATTTCGGAATAATGTATACCTGTCATCTGGTACACACGAATTGCAGAACCTGTCATCCCATTCAACTCCTAACCACTAACCTACCTAACCTAACCTAACCTCCATGTTCCATTATGAACAAAGTCATTATGAATTTAATTTTTACCCTGCAGGTCGTGTAAGGGTATTACTGAGCTCGGATGAATTGTTCCACAATTAGTGTGCAACCGTAATTAGTTGTTCCACAATTAGTGTGCACCCGTAATTAGTTGTTCCAAATATGTGCACCTAATTAGTTGTCCACAATAGTGTGCACCGTAATTAGTTGTTCACAATAGTGTGCACAGTATTAGTTGTTCCGCAGTTCGTGTGCGCCACTCAGATGTTGCGCTTAGATTAAATATTGACAAACCCTTTAACCGTACAAGAGTTTGGTGTTTACTGGAATGAACACAAAATTATTTCTTGAGCCTATACATAAGAGATAGACCTGTAAACATAGTTTAAAATGAAATTTTCACCTTTGAAAAATTCAAAAATCCACATATTTTTGCTGATTATTAAGACATAAATGCCCGGTAAACGAAAGGTAACTTCTATAAGAGCGTAGAATGGATCTTTTTGAATCAAATTATGTTATTTAATATGGGTAGGGGTCAAAACACAATTTGTATTTTTCTTCTCCCCTATTTGTTCTCCTACTGCCAGACAGCTCCATCCAGTAACGGTATAAACCCTATTGGTTTCTGGCGTTTATGAATTTCTGCTCGACTATTCTAGAACCTTAAGTCTTTAATCAATCTTGCGTTAAGCTTATCAATGGAAAAATAAGTTTGATTGCTTAATGTAAAAGTGACGCCTAAATACTGGAATCGAACCAGGTCCATTCGTCTCAGTGGGTAAAAAGCTACCACTGATCTTTTCAGGTTGGTCTCATGCTGGATGTTACTCTTAATTTCCGGGTGTCCATTGCCCTAGTTTAGTAGGTACTGGCTGATTTCCATATGAAGGACTTTTTGTCTGTTATAAAATTTAAAATCTTCATGTATTCATACGTCAAGTCATGTGATCTGCAGCTGTCACATCCGATAGATAATATCAATGTCAACCCGCTTCAGTGGCCGAATGGTCTAAGGCTCACTCTCGTGTTAGACTTGACTGATGAAGACGGGAAGACTGGGGTTCGAATACCTGTCGGGTCTACTTAGGGTGGCTTTTTCTGAATGGTTCCCCAATCTTCTTCCACGAAAATTTGCGTAGATTACCTCTAAAATGCTCCTTCTCATCCCTATCTAATTAGAGTGATTATCATATATGCTCATAACCTGAACAGGTAGTAAGACGCGGTGATAAAAAAACACAAAAAATAGTTTTTATATTCTTTAAATTGAAAATTATACCTGGACACGTGAATTGAACCTGAGACCTTTGGCTTGGTATGCCAATGCTCTAACCACTGAGCTATCCAGGAATCTTCCCGTTCCCATGGTAATTATTCGCTCATATTTTAAGGCAGAATCTGTAATGGACGTGTGGGAATCGTCGATACATAGGTGTGTCCTGGGCACGGAATGATTCCTGGATAGCTCAGTGGTAGAGCATTGGCATACCAAGCCAAAGGTCCCGGGTTCAATTCACGTGTCCAGGTGTCATTTTTAAATTTAAACCTTAATTATCAAATATAATAGCTTGGTTATTTAATCCATCATTAGCTTTTCCCCTTTCAGTAAGTTTTAAAATAATGGTCAGGAGTCGAGCTGTTGTGTTTGGCTCAAAGTTAAATTGGGCTAAGCCGCATATAACCCAAATTAAAAAATAAAATCTCAAGAAAATGCTCCTAATTCAGTGGTAGAACCTTGGATCACTAAGCCAAAGGTCCTTGGTTCGAATTCTATGAATCAGGTGTCATTTTTTAAAGTTTATATTTAGTCATAATATGTTTAAGGATACAATCAACTCTAATTTATAGTTTAAATTTCATTTATAAAAATAAAATAATGTTATATTTAAACGTTAATAAACTAATCAAATTTAGTAGACATAGAGAGCTTTTGTTAATTTGTTTTAATCTTCTTACTTTGATATTCATGTTTGTTTTTTAAATATTTGTGTACCGTATTATAAATGTTAATTTATTTATGATGTAAAAATAAATAATAATGTTTTAATAATACTAAGTTTACGTTTACATGAATTTAACTTTATTAATCAAATAAAATAAAAACTCTTGTGTGCAAGTCTGAGAATAAAACACGTAATATCTAAAACTAATGCCTTTTTTTTTTACCAACGCAAACAATATCGTCTCCAATTAAGGATTTAAATATAATCCTATAGTAGAGTTTGCACATCAACAAACTTTATTTCATAAAGTTGTTTTTAATATGGTTCTTTAATAGTCTCTAAGAGCTAGACTTGCTCATTTTGTAACCTCTTCCCACAGTACCAACTACACGCTATAAAGAGACAAAAAAAACTCCGGTTGAATAGGTTACCTCACCTTGGAATAATCCTTAATTAACTGTACTTTCAACTTTGCTGAAAAAATAAATAAAAAGTGCACGAGTTTTTTTTTGTCAGGGAATAAAAGAGTGAGGTAACATCTTTAAGCCAATTATCCCAGATTATTATTTTTCTATTTCATGTTTCACTTAGTATCACCATTTCACAAAACATAGCCCCCCCCCCTCAAAATCTAACCTTCCAACCCCCTTCATATCCGATGATCGTCGCGAACACCAATCAGAGAACGAATCTCTCAACCCAACAAACAAATCCTGAAGCTAAGGAAATAAAAAAATAAATAAAACATGAACATACGCAAAAAATAAAAATAAAGAGTGAATGGGGGGTTGGGGGTGTGGGGGGTACTAGTGTGAAAGTATAATCTTGCGATATATGAGCTTCAACTGTCACAAAGGGAAGCTTTTCATTTGTTTGCGCGCGAGCTCAGAGCTGGTAAAATATAGCGAGTGATATTTCACGCGTACATCCAAGAAGACGAGTACAGATTTAGAAGGCCTTGGAAAGCGATGTGATGTGCAGTTAAACGAAACACAACGAATCTATAATTTATTTGAATAATCGTCAGCTTTTTTAAAAAAAAAGTATTTTGAGGATTTACGACGAGAAATTTATATCTGTTCTATTTTTGCTTGCCTGCTTGTAGATATTTCACCCCCTACCTCTCCACTTTTATCCCCTCGATGATCGATTGTTTCTATGTATTCTATGCTATGACTTATTTCAATGGTAGACGTGATCTATCTACCGTGAAACAAAAAAAACTTTAATCGAAATGGTTTTATATAATTTCAAATTAAAATAAGTCGACCTATATTTCAATATCAATAATATTTCCTGCGCTATTATGATAATTACCTTCTAATATCATACAAATTAATATTATTATTACTATTAGCACCGCGTCTTACTACCCGTTTGGGTTATACACACTACAAATTAATAATGTTCTCCAGCAAATAAAACCTCAATTATACTCTCATAATGGGTTACATTCTATTGAATACTTGAAAAAACTGGAAAACATGGTTGATAACATGATTAAAAAAGCTTGTATTCTTATTATTTACAGAGGCAAAAAACATTTATATTTCAAAATACCCACGTAACATTTAAATATTGTTTGCGCGTCAAATATGCTATCCACCGTTCTTATTTAGTTATTCATAATTTTACTTTATATATTATATTAAAAATAGAATCAGGGTAAAGTAACATAATTCTTTTTAATTATATAGTTATAAATTTCAACATTATTTTAAAATAAACTTTTTCATACATGTATTACACATGAAATATTTAATTTACTAATAATACTTGATAAAACTAAACATAATATACCTACTAAGGTTGAAACTATTTTTGGTTGTGCATAAAAACCGTCGCTGGGTACATCTTCCATTTAAATAAAATATAGTTGCAACATGACACCTGGAACCGGGTTCGTTTATCGTGTCTAGGTGCCATTTTTATTTATATCCTTATTTATAAAGAATGAATATGATAACAATATAGCAGTTAATTTTTTTGTTATTTGTCTTCAAATTAATAACCATTGTTGTGAACATTTATTGCAGGTCAAAATCTGGTTCCAGAACCGTCGCATGAAGTGGAAAAGGAGCAAAAAGGCACAGCAGGAAGCAAAGGCAAAAGACGACGCAGACAAACGAAACGTAAGCTCCAACAAGACGGACAGTAACAAACTGAAAGAAGCGATCGAGAAGAACCACGACAGAGTTGTTAACAGGGACGCCGATGACGGCAACGGTGTGAGCGCTTCGGTGATCGCAGCGCATTCTAGTGGTGGTAACTCGAGAAGTATGAGTCCTAACCTGAGTTCTAGTGACGTTGCGCATTCAGTACCCCAAGTGATGGACTCTGGGACTAACATGTCTTATCAGCAGCAACAGCAACAACAACAGCAACCGTCTCAGAATGCACAACGTATGCATCATCATCTACACCATCATCATCTCAGTCATCACAGAAGGATGAGTTTACAAGATGGCGGTGAAGCGCTTTACAGGCCATACGTTGTGTAACTAACGCTATCTAGTGATCCAAATTTACATTGTCCTCACAATATACGAGTATCGAACTATTTCACACAAATAATAAAATACGATTTGTAAAAGTTATGCCAGACTACAAATGGCCAATTATTAAATTGATTAAGAAAATAAAAGTTTAACACTGAGCATAATCGTCTTTCTATAGTATTTACAAAGTCATTATAAGAAGTTTTAAAGAAGCTTAAACCCTAATGGTGGCCTAAAGTTTGCTAATACGTTTCGTTAGTCGCAAGTCGCTTAGTATAACAATGTAACTGAAAGTTGTCAAACTGTTTGTTAAAAACCTCATATAAGAATCGAATCGTTGAATTATTTCCCTAACCCAAGACAGATAGGCTTAACATCAAACAAAAACAGCTAGGCCTCTATGTCTAAATTTGCTTAATTTGAGTGAAATATTTTAAGCACGATGGAAGACTACTCTAAATTATATAAAAAAAAGTTTTTTGATTGTTTTTGTAGCTATATTTCATCATTACATTTGGAAGTTGCTTTGTGTAGCCTGCTGTGAAATGAAACAGGATTATTTAACTTGAGCAAAATGGTACATTTTTAATTGTCACCATTGCCAATCGACTTTTTTGAACAATCATGTTGAGTGAGGATGTTTATAGACTGCAATTATTATTATTATTATTTATTAAATTTTAAATTTTAAACACTAATGTGCAATCATAGCTTTAATAATTTATAATTGTTTATGTAAAAAATTTAATCTTCTGTAAATAATTCTTTTATTCTAAAATTTTATCCAAGCGCGCTTACACAGAAAATATTATTTCAACCTTATTAACATTTAAGTCAGTGATTGATTGATACTGTGATGTAGCTTGCGTCAAGTATATTTTGACTAATCAACAAAATAGCACCTGCGCACTTGAATCTAGTAAAAAATCTTCAACAAAAATCATATTTTCTAACATAACGACGAATTCTACAATCCTTCATCACAGATGAACTGTAATATTCAGTTATGCCTATTATATACAAGAAGACTATAAAATAAAGGTTTTGGATATGAAGGTACCTTTTGTGCTTTGATTCCAAAGTGTTTTGATAACCAACTGGAATACTGAGGCCACTTCACTGAACTATCCAGGTTCATTCCTTACTCAGGTTAATTTACTACTCTACTGGTTGGTTTAAGAAGTATCAGCCAATACAGACGAGTTAAGAACGAATTTGAATATGAAATGAACTTGTACAGCACAATAATAAAGTATCAACGTGCCAAGGTGTTGAATTTATGTTTTAAAATTATCACTACCACCTAATATGATCGCTGAGGAAACCACATGTCTTATGGAAAACAACTTTATCTTCGCTCTCTCTCAGTTAACTGTTGCCAAATCTCCTCGCTCTCAGTTATGTCTGAAGGTGTACTGGGGTAAGAAGGAGCTACTGGCAACCTTGACTAACCAGCGCTGCAAACTTGTCTTAGATTTGATGGGAGATTGACCAAACCAAAACGAGAAAATGACAACATTGCTTCCCAATAGTAACCATGTAGTTCCCTCAGCGATGATATCCAGTGTATTCGAGCAACCAAGCAATTTAATTTTGGCTCGACACAGCTTTCTCTCTAATTTTACCGACCCATTTAAAAAAAAATCAAAGTTTACTGGAATCACTAAATCTCGAATAAGTTATTATGATCTTGTCAACCAACCAACTATCCCCAATTATGGAAGGGGGAACATCAGATGACAGCATCTTTCTGTAAATTAGGCTTATATAACTACAGTCCAGTTTTAATAATAAGGACCTTATCTGTAAGAAAAGTTACTAAATCTACTTTCACATATTAATATACCAGGTCATGTTATCTGCACCTGTCATTTTGATATAAATTATCAATATATATAAAATAACACAAAAAAAGGCTATAAAATTTGGTCAATTTTTTATGTATTTTTTATTTTTAAGTCCCTTCCTATAAAAATGGGACTGTAGTTTCAATGTTATACAACTATCACACTTTGTATAGCTGATTTAATGTAGCTTATACTATTTTGTTGTTGACTATTTTCCTTTACCATAATTCAAGAAATAAAAATTATAAGGCGATGCCTCGTTCATAATTTTAGTGCTTATGATTTCTAATTGGTAGTTAAATATTGTCTGGCCATTGATCACATTTAACCACTTTGAGAGTTATATAAGGGTCAGTTTCATAGTCAGACTGAGTACGCTATACTAAATACAATACGACACCTACCTAAACTAGAATGGAATGGGCCAACTTCGCATATTAAACTGGCTCAAAGTACTACCAAATCCTAATTCCTCAGCCACCACATTCAAACTAAGAAACCTCCGACTGAAATGAGATAATTCACTGGGCGCTGCTGGAAATTGCAAGTCTAACGGATTTCAAATTGTGTTTGTAACTATTGAAAAATACAATAAATTCCTGACTATCCGTAATCTAGTTGTCTGGTTTGTGGATTCTGTGCATGGTTCTTCATAATTTTACGGCATGCGCTAGTTTTAAATAAAAGCAGGAACTCAGCAAACACCACTCGTAATTTCCCCTCTGGTCACCCTGCCCGCCTTTACGCTTGTCGTTGCTCATTTCACAAAGAAAATAATATAAGATTACTTTACAAAACAGATTCTATTATTGGTATGAAGTATTCTAACTTACGACAGGTCCATTCCTCTTGTCAGTTAACTTAGACCTCCAATACGCCCTGTCCTTTGCCTCCGTCTTCAGATTCCAGAATTTTCTTCTTTCCTCCAAGTCATCCAATATTTGAATCCTCCTCTTTTATAGGCTCCTCTTTCCCTCAACCTTGTCTTCTATGACGTCATGAAGAAGACAGTTCCTCCTAAGGATGTGTCCGATCCAGTTTGCTTTGGGCATGAGACGCATCCTGGATATTTCAGTAGTTAGAGCATTTGCGTACTAAGCCAAATGTCCCGGGTTCAATTCCCGTGTCCAGGTACAGTTTTCAATTTAAAGAATAAAATTATAAATTCAATGCATTTCGTTTAAACTAAACAACTATGAAAAGTACATATAATTACAACTTGCAAAAGAGTAGCCTAAATACCAACTTCAAATAATCAGTGGCAAACGGCCAAATTGGGACATTTTTAATAGTTTTTTTCATTTTAAAATGTGGTAAAACGTTTTCAATAGTATAAATTCCAACATTTTCCCAAGTGTAACACTAAAAACCACACTACGATGCGCCGTCTTGTTTAAGTTGTATTACCTATTTAAAATAGATGTTGTAAGTGGAATTAGACGGGCTCGTAGGCCGCTTAGCCACCCGTCAAAACCATCTGGAACAAATCTTTTCAAACAACCGCCTCGAACAAGATGTTGGATGCTGTAGTATATCAGACAAAACAAAATCTCCTTCAGTAGCCAACATGGCGACGGAAGAAGAAGAGGTTGCGAATAGACGTGAGCTTTGGTCTCGTACAATTTATGAAGAATGGAACATATGCGGCTTTATGGAAAACAAAACACTATCCAAAATCAATCTCGTTGCCATGATACATCTTTCAGAAGTGATCACCAGGTGTACTGTGGATGGCCTAAGGCGTCACCCTCATGTCGGAAAGGCTTGCTAATGACCGGGAGATCTGTGTTTGAATCCCAGCCGGGCCTACTGAGTGTGTTTTTTTCCTAAATAGTTTACCACTCACCTCTCATGCAAATGCTGGTAGATTACCTCTAAAATGCTCCTCTACCTCATTAGAGTAATATTATCATATACGCGTACAGTCTGAAGAGGAAGTAAGACACGGTGATAAAATAAAGTGTACTGTGATGTCTGAAAAGTACTGTGCGCCCTTAAAGTACACAATTATGTAGTACACAGACTATTCAGACACAGCCTTTGACAGATATTTTTAGCACCACGTCTTACTACTTGTATGGGTTATACGCTTATGTATTAATTACGCTAATAGTTTTAGGGATTATGAAGGTTATATTTTGAGGAAGTGTAACCGTATTTGCGCAGAGAGAGAGAGAGTGGAGAACAATCTTGGAAAAACCATCCTCAGTACACTCAACAAAGATTCGAACCTTGATCTCCCCGTCAGCGGCAGTCTATCCTACTGTGAGAGTAGCGCGTTAGACCACGTGGCCACCGCTGTTGTAAAAATAATTGGCTATTGGTTTAAAATTGTCCTTTGTCGGTACACTCATATAAATACTCTTAATCAGATGATGAATGGGACATGGACTATTAAGGACGTTTTCTACATATGACGTAGTGGAAAGTCAAGATAGGATTTCCCATTTGAATGTATTTACGTTTTATTTGACGAGTTTTAAAAGATTTAACATTGAAACAAAAAACACATAATTTATTCTTAAATAATTCTATGAATAGTCCAACATTCTCACAAAATTATTTATTTAAATACTTAAGTAGTTTTTTTTTTTGTAGACGTATTAATTTTAACCGTCTATCACTTCGGAAAATTGGTTTATAAAAGAAAACAGCCAGTAGAAATCTTACTGCCAGGCTGTAGATAAAAAAGCCCTTGGAAGCATAATATCTATCTATAATAGGATACAAGCAAAAGTTTATTTTGAAAGTCAAACCGATTTTGTCTAGGTGCAAAGAGTAAATTAAATGTTGATACTCATCAGCGGAAGAGAGGAAGTGATATCACAGCTAAGCAAGAGGCCCCATTTTACTACCCCTCTTAATATTTATTATGTTGACGTCTAGAGTGTGACAGTGCTTAAGGTCAGTTAACACTAAAAACTAAGCTAAAATTTGATCTGCTAAATGTTTAGAAAAATAGTGAACCATATATTTAAATGTGTTGGTTCACACAGAAAGATAAGATAAGCTTTGCCACGCTATGTTTTTTCCGATTGATGTACGGGCAATTTTTCCATCGTCCATCTTGAGCCATCTTACGTTGCGCTTGCGCATAACGCAGCTTGAATTACGTGTTGAACAGACGCAGTGCTGGATTGTTGAAAATAGCCAAAGAAGTGTGAAGTCTTGTTTTCAGTTTGTTTCGGGTGTATTTAAGTAATATTCTATTTAGGTTTCATATTTAATAATTGTTTTTATATTACAATGGAACCATTAATTGAACAAGTCAAACAATATCCATGTTTATGTAACTTGAAATCAGCCCCCTTACAAGGAACCAAACTCGGTCTTATTTGTCCTCGTCCCTTTCAAGTTTCGCTGAACTAGATGGTGAAATTCGCCGAATGTTTCCGGTCGCAGTTCATTTCGTGGACCCAGATCCATCCTCCATCTCCTACATTTTCTTCCTCTTCCAAAACAGCTGCAAATAGCAGCAGCTCCTCTTCCTCATACTATCATCTGAGCTCAAACAAGACATTTAGGAGAATGTCATAACTTAACTTCACTGAGCAGACCAGAAAGAAACCACAGAGAATTCAGGAGGGGAAAAGAGGAACCACAGCTTAGCTTAGCAATGAGTGTGAAACCAAACTGACAAAACCTTAGCACAGAATAGCATAACATAATATAGCATAGCTTTACATTCTGTTTGAACCGCCTTTAGAAAGCACGAGTGAGTAAAGTTAAGATGCAACCCACTTCAACAATTTGACATGCTTGCTTTGAATATAATTAAGTCCATAAACTATGTTATATTGGGCCTTGGAATTTGTTTAGACTGAAAGGCTGCATTGAGAATTTAAATTTAAGATTGGGCCACCAAGTAAAATACTAATTTTTCACTCGACTAAATTTATCATAAAACAAAACTACATATAAAAATATAAAAATAAACACAATACATAGAAATAAGTTACTCTTTAACAAAACAGACCTAAAGAAGATGAATGCAGTTATTTAATTTATTTATTTATTTTTTTGGCACCACATCTTACTACCCGTTCGGGTTATACTCATGTGTATAATTACTTAATGGTTTTAAGGATTTAAAAGGCTATATTTAGAGGAAGTGTAGCCGAATTTACGTGGAGGGAGAGTGGAAAACTATTTTGGAAAAACTACCTTTAGTACACTCGATCGAGATCCGAACCTTAATCTCCACTTCATCGGAAGTCTAGTCTAGTACTGGAGTAGCGCTCTAGACCATGCGGCCACCGAAACGAATTTCTGGAGGTTTGATTGCCATCATTGCTAAGAAAACATGTACGTTCACAGATGTAGATGTAAATGCAAACATTATATATAGTACAACGTATAACTAAAACTACAAAGTGCACAAACCAAGGGCACGCGTGCCATCTAAGGGCTTGAGCCAAAAATATTCTACAATTATGTTTAGATCTCACAAAATATATGTATGTATATATGTGTGATAATATATTTTCAGCGATACTGGAATTCGCCCTGTGAAGCATGCATTGCTCATCAGTATGTGTGTGCGTTGATATATTTCTAGCAATGCCATAACGCACCCCTGTGAACCGCGCTTTGCTCATCAGTATGTATATATGTATGTATGTTGATATATTTGTACGGAGCGAGGAACACGGGCCAATGGCAAAATAACGGAATGGTAATTAACTCAAAATGGCCGTTTCTCCCCGCATCCGTTCTACTGTACACAGTCTTTATATGGTTCTTTTCCAGCCTCCTTCCTTTAGACCTCCGAGTGACTCCGCCCCTGCTTCGGAGGAACTGTTCCCAGAGATTTCGTTTGGAAAATAAATAGCGGCTCTCGCGACCTGCCTGCCATCTAGCGGCTATTATTCTTCCCAAGGCTGCGAGCGTCGTAAGCATTAAGAAAATTGCCTTGGTTCGAGGGTAGAGCTTGTGTTTAGGGGTAAATGTAACAGAGTGAGGGGTTCGGGGGGGGGGGGGGGCTATTTCAACCACGTACAAGCATTTGATTTTTTTTCTTGCACTCAGTCTTAACCGACCAGGCTATCCGCTTATTTACATTCATGAGGTAGATATGTGTAGGGTAGAATTGAGATTAAAATGTACCCTCATTTGTGTGGAGGGAAAGTGGTAAACGATGTAAGTACAAAAAATCCTATCTAAATCCCACCCGATATTTGAATCCCAACTTATCCATCACTTAATAAAATAATAATAATTTTTATTTATTAGGGCAAAGTTAAGGCCAGCACCTTGTCTTAACTTAACCACTACACTTAACTTAATAATAAAAAACGTACTTTTAATAGTTTTGTCTAAAAACCAATTTATAGCATCTGTAAAAAAATATTAATAGTAAAAAAAAAATATTACCCACATAATAAATTGTACATTTATGAACATATTAAAATAAAATAAATAAGGAAAGTAGAACTTACTAAAGAGAGAGATAGAGAAAAAATAAGCATTAAGGCACACAATCATTCCACACACACACACATTCACATGTCATTATAACTATATTATCTAAATATTTAACATGAGAGCGTCAGCAATTGTTAATACGAAATACTATAATTAAGTAAGATTAGGTTGAAATACATATTTATAGAAATAAAATAATTAATAATAAAGAATAATGTAGTAATTAATCTGTGAAAAAACAAAAATCTGAGTGTGATTCATCAAAACGAATCTATAACCTTAAACATTGTAAATAAAAGATCCATGCGGCTATGTTTTGAGCACAAGAGGAGCATAGGCGTTAACCACAACACTTACCCTACCATGACGTCATGTCATTATAACCTACTAGACTTACTCATAACATATTTAGACATGAGAGCGACAGCAAATTATTAAAAAAAAAAAAAAAAACACAATGTTGATAATATTTAGTAACCATATAGGTTAAATAAATGTTTATATAATAATAATAATAATAATAATAATGTTAGTAATTACATCTGTAAAAAACAAAATAATCTGACGTGTGGATTCATAAAATAATATCTATAAACCTTAAAAATTGTGAAATAAAAAGATCCAATAAAGTTACGAGCATACTGTTATGTTTAGCACAAGAGGAGCCGCGCATAGGTATCTATAACTCAACAAACCAGACTATACCCGGTAGCCATGACGACGCGTGATTGGCCCGCCTTATAATCGCACCATTGTCTCCAGATTGGCTCCCAGAGGCGCACAAACTCATCAGGACAATTATTACAGTCCTCCCCCCTTCCCCCCCCCAAACCATTCAACCTTATTATCTGTCCTTGTCTCCCGTAGTGTCGTCTAGTCTTCTCCTCCCCCTGCAACATTACAGTTAGACGACCCGCCGAAACGAGCTCTCGCACAAACTGCCTGCTTGCCAGATAATTGAAGGAAAAGTTTTCTTTGTTTAATTGGATTTTGTTTTTGACACAATCCTCTATCGGAACTCGACTCAAAAAGCTTTTTATTTTGTTATCACTACTAATTTTTTTTGTAATTAGTCTCCAGACAAGTTCGTGTATGTTTACAAGGAATACAACTTACACACTAATAACATATGACGTACTTCTGTGGCCGCTTGGTCTAACGCGCTACCCCCACAGACGACTAAACTGCCTGTGACGTGGAGCTCGAGGTTCGAATCTCGGCAGGGTGTAATGAGGGTGGTTTTTTACAAAATAGTTTTCCACACTCCCTCCCTGTAAATTCGGGTACACTTTATCTGAAGCAAACCTTCCTAAGCCCTAAAATCATTAGCGTAATTAGTAAGTTAGCGTATAGCCCGAACGGTTAATAAGATACGGTGGGTGCTAAATAAAACCCAGATCTCCCCATTTTTTAAAAAACAAAATTTGAAACCATTTATTTGCGGAAATGGTGTGATTATCGGGCTATAAATCTTGAGCCAAATACACTTTCAAAATTGTTGACAAATGTGTGTCCATGCGCCGTTATGTGTCGAGTGTTTGGTTCCTTTTTATGTGAGGAAATATCTATTCACACACTCATATGTTGCGAAACCTTGCCCACATATTGAGCGCGAAAATTCAACTATTTTTGGGAATTGATCCATGTCGGAGAAAGAGTTCAAATTTGACACGGAAACCTTAATATTTCTCCAAATTAGGACAAATTCCCAGATATCACCTTCTCAAAGGTCGTATTTCTACGAAGTTTATGGACCATTTACCAATGAAATAGGTAAAAAAAAAAAAAAAAAACTTTTGAACCCCATATAATATTAGAAAAAATTAAAAAAGTAATTTATGAAACAAGATCCTTGATTTTAAAAAAATGGCACGGTGCACTGCACAGAGTTTCTCTAGCTTTTATCTTAAAATATACAGACTAAAGACTCTCAAGATTTGTGAAACTAATTAATAGCTCTATACATTGTTGTAGAAACATTACACCAAAGATCATAGATGAAATAATATACACTGTTACTTACTCTATGTCATTAGGAACTTGAACTAGGAATGCTGTTACAGTAAATTGAGAGAAGAGAAACATCTTTGTTAACCAAAGAGCATATGAATCAAATTCATTTTCAAAGACCAGAATTAAAAAGTATATATATATATACGCTTCTAGTTCAGAAACTATTGGTTTTATAAAAATATATTTCAAATAAAAGATTTCTATCTTTAATAGTTCTACAACTTTACAATGATAAGTTATTTCGTATCAAATAATTGCGGGATAATTATCATAATTAGAAAATTTCCACCATGCAAAGTACTCTCAAAGTCATTTTCATGAGAAAATGAGAATTTCCATCTTGTTTATAGTAATAAACCGTGTCCAGATATAAGATTTAATCAAAATCATTATAGCGAATTTTGATAAAATCTATTTTTCTATTTTTCCCCTTCAGTAAATTACCGTAACCTTATATTTAGGGTTAGATATCTAATTCCAAAAAAACACTTCGGGGGTACCTTATGGAAACCCCAGATACCAATTGGTAAAATAGGTTCAGCTCTAGTCCGAGGTACAGACAGACGGACATACGGACGGGCAGACAGACAGACGGCATTACGAAAAAACTTTTTTTTTTTGTTACAGGGAGTCATGAAACCTCGACATTTATCAACATCTCGAGTTTGATTTTTTTTTTACAATCACAATACTTTCTCTACGAAGTATCGAGATAAAGTAAAAATCAAAGTACTTAAGGGGACTGTCCATAGCTACGTACGTATATCAGGGGGAGAGTATTACTTGGCGTGACCAAACGTGACGAAGGGAAAGGGGGAGTCAGATAACGTCACATTACAATCAAGCGTATCCGACAGCGTTCTATGTTAATAAATCTGACTGCGCGCGCGTATAAACTATTGACTCATCAACTTCGAACGTCGAGCTTGGAGAACTCGTACGAACACGTTTCAATAAAAGGGGTAAATAGGCTCCACATTTAAAAATAATATTTAAATAGAGAGGGACGGGGTGAGTGATATTGTGACGTAGTATTAGAAGGGGGATTCCCAAAATTGTGACGATGCTTGTCAAGAAGGGTTGGAAGGGATCAAGAAACCCTAAATTAGCGTGAAGAAGTTTATGGAAAACATCTAAGGTTTTGTTTAAATCAATTTCTATTTTTTATATATTATCAAAGTTAAATATTTTGACCGTAACAAACATTGAATATGATGGTAGGGAAATAACTTTAATTACCATCGACTCATTAGAAAGCACTCGTTTTAAATAATTCTAGATCTAATCACGATCGATAAACTGCTGGAAAACTAAAGTTGAAATTGAAACGTATGAGCGATGATTATTTGTAACGCAAACAAAATGGTGGCATCACACATCTTCCCCTAGCTCCCTTTTCTATTCCACCTAGCCCTCACCCCTATTGGCTACTGAGAAAACAATTAAAATGGTGGGTGCGAACAGAGGGGCAGTAGGAAAGGGTGCTACCCGATCTGATCAAGAAAAAAAAAAATCACACCACTTCTTACTACCCGTTCGAGTTATACGCCTACGTACTAATTACACGATGTGATATAGATTGGTAAGGTTGAATTTAGAATAGGTGTGCCAGCATTTGCGTGGAGTAAGAGTGGAAAACCATTTAGGATATATACACCCTCAATGCACCCGACCAGGATTCAAACCCCGATATCCCCAGCATTGTCAGCCCAGTCTATAGCGAGAGTGACGCCTAAAATCGGTGGTTCTAAACTTTTGAGACAGTAGAAGAAGCCCTTGCATCAGAGAAAATACATGCTTGGAGCTTTCATAAAATATTTGACACTAATATTATGAGCATTCGATGACGACAGTTACATTTTACAAGTAGAAAATTATAAAACGGATGGAAAACAACACATGTTCTGGCTGCACCTCAGGCAAATATCCTTTATTCAGATTAAAAAAAAAAATTGACAATCCTAATAACTGATGCGATTTTATAGTGTAAAAAACAAATAATGAATATTCTAAAAAAAAAAGCCTCACAGATCCTGAGGCTCCACGGAGCACAATTTGAAAAAAAGTTGCCTTACTGTGGATTCACACGCCCACCGGAAAACTAGCGCGGAGCAGAAACGTGGTCACGTGACGCGCTCTAAGCCAATCACAAGATTTCCGTTTAATCGTCGCGAGCTGTTCCGTTAAAGTTCAACTCATCTCTACTTTGTCGGCTCTGCCCGAGATCTTCGGCACAGGAGAACCAATCAAATCTCAGAACCAGCCCTCTCAAATCAGTGCGCATGCGCATTTGACAACGCTTGAGCTCTACAGCCAGAAGCAAACAGACAACTTCGTTGGCCGCTGTGAGGAGATTCGAAATAACCCGAAATGTAAAGCGTGTGTATCGATGTATTGGATTGTGCCACGACACAGCGTTATAATTTATTATTATTAGCACCGCGTCTTACTAACCGTTCGGGTTGTACGCACTTACGCTAATGTGTAATGGTAGGGTGATTGTGAGATGAAATGGAGGACCTACAGTTTAACGTGGGATCCGAACCACGGTGGAGACCTGGAATTCCACACATTCACAAGTTGTGATTAATACACGACTTGTCAGAGGTGAAGGAAGGGTTAGGTAATCAGATAAATCTGTGCCGGAACCCAGGATTGAACCCCGGACCTTTAGCACAGAAGTCCAACACCTTACCCCTAGGCCGCCAGATCACTATTATAATTTGAAAACATCCATCGGGAGAATGATCTAAAATATATGTTTATCCCCTAGAAAATAAAATATGTTGATATCAGCTGTTTTAAGTTATCGTTGCAATGCATCATGGGTCAACATAGGCTACAGCTTATGAATTGCTGCGCTACTCAAGCAGATTCTGCTTTCTATTTTCGGCGAGCGTGTGAATCAAGCTTTAGACCATTCGACCACCGAAACGAGTCTGAAAAGGTTCTCCTTATCTCGATCATACCATAGAGAGCCTTGGGACCGGGCGAGCGAGGTTTGTCGCCCCCTGTTTTCATCTAGCTGAGAGCTCCCCCTACCCCTCCACCCCTTCCTTTCACCTTCATGTATGTATGGATGAACAAGTGGTCCAGACACAGCATCCCGCCGCTGCTGAAGATCACCGGACCGGAACACAGGACATGGACATTAGCTACAGTTTCACTTCAAGTTCTTGCTTGCATGATTCGCATTCCCCCCCTCCTCCGCAATGCTGGACATCGGCGACGATCGAGGGGTGGTGGACATGGGAGGTGGAGTATAAGGAACTGGGTCCAGAATTTCCACGGAGAGGATGGAAAAACCCGCTTCAATGGCTGAATTGTCCAAGGCAGTAGTCGACAACCAAGGGCTCATCTGAATTTCTGAGCTTTTTCGTGGACGCATATATAATATATTACACATAGAGGTAAGATAATATAAATAATATATTTTGGCAATACATTAAGTCAGACTATATTACCAAAAAAATTGATACAATAAAAATATTTAGAAAAAAAGTATATGTCAATATGTGATTTTTAATGTTTTAATGTAATGGTTGGAAACAAGGGCGCAGAAAGGTGGAGGTCCGGGGGGGCTGGACCCCCTGGGATTAACTGGACCTCCCCTAGAATTTGTTGGACGCTCCCTTAAAGGGGGGTTCACAAATACATATAAAAACCTAATGTTTGAATGTTTTACTCTTAATACAGTTTTTAATTGTATTTTGTCATCAACCAAATATTAGTTAGTGAATATTTTATTTATTCACCTTTAAGATACACCTTGTAAGACTTCCGATCAAGGCCGTAGCCAGGGAGGGTTTTGGGGGTTCAAACCCCCGCGAAATTTAATGAATAGAATATATATGGCTTTATTTATGGTTCAAACAATATTAAAATTAAGATACAAATACAAATTAGGGGACTGTGTTACCATAAAAAGCACTTCAGAGAGCTTTTAGAGGTGTTAAATGATTTGAAATTTTCCTAGCCTTCGGCATTTTGGGGTTATTTTACCATAAAAAAACCTCACAGAGCTTCAAAAAGTGTTTAATATTTAGAAATTTTCCAAGCCTTTGTCAATTAGTGAGTTATTTTACCATGAAAAAAACCACTTCAGAGAGCTTCTAGAACTGTTTATCATTTAGAATTTGTTTCTAGCCTCCAGCAATTGGGGGATGTGCCCACCAAACCCCCCTGAAATTATTGGCTGGCTACGGCCTTGCTTCCGATTGTAAAATTAGCTCTGTCAACATTTCAATAATCAAGCTACTGTAGGCCTATTTCTTTTCTTATACATTCATATGGTATTGGAAAACAAAGGACGTTCTTGGAATGAGCCGAGTAAATGGAGGTCCGAGAAAATGAGGCAAACATTTCTGCTATCAACTGTAAGATCCTTCTTGAGGCATTTTAGCAGATTAAATAAGAGAACAATTGTCAGAAGTGGAGTTTGTAGCTTACAGGTAGATTTACAACCCTTCCCTGATTCATTATCACAACATACCTACTTACTCTAAACATTATTTGAGAACTATGAAAAGTTTGAAAGAAAGGGTAGGGTCAAAGGGTCTATACCTCCCCTAGAATTTGTTAACGGACCCCCTCTAGAAAAAATAGCTTTTCTACACCCTTTTTTGGAACTGCATTTCACTTTCTTTTTAAAGTCCGGATCGACAATGGAATTATTAAGATGGGATGAAAGGGGACGCCAGTTAAAAGTCTGTATTTTACAGTTTTTATAACAAAAAACGTTTTTGGCTAAAACAAATAAAAATTATATATACACACATATATAATATAACACCGCATCTGACTAGCCGTTCAGGTTATATGCCCTTTACTAATTACGCTGATGACTTAAGGACGAGTAAGGTTGAATTTATAAGAAGTGTACCAGCGTTTGCGTGGAGGGAGAGTGTGAAACCATTTCGGGGAAAAACCTACACTCAGTATGCCTTACCGGTATTCGAACATCAATTTCCCCGTCATCGCGAGTCTATTGAGAGAGTGATGCTTTAGAACATGCGGCCACCGAAGCGGGTAACGGATAGATGTGTCCATCGAAGCATTATTTTATTTATTTTGTAGAAAAAGAAAAAAAAGTTTTATCTATAAATCTGTCACTTAAAGCGATCATCAAATCAACTCAAAGCCAATAAACTAAAATCTAAAACGTCGAAAGAAGAACTATATTCTCTGGCCCAAGGGGAGGGTTGAGGGGGAGGTCTCACCCTAGGTACTGTCGGAGCGAGTTGGACGCAGTGACGTCAGCCCTACCTCCGTCCCTGCGGGAGTAATTAGTTTTAACGACGCTTGTTAATGGCACAATTTGTCAGGCCGGAGACTTGTACTGGGAATTAAAACCCCTCCTTCCACGGGTCACTGCCTCAGGGCAACAGCGGCACAAGTCGCTGTAACTGCGTGATGGGGGGTGGGGACAGACTTTTCATGTGCGCAAACGCACGTTTCTCAGAATCTTGAAAGGGGAAGGGGGAGATGTACTGTTTTTAAAATGTGATGATATATATATATATTTATATAATTTTTTCTTACGATTTTACTCCTAAGGGCGCTCGCCACATACTAGAAGGGGAATTATTCTCAAATTGTGGTACAGGGTGTGGCGGAAACAATTAGACGATCAAAACAGAGGAAAGTGATGGACAACGCGCTGAGGGTTTTCCTTATGTCCGGTGGATTTCATATATACTCTATTCACGGTAGGAATTACTCTCTGAAAGGTCTTTTTTCCTACCAATATCCTACAATATAATAGATTTCTGGTAGGGAAAAAGGCCTTTCAGAAAACAATTCCTACGATGAACAGACTTTAAGTGACAAAAAGTGAAAAGGTGTAGTTTGCTTTTATTTAGCAAGTGAATTTTTACTTTTCAATTAAAATGTTAATTTTTCAAGTTACTAATCGTCTAATTGTTTCGGTCCCATCCCTGTATGTGTTATGGTAATGGCCGATATGGAGCTTCAAAACCACTAAAACGATCCTAAATCTTAAGAAATATTCTACTATAGTTAAAATTTACTCACAGTTTATTTTATTTTACATAATTTAAAGTATTTAATGTGCACTTTCTGAACCGAGCTGTTTGTATCAGCACACGACTTGCAAACTAACTTAAATCTAGAACAGACACAACACCCAGCCCCATATACGTGAAATCTTTAATAAGAAAGAAAAAAAGGCCACATTTAACCAACATTAATGTTTTCCTCCGATGCTGGGAATCAAACCCGGGACCTTTAGTTCAATAGACAGACACGCTATCCAAAGTGTCAGACTACTCGCAATGAATGTGGATCTTTAAGTTGTCACACTTGATAACTATGGTTCTTTGGAGTGTTTTAACATATTCTTGTCGATTAATACGCAAACAACCGTTTCGGTGGCCACGTGGTCTAACGCGCTACTCTCGCAGTAGACTAGACTGCCGATGACGGGGAGATTGAAGTTCGAGTCTCGGTCGGGTGCACTGAGGGTGGTTTTTACAAAATGGCTATCCTCTCTCCCTCCACGCAAACGTAGGCACACTTCCTATAAATAAAACCTTCCTTATCCCTAGAACAATTACCGTAATTAGTACATTGGCGTATAACCGAATGGGTAGTAAGACGTGGTGATAAAAAACGCAAAACAAAACAAAATCATGCCAAAGTATGAGGAAAAAAAAAAGGTGTGCAGCGTTCACGATGAAGAACAGCTTTAGTTATAGTTTAAACACAAATATCCCCTCTGTCGCTGACAGGGGCTCGATCCCGGGACCATCCTCCGCACGACAGAGGGGGGAGAGGGGGGTAGAGGAGACGATAGGGTCACAGTTAATCAACTTCGACACCCCTCCCCCCCCCAAAACAACGCACACGGTCAACACTCGCTTTATGGGCGCATCATCGGCCGTATAAAAGTGTTTGACTTTGTTTTGATGGCAGCCCTGATCTCTCGCCAAATGTTCCAATAAACCGCACAATAATTAGAACAGATCTGGGTGACAGGGGGTAGGAGGGGGGGGTACAGTCGCTTGAATGCCACAATGGGACCCTCGTCCGTCACCATAGTGGATGTTTTTGGTATTTACATTTCATTGCTGTTTCACTTCTGTACAAGGTTGATATTATATATAGCCCTAATACATAGGCCTATTTATATTTACTTACACATTATATATAATTTATAAATACTTGTATTGATACATGTATAAGCATTTAGATCAAATCCTATATATATATATATATATATATATATATATATATATATATATATTATATATGTAGGATATAAATAGATATACATAATATACATGTAAATATACACACATATACACATATACACACATATATATAGACTATATATTCGAGAAGAAACGCTCAAATGCTCGAATTTTATGGTATTCGAGAGATGAGAAATTCGTAAAAATCTCAAAAAAGAATCTTGAATAAAATTATAAAGACCTTGACTTGATATAACAATTTTAAGCAATTTAGTAAAAGGTATTATATAGACTATGTAGTTGGGAGGGTAAAAAATCACAAAACAGGACAAAAATGGTATAAACAGAATTAATTTACTAAAAAGAACTGTTCTCTTTGTTGTTCATGATATTGTAATAGACATGACAAACAAAATAACCTTTGTTAGTAGCACCAAGGCTTGGACAACATTTTTAAAATTAAATTTTAAATATTTTTACTGTAACTAAAACTGTACATTTTTAAGGATTCAAGTTTGGATCCGAGATTCAGAAGAATTTAAGATTCGTATTTGTGAAATATAGGATTCAGCCCATTTATTACATACATCTGCTAAGTCCAAAATAACTGGGTTCGATTCCAAGTGTAATTTTTCAAATTTACAAATATAATAAAATTGTGAAACTTTGTCAATTATGTCGACGGAAAAAAATCATATTTTCTATAAGTCCCTTCCTATGAGAATTTGACTGTTTTATATATGTTATATATTATTGGGGCTCGAATCTCGACTGGGTGCTGTAATGGGGGTGGTTTTCCCTGAATGGTTTTCCACCCTCCCACCACGGAAATGCGAATACTCTTAAATTCCCTTAAATTAATCTTCCCCAGACCTAACATGTTGGAGATGAGGATGGTTGAACTTAGGGCGAAGTTAATCCGAATTTGTGTGGAGGGAGATTGGAAAACAATGTAGGTAAAAAAACCTCATTACACCCGACCGAGATTAAAACCCCGATCTCCCCATCACAGGCGATTCAATATATTATTAGAATGACGCCTTTGTATGATACTTCCATCGAGGCGGGCAGGGGTCGGCAATAATTCGATCTCGCAGCAATTTTCAGTCGATCGCGTAAGAAAACTACATCGTGACGAAAAGGCAAGCTTACCTTACATTATTCCACTATGGTATAGGTTATAAGATAGGGCCATAGTGTAACCCGTCAAGGTAAGACTGCTTGCTACCTTTCGGGGCAAACGAAGTGTACATTTTATTTATTTTATGTATTTTCTATAAAGACAGGGCCATAAGTATTGGAAGAAATATTGATTTTAAGGAACAAATACAAGTTGTATAGAAAAAAAAAGAATTAAAAGTAGAGTGGAGAAACAAAGGGTGACCACAGGACCTTTGCTAAATGTAAAAGTCGATTGGTGTCCAAAAAAAGTTGCCGACCCCTGGATACGGGTATAGCTTCGGAATAAAACCAAACAAAGTAATAAAGTGAGGCCTCGTGCGATACGTTGAACGTTGCCTAACAACATCCAAGAGACTTGGGTTCGAATCAGAGTAAGGTACATTTTCCTTGGTTCTTTCGTGCTTAGTAAACATTTGGCGGTAGTCTACGAGTGATTCGGAGTTTATTAAAAGTCGCTTGAATAACCTCAGATTGGTCTGAGATACTGATCAAAGTATTAATTCTTATTAGCATCTCGTCTTATTATCCGTTCGGGTTACACGCTTTTGTACTAACTAAGCTGATGGTTTTAGTGATGAGGAAGTGTACCCGCATTTGCGTGGAGAATGAGTGGAAAACCATTTTGGAAAAAATCACCCTCAGTACACCCGAACGAGATTCGAACCTTGATTTGCCCACCATCGGCAGCTTAGTCTACTGCGAGAGTAGCGCGTTAGATCATGCGACCACCTAAGAGTTTTTTTCTTCAACACCGGTTCATTTTAAATCGTTCAAAACCGATAGCCAAGAAATGAAGAATATTAATTTTGTTCTTTTTTTGTTGTTGTGTAATTTCTAGGAAACGTTTTAATAACTGCTCCTTTATTGCCGTGGATGGCAGTGTAAATGAATTGAATCTCAAACACAGCGATTGTCTGAATGCTCGCTATCTGTCACGTGACCAATACGCGTAAGGACCATCCCGTAATTACTGTTGAGCCACGGAACACCCCTCGGCTGCCAGTTGAAGAACCTTTTGTGACAGTTCAGACCTACTCTGGCCCGGTCTCTGGCAGGCGGCTAACGCTCCAAGGTCCACACAAACTCTTCGAATTAAAAAAAAAATGCTCTTTTTTGCTAATTTTAATACAAATCAACTTCAATAATCTTTCGACAAAAATTTATAAATGAACATTTAAAAAAATCCTCAACTATTTGACATTATTTTATCCCCTACTAAAAACAAATGAGAATATATCTTAAACGTAGACATGTTTATTTATAATAAAAGGTATTTAAGAAGGATGGGCACCTTATATCTCACCTCTAGTGAACTCCTAATCACATGTCTTCGAACCAGTTGACCTCGGATTGGAAAAAACCTCAAAAGAGTGAATCTAAGAGATGTGGTCGGCCGTCATAAGAACCGTCACCTCCTCCGATCATAACCACGGCTGAGGCGTAGATAGAAATATATCGATTTATTTACAAAAAATCAATATATCTATATCGATGTTTTAGTTTCCGACGCATCGATCTACGTATTACGTCTTCGTATTTATCGATATAATTTTTTCTTTGAATTTTTTTTTCTATTTTTATTAAACATTTGTGCTATTTTTAACAGCTTATGAAAACAATAAAGTGAAAAGCTGCGAATAATACATACAACAGCACCTCTAATACGCGTCATTCCTGACCACGCGATTCAATACGAAAACACCTAATAACGATATAATGGATCGATATACTTGCTTCGATACAACGTTGTTATAAAACAACTTATGGCTGACACGATCAGCATACAACCGAGCAGCCCAGTGCGAGATAGTGCTAACTTTGCGGCAAGGTATCATGTGTCACACAACGAACTCTAGGGGTTAATAGTTTCTAGACCGGAGATTTACTTATTTATTCAAGTAGCTCCTCATTGACCCCGTTCCAGACCCACTGCGTCACAGAAAGAGTCTGGAAGTGCCGGGGATCGAACCCTAAGACCTCTGGATTTGTAGCCAGGAACTTTAACCCCTAGACCTTACGATATAACAAATTATAAATACAACAAAACTGCCATTCCTACCAGCCGGTATTCAAACCAAGGCCTCTCTAATGGAGGATGAGCTCGAGTTAAGGTTGTCACGGGTATAATCGGCGCAATCACGAGCGGACCACGCCACCATCGTGAGTTGAAGCGACAGTCAATATTTAGGGAGGGTGCTTGAAGGGAGAAGGGAGGGGGGGAGGATGATATAACACAGTGGCGACGGGTGTTTAACCCGCCCGCGGTCACGTGATCGCCGATATTCACTTCTAATGTGGTGCTATCATGTGTGGACTTCATTAGCTGGGAACTGTTTTGTTTGGCCGGTGCGTGCGTGCGTGTGTGTTGTTGATCGACGTACTTATCTCATCATAATGCCATCTGTATCCACAACCTCATTTTAAGAGCAGCCACTATGCGCTTACTGCCGTCAATTAACCTCCTCAATCATTCACTCCTTTTTTTTTTAGTAACGTTCCTAGAACAGTTTTTTTAATTAAATCACTCATCCACTTCGGGCGTCACTTTCGTAGTAGACTATACTGCAGATTACGGGGAGATCATGGTTCGAATACCGGTCGGGGGTACTGAGGGTGGTTTTTATCTAAATGGTTTTCCACTCTTCCTCCACGTAAACGCGGGTACCTTTCTCTAAACTCAACATTCCTTCCTCCTAACTCATTAGCGTAATTAGAAAATACGTGTATAGTCCGAATAGGTAGTAAGAAGCGGTGCTAAATAAAAATAATTAAATCACTCGTCAGATACCTTGGTTTAGTCGGAAGCGTGTCTGCCCACTCAGCTCAGGGTCCTGGGTTTGGTTCCAGGCATGGCCAAAATAAATTACAATTGGTTAAATGTGTTTCCCCTTTCACAGTGCCGGTGGATGGGGGGCTGAGGGGTCAGGGGCTGAATATTGAGCCTGTTCTAGATTTAAGTTAGTTTATAAGTCATGTGCTGATGTATTTTCACCTAGGCCTAAATGTTTTTTGTTCACTACCCCTTTAAATTCTTCCTTTCTCATCCCTACCCCCTTAGTGTAAATACGTGGCCAGCCGGGATGGGTGCTAGGGCGCCGTACGCACGCAGACTAGGCTCTCAGAACAAAAGGTCGCCACGCTTGACGCAGGTGGGAGAGGGCTATTAGCGCCAGGGACCAAGAAAGCCGAGCTAACCCCCTGACCAACCTTTGCCAGTAGTCTCACCGTGGGAACAAGAAGCCTCCAGCCCCCCCCTCTTCTGATTTGACAGTTTGCGTTATCATAACGAGATTAGAAGCCCTCGACAACTTTCCAGCTCGATAGGAAATGTTTGATTCTATTGATGGACTATTGTGTAGTGGCTTCAATCCCCTTTTATAAAAGGTGTTTCGAGTAAAAAAAAAGTGAGGGTGGTAGGATTTTATTCAAGAATTTTTTTTTTTACAGATCTCAACCATTTTTTTTACATCATGAACCCTATCATAATACCGTTCATACATTCACCGATTAAAGTAAATTACACAATGTTTTTTATTTAATGTTTGAAAAATTTGAGAATATTAAAGTAAATAGAGATTATTTTTTAATAATTTTTTAGTACCGCATCTTAGTACCAATTCGGTTCGGACGCATATGTACTAATTACGCTAGCATGGTAAAGATGAATAAGGTCGAATTTAATTAAGTGTACCCACATTTGCTGTGGAGGAGGGTGTAATACAATCTAGGAAAAGTAATCTACAGTACACCCGACCAAGATTCAAACCCCGATTTCCTGGTCATTGGTAATTTAGTCTAATGGAGAGTGACCCTTAGAGTTTATACCATTCGACTTTTGGAGCGGATAATAGTTATTTTTGTTTTCGGGCTTGTGTCACGTCGAAGATGGCTGTTGTGATTATATATACTACTCTTCGGTAGAAATGTATTTTGACGCGAATCAAACATGAACATAAGTTAAAAGCGATAATAGTTTCAATTCAAACGCTGGCCACAAAAACCTTCAAAATAAATTAAAGAAGATAGTTTCAAATAAAGTAAAAGTGGACTTGGAAATGCTCAGTATCAAGTTATTATTAATAGGTGTTCTGTCTTACGACAGGTCCATTCCTTTTGTCAGTGAACTTAGACCGCCAATGCGCCCTGTCCTCTGCCTCCTCCTTTAGTTTCCAGAATTTTCTTCTTTCCTTCAAGTCATCTAGTATTTGAATCCTCCTTCTTACTAAGCTCCTCTTCACCTCACCTTTTCCGTCTATGACGTCGTGCAGAAGACAGTTCCTCCTAAGGATGTGTCCGATCCAGTTTCCTTTGCGCCGAAGAATCACACCCTAAATGGTAGTATTAAGTTATATGCGAAAAAGTTCCTCCTCAAATTATACAGCTCTAGGTCTACATCAAAAGGTGTAAAAACAGTTCTTATATTTGAAGAACGTTTTGAAGAAGCTGTAATTGTCATAGTGTAGATACGTAACATATTGGTTCCTTAAGGCGGCCGTCTCGGTAATCGAGAAAATCTCAATCGCTGTCAGGCCACACGGCTTAAAATACAATTATCTGTGACCCACTTTGATGGCCGCATGGTCTAAAGCGCTACGCTCGCAGTAGACTAGACTGCCAATGACGGGGAGATCGAGGTTCGAATCTCGGTCGGGTGTACTGAGGTTTAAAAAAAAAAAGATTTGACACTCTGCCTCCACGCAAATGTGGGTACACTTCCCATAAATATAACCTTCCTAATCCCTATTACCATTAGCGTAATTAGTATATAAGCGTATAACCTGAATGGGTAGTAAGACGCAGTGCTAAAAAAAATCTAGCAAAAGACAGAGTCTAACTCAAGCTCTTTAAGTTGATTATGTTCTTAATTTAAATTTCCACTTATATTCTTATGTAAAATAGTTTATATTATTACTTAGCATAGCAATTAAACTAAACAAAATTTTGAAATTAGCCTTATTATTTAGGAGGCTACTGTGCGGCGGGTTGCATTAATGAAAGTGTGAAGTGCTAATAGCTCTAGTACAGGGATTCCCTCAAGTGATCTAGACGACGAATATACTACTCGTTCTAAAAACATACGATAACTCGCTACTGTTTTAATTTGATTTGTACCCGCTTTGGTGGTAGAATGGGTCTAAAGCGTCACTTTAGCAATATACTGGATTGCTCATAACCGACGGATCAGGGTTCGACTCTCAGTCGAGTGTATTGAGGGTTCCATTTTTCCTAGATGGTTTTCCACTCTTCCTCTACGCAAATTTCGAAACACCTCCTCTCAATTCAAGCTTTTACAGCCCTAACACATTAGATTAATTAGTCCATATACGTACAAACCGAACGGGTAATAAGATGTGCTGCAAAAAAATGATTATTTGTACGCGCTAACGTTAAACACTAGTAATGAGACGAGGCGGATTAATTGTTTTGTTTCTGCACTAGCATTCGTCTAGAGATAATATTTAAAACAGTATTTGTATCCTAAATTAGGCACTTAGTAATTAAAACTATCAAAATATTTGGAAAAACTTAAACTAAACTATGTTTAAAAATTGTAATATTACTAGTAGACCATTTTAAGACAACAAACCCCCACCTTTCTCTTACAACCTCTCACCCTATAAAATTATAGTAGATCTTGGAAAAATAAATTAACAAATTATTAAAAATTCATAATACGAAGGTAGAATTGAAACCACTAAACATATTAGCCAATGAAAATATAGATCGAATAATAGACTATAATAATAATAAAATAATAATAAAGCGTGTCTGGGCTACATCATTCGTAGCCCAGTAGTGGAAATACTAGCCAGTAATAATGTACCGTTGTCCAGGGGACGCCCGAATGTACTAATCGTACATCCTTTCCGTGGAGGCTCTTTCCATGTCCCGATGATATGAGGTGATGGTGATAGTGAGTATGAGGGTGTGGAACCAGCTGAAACACTCATTCCTAACTTGAGTCTAATTAACTAGACCCTGGTGACCGTTGGGGGTAGTTGCTCTTCCGGGAAAAATACCCAAAGTACCAGCTGGGAATCAAACCCGGGACTCCTTGAATCGTAGTCAGGTGCGCTGACCACGACACCATGGGGATGGTTATAGTCGGAAATGAAAATAATGATAAACTTGGGACTGCAGGATGAAGGGTTTCATGCATCCAAGGTGAAATTTAAGCCCCAATTGTATTATGTATAAGGGTGACCTGGTGGTCTAGGGGTAAGGTGTCAGACTTCTGTGCTGAGGGTCCGGGGTTCAATTCTCGGTCCCGGCACAGATTTATCTGATTACCAAACTCTTCCTTCACCTCTGATAAGACGTGTATTAATCACAACTTGTGAATGTGAGGAATGCCAGGCCTCTACCGTGGTTCGGATTCCACGTTAAACTGTAGGTCCTCCATTTCATCTCACAATCACCCTACCATTGCACATTAGCGTAAGTGCGTATAACCCGAACGGGTAGTAAGACGCGGTGCTAATAATAAATAATAATAATAATAATAATAATAATAATAATAATAATAATAATAATAATAATAATAATAATAATAAAAATATTATGTATAACATTAATAAACCACACCTTCTGCGTGTTTGACAAAAAATAATAAAAGTGTGGCAAATACCCGACAAAAAAAATGAGAAAAAAATGAAGACACAAAAAAAAAGTGGAAACACCCACCCTCCTCTTATGCAGTGTATACAACAATATTATCCCTTATTCCCTTCCTTTCGTCCCAATATTAATACCGGATAAAATATTTAGATGTTATTTCTTTATTTAGAAATAATTATTAGCTTATATTTAATGTAAATAATTATTTTATTCAAACACTAAAAAAAGTTTCATTTTGTTGGAATACCCTCTTGGACCTTTGCACCCTACGCGACCGCCTAGGTCCACCCATGGTGATATCAACAAATGTTGAATATTTGTCATGAGCATAGCGGCATTAGACGATAAACTTTTTAAACGAAAAGAAAAAGGTTGTCATTGAATTCCAGGACAACCTCGACAGATATTAAACAACTTGTAAGGTCAACCATGGGAATAAAATTAATATCTAAGTTTCTATTGGAGAAATACACTAACGTCGCGATTATCCGGCCCGGTTCTCGGTGTTAGCGAGTGCGTTTTAAAATAAACAAACCGGTAACATACCCCTGTAAAACATTTACTGAATTTATAATGTGATCCATTTGACGCTCTATTTCATTTGTTGTTCTTGCTTTGCAGCCGATGTTCCATTTACCAAAATAAAGAACTGTATGATAAAGATTTTAAAAATACCTTTCTCGATTAATTTTCACTATCCTCCCCAAAATTACTGTATTCCTATTTTACATCGCAATCTTAAAATGGGCAGATTATACTAAAACAAAGTTAAATGTTCTGTGAAAATTAAAAAAAAAGTAGGAAAAAAGCCATACTTAAAATTATTTTTATTCGGATTCCGTATTTTCCGGCCCGGAATGTCGCCACTTTAGGCCGGATGATCGCAACTATAGTGTATTTTTTTTTCTTAGGCCAACAAAATGTTTTGCTATTAAACCTGCAAAAACACTGGCCTTTCGTTCCTTAAGCTCCCATAATAAGTTAAATGAACCCTTCCTTTTGGCCCGGACCGACGTTTTCCGTTCGGATAGTACAAGCGCGCCTCCGAGTGGAAATGAGATGAATTAGCTCTAGATTAAAACTGCAGGCAGGCCAGGGGCCCCCGCATCCCCTGGTGGTGCTTGGTTCTAATTAGTCCCAGATTAAAGTAATGCCCGGGGAGCTATTAGCACTAGCTACGCCCTCTCTCGACTTCCCTACATAATTAAAAGTGTTGAGCGGGCGGGCGCGAGTTAAGATAAATGGCCGTCAGGGGGCTGCACACGATGATTACCGGACCGACTCCCCCACCGCGAACCGGCTAAGTCGAGAGTTGACTTCTTGTTCGGCGCGTCTGCACAGTGGTTCATGGAGGGGCGGTTACGGTGGAGAGGGGGGGTCTTGGTAGCGGCCATCGGGCCGGACCAATCAGATCCAACCGACTGGATACCACGAGGTTAATAAAGTTTCACTCTCAACACAACTTGAACGTGTTGGTTAGATATAGTGATCTCCTTTCACTCTTCTATATTAGTCGAGACCATAGTTTCTATGGTATAGGGACACTTAAGAGGGACAAGAAATTCGCGTGGTTAGTACCTTGATTGCGGTTCACTAACTCAGAGATGTACCAGTTTTTTTTAATGAGGTGTGGAGGACGAGGGGTGGTACTGCCTGTTGTGGGTAGTAGAGAAGGGACTACCCCACCCAAACACGAGAGGACAATATATTTTTAATTATTAAATCACTCTTGAACCAATTTAAAGTTTTATTTATAAACGTTACTGGGGTATTATTAATTTTATAAGACTCCAACGTCTATTGAATTATGTAAATCAGGGCTGTCCAAGACGCGTCTCTCATGTGCGTTACATCTTTTTAATTTCACTCGCTAAAAAAATAAAGCTCTTGTCACAAAACCCGAGTGCAAACCTAGCTTCTCAGGCACGACTTCAAGTAGACTACATTCCATTGCGTCAACGCTATATGACTCGTTTCAAAGCGCATGCTCAGTGTTGAATATGTAATATCTGACCTTAAACTTGAACTGTACGATTTGCAATCAGACCATTTCTATACCAGCAGAATAGAAAAAGGTGAATATTTAAAAAAATATATTATTACAAGGAAAGGGCTATCCAACATCGAGACACTTTGTTTGAACTGCAGATGTTCTCACTACTCTGGAGCATATATCTTTGCGAAAGCATTTTTTCCAACGATGAAATTTATAAAATCCAAATATAGATGTTCATTGACTAATAATAAATCACTTTCACATTTACTGCGATCGAAAACTACAAGCATCGATATTGGTTTAACTACCTTAGTACCCACCTCGATGGCGTAGTTAGCTAACGCGCTAGTTTCGTGTTGAGCAAGACTGCCGAGGACGGGGAGATCGAGGTTCGAATCTCGGTCGGGTGAACTGGGGGGGCGAGGGTCCTAAATTGTTTTACACTCCCCCTCAATCTTCCCAATTCCTAACCCAATAGCGTAATTAGTACTTGAGCGTATAACACTATTGGGTAGTAAGACGCGGTGCTAAATAAAATATTTGTATATAGGCCTATATAAACAAATTGTAGGCCTATCTTGTCTAATGTTTCAATAAAAACTTTTATAATCAACATGACTTTTCTTTATTACTAACTTTTAGAAGTGCCTACTAAACTTAACCGTTGGACTCTCCATATATTTTAATATCTGTAGGCCCTACCGTATTTATAATTCTGGGTGCAGTCCTCGGACTGATCTTTTTTATTTAATGTGTCCCTCGGATTAGCTAATTTGGTCTGCCCTGATGTAAGCCATATTTCATTACGATTTCATGACCTTTGGGCTTACATCAATATTTATGACCGAAAAATGTTAAAAAAAAAAAAAAAGATATCAACTATCCCCTCAGACTGAGTTTTCATTCAAAATTTCATAAATTTTGATTTATAAAATTTTTTCGTTTCTGAATTATGTCATCACTGGGGAAGTAATAGTAAATTTAAGCTAATTTTGAGCAAAGTATAAAAAAAACTATTCTTACCTGCACAATATTTGGTTCATACTAAAATTCATGACCTGAAAGCTAATTTAATGACTTTTTAATGACCGTCGTAACCAAAATCTCATTTCATGATTTTTTAGACACCCTGCTCTTATAAACTAGAAATCAAGGAGGAATAAAAACAATAATTTGTTTCCCTTTTAGCACCGCGTATTACTACCCGTTCGTGTTTTATGTTTATGTACTAATTACACTATTAGTTTTAGGGTTGAGTAAGGTAATATTTATATGAAGTTTACCCGCATTTGCGTGGAGGCATAGTGGAAACACATTTTGGAAAAACCACCTTCAGTACACCCGAACTAGATTCTAACCTCGAACTCACCGTGATCAGCAATCTAATCTACTGCGAGAGTATTGTGTTAGACCATACACCGAAGCGAGCAGTGTTGCCAACGACCATTTAAATGTTGTAGCTAGATGAGTACCAGAAAGTCGCTAGATTGTCGCTAAAAGAAAAATTAAAAGTCGTCAGATTTGTTGCCAAAACAAAACTGAACTTAGAGCTCTTCTGTAGACCAAAGTAATGCATTATGCGTTCTTGCAGCAAGGTAGTTCAAAAATCAAGATTCTACAGGATTAAAAATTAAAATAATCAACATGAAGGTGACAGAAAATTAAGGAAAGTCGCCAGTCGCCAGATTAGTCGCTAGGCGCTAAAAATGAAAATTAGTCGTTTTAGACCCGTAAAAGTCGCTATTTCTAGCGATGGCAACACTGAAGGCGAGTACTCAAACTTAATTAAATAATATTATCAGAAGGGGGATCTGAGCTCATTCCCCTCCTCGAACTAACCGAGCACTTTATCCTACTCTAGTTTAAACCACTTATTTCTCAATCCTTGGGAAATATTCCATAAAAAGGTGGGTGTTTGTTCAGCTACATAATAAATTCAGATGATTTCATTACTGCGCACATACATATTTTTGTTTAAGGCTGCGTCATGGCAGAGCAATAAGACGCGTTACAAGACGTTTAGTGATCTCGTATTATTTAAGAAGTTGTTTGATATTTTTTAGTATCGTTCCCAACAAAATATAATCGAAAATTATCAACAGGTTTCTGATTAGTTAAAAGTTTAAATTTTGAGTTGAAAGTTGTTTTTCTAACTAACCCCACTTTACACGAAGATTTGTACTAATTTTAGTGAAATTAAAGCAAAAGGCTTAGAGCCTATTTCTAACCTTCCTCCATCCTAGCGATTTTAAACTTTTTTCCAACTCAAGACACAGCGAACAGGGCATTAAAATTGTCATGGTAAACCATCAGGTTTTTTTAAGGAAAGATTTTATAATTAACAAACGCGTATTAAGATTGTGTATAGAAAGTTCAATATATATAAAATTATAATATTGTGCTATTTTTAAAAATAATGTTGATCATGAATTTTAAAAGGATTTATTTTTACTCCTCAAATGTTTTCTCACTCCTTTATTAATTTCCCCCCAAATTCTCACGGAAAACGCTGCTCTATCCTAACAGTCTCAATAATTTAAATTAGTTGTAAAATGACACCTGGACACGGGAATCGAACCCGGGACTTTAGAACCTAGCGCACCAATCCTCTGCCACAGAGCTATCCAGGATTCGTTTCGTAATCAGGGTCATTTTTCACTCACAATTTAAGGCAAGAGTCTAATATGGACGCGTGGGAATCATCAGCCATCGGCAACTCTGGGTAGCCCACTTCGGTGTCCGCATGGTCTAAGGCGCTGCTCTCGCAATAGACTGGCTGCCAATGAAGGGGAGCTCGGGGTTCAATCCCGGTTGGGCGTATTGAAGGTTTTTTCCCCTAAATGGTTATCCACTCTACCTTCCTGCAAATGCGGGTACTGAATACATAACATGCACGTGCAGTACATATGTTATGTTAGTACTAATTTTATCTATATTTAGTAATACTTTTTTTAATTAAAATTAACAAGTTCGATATCTTGTTTTTAATTTAATTCTTATGTTATTTTACGTTACCTTATGTATTTTATAGAATGAATCATAACGCATACACACACTATAATAAAACACATTGTTAGTCAATTCAATATTTAGTAAAGCGTTTCAATGCTTAAGATGCTGCTATCGTGCGGATCAAGCTGCCTATTCACTGGCCGAACGGTCTAAAAGAACCTCACCCTCGTGTTGATCTGACCTGCTTGTTGATGGGGAGATCGGCATTCGAATCCTAGTTGGGTCAAATGACAAAGTAGTTTTTTTTCTCCCTAAATGGTTTCCCTCTCTACTTCCACGCAAATGCAGGTAGATTACTTTTGAAAATTCTTCCTTCATCTCTACCCCATTAAAGTAATTTATAATTAATTATATGCGTATAATTTGAACAGGCGTTAAGACGCCGTGTTAAAAAAGAAAAAGGAAACGTATTATAAAAATTCATGAATGCAAGATACATATAACAAAGTCTTGGCACGGACCTCCTTGGTAACTCAAGAGTTGCCTGTACAGTTAAGGTATTTACACATAGAAAAGGATAAGTATGGAAACTCCACTCTAATGTTGGCAAATAAGTTAGAACCACATCGCAAGCGCTCGCGGCGTTAGTGCTGCGAACTAAAAGATTTGAAGCGGGACATTACACTTGGAACACAACACCTTTTCTGTTGCGGAATGTTAATTTCTCAATTCTTATAACAAATTCAATCAAATGTAACTAAATCCATTATTTTATAAATAAATCACATTATAAAATGTAAAATATATAAACTCTAACAAAACTCCTTCTTTAAAATAAACGACAAATCGCTAACTAAACAGTAATGGCGAATTTTACATACTACACGTCCACGCATGCGCATTCCTCTGTGACGTCATTGCAAGCTGCTCCTAGCGATAGTGCCCCAAACTAGTTTACGGAATCAGCTAGTCCTACGTGCTGAACTGAACCAAAAAGCGACTAGGATTGATTCGTTTCAAACGTTGTATTATTTATTTGACAAGTTTCTTATTTCCCCCCCTCCCTTCCTCGTTCCCTGATAAGTGTGTCCCGTGTGGTGGCAGGCAACAGAGAAACGCGCTGTTGGCATTGTTGACACAAGCATCTCGACATGTCAATCAATCGTGATCTATTAGGTACACGGCAAACATTGTTACGTGTCAGGTCTGACACGTCCTGATAGTAGACCCCGGTCCAGGGTTCCTCAAACTGTGGGTCGCGGCTCACTGGTGGGAGCGTATACCTTTGAAACATCATTGTTTAGAATAGATCATCCGACTTGAAGTTGTGCTAGAGATTTATAGGAAGGATAGGAACACGCCTCGGTGGCGTAGTTAGCTAACGCGCTAGTTTCGTGTTGAGCTTGACCAGGGGCGGATTTACGCATAGGCCTTGTAGGCACGTGTCTACGGCGGCTGATTTTGAATGACGAATTTTTTTTCTATCAGTTAAAATAATTTTATGGCTTCATGATGTGTGTGATTGCTGTCTCTTGATGTATCTGCTTTACCAACGTGACATAGTATCGCCTTGATTCACTGACAACCGTCCTAATTGAAGGTCACTTATTGGATAAAAGGTGATTTGTTTGGCATCATTGACCAGTTCGCTCAGCAGAAATCAAGGTGAAAGATACTATAGACTATTTTCTTACTGTGTACATGCTAATATTTTATTTGCTAATGCAGACTTTATATTTTTTAATCATATAATATTTGAATTTGTGTTTATAAGAGTATTTATTTCAATTTTATGAGTCTTTGCTTAGATTCTTAATATTTATAAAACCCCACTATAATAAATATTCAAATAATGTAGGCACTTTTTATCTGTCATTCCACAGATAACACCTGTGTATATGGTATGTATGTATCGGCGTGTGAGAGGTAGTAGGGGGGGGGGGATTTAGGTTAGAATATTAATATTTAGCACCGCGTCTTACTACCCGTTCGGGTTATACGCTTAAGTACTAATTACGCTAATGGATTAGGAATTGGGATGTTTGAATTTAGAGGAAGTGAACCCGCATTTGCGTGGAGGGAGAGTGGAAAACCATTTAGGAAAAACCACCCCCAATTCACCCGACCGAGATTCGAACCTCGATCTCCCCGTCCTCGGCGGTCTGACTCAACACGACTGGCGCGTTAGCTAACTACGCCACCGAGGCGGGTTTAGGTTAGAAATTAAGGTAGGAAAAGTGGGCGGCAAATAATCTAGTTCCTATAGGCGGCAGTCATAAATCCACCCCTGAATTAGAGTGCCGAGGACGGAGAGATCGAGGTTCGAATCTCGCTCTGGTGAATAGGGAGTGATTTTTCCTAAATGGTTTTCTACTCTCCCTCCACGCAAATGCGGATTCACTTCCTCTATATTCAACCTTCCCAACTCCTAATCCATGGGTGTAATTTGTACTTAAGCGTATAACCCGAACGGGTAGTAAGACGCGGTGCTAAGAAAAGAAAGAAAAAAATTAAAGGGAAGTATGCCCGCATTTGTGTGGATGGAGAGTGTAAAACCATCTAGGAAAACTATCCACACTACATCCGATCAGGATCAAACCCTGATCTCCCAGTCACCAGCAGTTTAGTATATCGTGAGTGTGACACCTTAGACCATTCAGCCACCGAAGCGGGTCACCTTCTAGTTACCTCGTAAAATAAAAATTCTGCTTTGGCAAATGAAGCAATAAAAAGACAGTGCAGTTCGGATATAAATCCCAATTTTCTTACAAATGGGAATATTTTATTTTTGCTCGGCATTTAACGTGCACCTCCTATACAATCATATGACTTATAAACTAACTTAAATCTAAAAGACACAACACCCAGTCCCCGGCCATTACTTCACCATTGTGTAAAGCATAAACCTCAATTTTAGCAATCGTAAATTTTTCGGCCATGGCTAGAGTCAAACCCGGTAGCCTTAAGCCTCATATCTCTAAGGTGTGTAGTGTTCCGTACAATTTACTTTCAATACTTGTACACACACAGACTTTCACAAAACAACTTTTATATTAATAGATATTTTTATTAATCAAATAAACACATTATAAAATGCAATCATGATCTTTCGAAATATTTGAATCATTAGCTATTTAACTAACATCTACCACCGAAGTTTTCCCTTTAATTTTCCTCCGGGATGCTGTGAGAGCCAGTTTCCCTGAGCGTGGGCTGCCAGTTAAAACATACTGGTCTAAATTCACCAACTAATGCTGGTTCCACTTTCTTTAAAAATAAAATTCCATGAGTTTTTACCAGCATTCACTTGTACACAGGAATTGAACCTGGACCTTTGCGCGCCAACACTCTACCACTAAAGTCATCCAGGGAACGTCCCATGCTTTGGGTCATTCTTCACCCATAGTTTGAGCTTAAGTTTTATAATTGGTGTGTACATAACGGTGCTTTTTTTAAGCACCGCATCTTACTACTAGTTTGGGTTAACACTATATACCAATTACACTATGTGGTAGGGACGAGGAAGGTTGAATTCAGAGCAAGTGTACCCTAATTTGTGTGGAGAAAGAGTAGAAAACCACTTAGAAAAAAAAAACATATATCAACCAGAATTTAAACCCTGATCTACATAACATTAGTACTCTAGTCTATATTGCGAGAATGACACCTTAAATCATGTGGCCACCAAAATAGCTTGTACCAAAGTTAAATTTCTCCTATTGTGAATAAATTCGTAAATTTAAATGTATTATTCTGCATTAATTTTTAACTTAAAAATGTACTAGTTAGCCACCATTTCCACAAGGGTGTTTTTTTTTGCAACTGCGTCTTACTACCTGTTAAGGCTACACATAAGTACTAATTACGCTAGTAAGTTAGGGATGAGAAATTTTCGAGTTTAGGGGAAGTGTAGCCATTTGTGTGGAGGGAGAGTGGAAAACCCCTCAGTATACCCGACTGAGGTTCAAACTCCGATTTCCCTATCATCGGCAGTCTAACCAGTCTAGACCATGTAACCACCGAACCAGGTAAGGGTGATATTAAAATAATGTAGTTACAGTATATAAATAAAGCTGCACATGACATAAAAAAAAATTGTTTTCAGGTATACACAAACAATTTTATTTTCAAAATAATCAGTACATTGTTATATGTCAGAGGTTACTTGGTTATTTATTTATTTATAGCAACTTTCCATCCACCTTGAGCCACCACATTTAACAATCATCTGTGGGGACCCACAACATGGTTTGACTAAGACATTAATACCCATCTCGCTCAATTAAAAGTTGCACTAGCTATGCTACGGAACATTCACAAAAGGCATCATCAAATTCTATTCATCATTGATAATTGATTGAGCTTTTTTTTTTTTAAGTAAATAATTACAAATGCTAACAATTGTTAAGAAAAGTTAGAAATGAAACAAAATGATTGTAAGAACTACCAGTTCCAATAATTACCTCAATAATTCATGTAATAAAGATATAATATTATGAAAACCTATGCAATATTTATTTACAAAGTGTGTTTGTTGACAATTAACCATTGCCAGTCAAATGAAAGATAATGTAACAATAATAATATAGAAAGATAAGGCATGGTAAAAAAACAAACAAATTCTACACACACCCTAGTGAAACATCAATGAATTTGTTGAGCAAATTTAATTAATAAAGTTTACCTTGTGAAATAACTAAAATTTGATTATAAAAACTGGATGAATATTGGGTTTGGTCCATTGATTGTTGATCATTTGAAATGTCTGATTTACACTAGGTCACATAATTATCTTCCTTCATTATTATTTATATAATAGTCTAATAAAAAAAGAAATCTCACCCCAAATAGAAATATTGATTTAAGAAGATGGATAGAAACATATAAAAGGGAAAAAACACAATATGGCTTCAACAATGAAAATAACACAGTTCACACTGTACATTGCCGCCATTGTCTCTTCACCTTTTAGTACGTTTCTATTCCTCTTGCAAATATACAAAATGTACCTTGTGAAGTGATTTGAGGCTTTCCTTATAAGAAATATTGGTTGGAGTTATAGATTTGTTTATGTATAAATACTAGGTTGAAGCTATATTGATTATGTTCCTAATATTATATATTTGTTCAAGTTGACATTTACATGCACACTTTTTTCACAATTAAAAAAAAAAGTAATTTGAATAATAAAATGTATTCTAGAAGCTAGGTTACGATATCTATCCATCATCTAAGAAATACCAGTTAGTTAAACAAAATATTCTAACTAGTGAGATTACAAACTAGTTTAGAAAATATTTATCGTGAGGATTAATAATAGTAGAACAAACTTTAACATAATACAAATTTTAGAAAATCTCCGTCGGATTTAAACAGAAACTTTAATACATAAATTTATCTGTACACAAACATCCAATAAAAATAACGAAGGGAGGCAAGTTTTTTACTGCTAAACTATTTTATAAAAAGGTAGTGGTTATCCAATCTAAGGAGTCAGGCTCACTCACAATATACTAAATTAATAGACAGCAGGTCAGGGGTCCCTGGTTTGTATCTCTGCTGAGTGCACCTAGGATGATTTTCTGTGGTTTTCCCATCTTTCAACTAATGGACGTGCATTTTTAATTACCCTCAAGTGTCCCTGCACATTAGATTAAGTTATTAATAACCTCAACGCTGAGAACACTAACAAAAAAAAAAAAATCTTAACCCAAACGATAAGGATGAGAAAGGCAGATTGGAGAAAGTGCACTGCTGACTTTTCCCCACTTCGAGGTATTTAACGTGCAACATTCTGAACCAACTTTAATATAATGTCAGCAAAACTAACTTAAATCTAGAACGACTCTGTGAAAAGGGTAAACCTACATTTCACAAACAATACATTTTTCGGTCATGCCGGGAATCAAACTCGGGACCCTTAGATCAGAAAACTAACACAGTACCAATTGTGCTAAGGTGTAGGTTAAGAGGTGGTCACAAATAATAAATCATTTTAAGAAAAACTCCATGTGCGGATAGCATCACTAATTTTTTACTTGTACACTTAATGAGTTTGCCCGATGAGCACTTTACTTTGTTAAAATCTTATAACACAAACTTTTTCTTTGGTCATATTTTACTACTATTCGACACTTTAGATCAGTCGGTAGACAGTCTGTCTACCGAGTTAAGAGTCCCAGGTTTGATTCCTGCCATGGCTGAAAAACTTTTCATTGGTGAAATGTGGGTTTACCCTTTCACAGTGGCAAGTTAACGGCCGGGGACTGGATGTTGTGCCTGTCCTAGTCTTAAGTTAGATTATAAGACATGAACTACGACAGGCCTAGCAAGCCGATAGTGGAAAATATATGGCTTGAATAAAAAATTGACCCAGCCCATAGGCTGGAAACAGCAATGGATTTAAAAAAAAACTGACCTTGGCCACAGGCTGGAAATGGTAATGTATGTAAAAAAACATCTTACTACTCTTTTGGATTATACACATTGCTAATGCGTAAGGATGAGTAAGGTTGAATTTAGAGGAAATGTACCAGCATTGTAGTGTAAGGAGATTGGAAATCTATATAGGGGGGAAAAGCAACACTCAACCGGGATTTGAACTTTGATCTCCCCGTAATCGACAGTCGTCTATCGAAAGAGTGCCGCTTTAAGACCAAACAGTTATCCAACAGATGAAAAATCAGTTTCGAAACAATAGTAGCAAACATTGTGGTTTTTTAAACGTTTGTATATTTTGAAAAGTATTATTAATCTCTGCATACACCTGCCTAACTAATTAATTGTATAGGGGTATAACTTTTAGTTAGAGTTGTTTGTTTGTACAAGATCATAACATGAAAGTCTTGGCAATATTTGCTATTTTTTAAACTACGTATGTCTAAGGATACTTCTATTATCAAAGGTTTGTTTTGTGATCTGAAAACAAATTTTACTACCAATCGAGCATAAACAAAATTTATTCATTTTTCTTTTTCAATATTTCTAAATACATTTTTTTTATTCTAAGTTAATATTGATTTTTTTAATGATTTTTTTTACATTTTACACACATATAAAAATAGTAAAGTGACAAACAGGAACTTAACAATATAATACAATTAAGTAGGACTAGTTATGAAGTATTCAACTACATTCATGATTAAAATTAATAATTACAAAGTGTTTATTCCAAAATCAGAAAATCTTTTAACAAGTCATAAGTAATTTTAGTATTATTTACTTATACTATTAAATATATACATTTTTTCACATTTCAATGATGTTAGAATACACTAGAACAAAACCATTTCTGTTCATACATGTTTTGAGCTAAACTATGACATTTTAATACATAAAAAACAATTTTGAGTCAATTTAAAAAATAAACTTATAAGTTCATATACTGAGATCATATTAATCAATTGAAAACCACACTGTGTATGTTTGACAGCAACATTTCTAAGATTCAAGAATATCGTTGCGGCAGAAATAAAATGGCCTTGTGCATAAAGAACAATATTTATGAAATGCTGCAATAAGTATAGCCTTCATTATTTTAGTTACAAGACAATGTGAAATTTTTAGTTTAAATTGTAATATGTTTTGTGTTAGATATTCAAAGAAAAATCGTTTACAGATATGAACTACACATCGATGATGTATTTTTTTCACATAGCTGCTAAAGACCCTGTATTACCACATAGTAATTCCTATCATTAGTCAAATGGCAGAAGATACAAATAAAAGTTGGATAAAAAAACAATATGGTTTACACTTAAATAAAATTGGTCAGGAAGTGAGAGTCGGGACTGATAGGTTTCAATAGATCTGGAAAGTTTCGAAATGACATGGCCTAGGTCTAAGAAATGGACACCAATAGAATGAATTTATTGGAGTTGTTCTGTGACAGCAGTGTACAAGTTTGAACTGTGCTCTTGTTTTTATTGTAAAATCCATCTTGATTTAGACTATTTTATTAACTCCGCTACTCTCTTTACTGTACATTCTTCAATATAAATTATCTTGTGCTTAAGAAGTGAAAAGATAGACAAATCAAATTCCCAAAGAACACTTGGTCTTACAGTTGATTCTTCGGGATACACAAGATTCATCAAATAAAATAAATTGAACATCAAATTTTTGTAATGTGATTAACCATAGCGTGATATAATTAAATAAATATTGCATCCAAGCAACAGCATCAAAAATACTTTAATATTTTCATAAGTCACTTTTTAAAACATATTCAACTTAACCTCATTGGACGGAAATAAAAATTTTTACTAAGGGGGATACTTATGGCAGTTCTAAAGTGATATTTTCCAAAATATGAACAAAAGCATACCACTCGAAACGAGTTCAAACAAAATTTGAATCATAAAATGTTCACTCGACATTTTTAAATGAGCAATGACCAAATTAATTATTTCAGTTGATAATATGTCATTCATCATTGTAAAATATTTTTCTTAAGAATCACCAGACCAGTCATTTTCATAGCTTTAACTTTTTTTTAAAATTTAATATTAGGGAGTCACTTTTACCTACACATGTGAAAACATATTTAATTTAAATTATTATAGTTAATATTTTTCAGAAATAATTATTGAGATATAAAGTTGGGAAGTTTAATTAAATTTAATGATAGAGAAATGCTCTTGGAATCTTACAAATGAAAAACTCGCTAGAGAAGAACCATATTTATTTTGACTCTGGAATAAACATCTTTTTAAGATTTTTGTAGATTATAAATAGGCCTAAATTAACTTATTTAATTACAAATGGGGTTTTATTCGTTGTATTTACAAGATATTGGTATACTTATTTTTTAACGCATAGCAAACATTAATTTAAAGTTATATGTAATCAATATCTAAATGGAGCCTCAACGCCGTGGTACCGTAAAGTGCTTTTGTGGCCGACACGCAACAAAAAATACACTTCACCAAAAGTAGTCACAAAACCCTTCTCCCACACTCGACACTTATTTTTATCGCAGCCTACCACTACCACAAGAACTATTAAAATGGGGTTAGTTACTGTGTAAAACTGCACTCTAAGGAAGTGAATCAAAGTAACATTTTCTGTGAAAATAAAGTAATATAGGATTATATTACTTGAGGTGTTTTGCCACACTTGAGTTTAAACATGATTCATCTTTTAGCAATATATATCAGAGCATCAAAATTGGAAAATACATTAAAAGTTTTTTCTTACACTGCTAGACTTGTATATTAAATTTCCCATCAAATAATTACTATATACATACACATATGTTTATAATCTGTTAAGTAGAAAGCATGCTAAAAATCAAAATTGACGAGGTTTTAACGATTTTCAATGTATTTATGTAATAAATTGCTGTAGGAATTCTAAGTTTGGGTTACGATAAGGGTCGAAGAACCTAGGCCAGCCGATTAAGTAGCTACAAGGACATCCCAAGAAATTGTGCAACCGCCACAAAACAATCACAGCAAACCCATACAAAGAGATTAAATAATAAATAATTCCACCCAAACCAAAGCATCCATACGCCAACACCGGTACGCCCCACCCCAAACACAATTTTACCACCCAAAGAAGTGGATTTTTTTTTAAAAGAAAAGTCCAGCAGTATAGTCAACAATCATATATATTTGATAAATCATGTTTAAAAAATTGGAATAATAGTAAATAATAAAGAGAGTGTGGATTGATTTGGGAAGACAACGAAAATAAGAAGTCTTTTAAAGATTGATATTTTTTTTATATACATTTGATTTTGGGCTTAAAAATGTAATTTAGAGATATCACAAAGAATTTTAGTTACAGTTGTTGGGCATTCTAATCATATCAGTACTAACCAACTAACTGACGTGTGATGAATAGGTACTTACAGTCTATTACAACCATCTAAGAGCATCATAAATAGAGACTCAAAATTTTAATATTTTAGTAACAAACTATGAATAAGTGTTTTATTAAAAAAAAAAAAAAAAAAAAGAGGTTGCAAAGCACCGTTAATAAATTATTTTCATTTAAAAAAAATTAATTTAAGCCAGTTGACAATAGTCAAAATTATTTATTTTGAAAGACAACAAATCATAAATGTGAAAAAAAATAACAAAGGAAATATTTATATCATAGAATGCGTCTGTCTCATCTTGTTTGACACTAAAAAGTAACTAATTAACCCTCACACTCTCCAATTTACAAATGGACAACCCAAACTAACGGTTATTAATCTATGTTTGAAAATACTATTTTACACTTCAAATGCAACAAAATATCACTAATAAAACTGTGAGGAGAAATATGACCAATTAACTTGGTAGTCAATTCCTGTATGAATCCTGTTTACTATTAGAAAGAATTTTTCTCTCTTATTTCAATCTTTGCCTATAACCTGAACAGGTAATCCGGACGCGGTGCTAAATAATAATATTTTAATCTTTATATTTATGTTTTTCTCAAAAGTACAAGAGAAATATCCTCCCCCCCCCCCCCCCCCAACCATAAATACTTGTGAAATCAAAAGTTTATTTAGGCATAAGAACCTGTAGATACTATTAGAGAGTAATTTTAACCAAATTTAATGCAATCACAACTACCAACTTTCAGACTGCAAAAAGAGGAACACATCCTATTTTGAGGTGATCCGAGTTCATCCTTCTACAGAAATCAAACCTAAACTTGAGTTAATTTTTTTTATATAACATTACCAAATAAGTAAGTATCCAACAAGATTTGTATGTATTTATTTTATTTCATTTCCATGAAGATTTGTGTGATGTAATTTTGTTTGGGCTAGTTCTGCGTTACGGTTATCTTCTCCCCCTCCTATATTGCGTGTTTACTAAATTTACTTAGTGTCAAATAAGCTAATAGAGCCTACTAGAAGTTCATACAAAAGTTGAATGGAAAATTGTTAAATTATAAACTTACAAATTATGGTTTGATAATGCTGAAATATAAAAAGGGTTTTCATTATTCATATTAAACAAATGAAAAATTGCGCCGAACGACTGTTTTAAATTAGTCATATTATTTATATAATACATTTGGTGGGAGCAGTGCATTAAAAAAAAATAAAAATTTAGAGCTGAGCTATCGACTTGGCTCTTAAGTCATAAGATCTGTCATGGGGAACATATCACAGAAAAAACTTTTTCAACACATTTTAAACATGTTCTAACCCTTCACATTACATTGTTTTCCTATTTAATTAATTACAATCAAAAATAACAAACATGATGGAAATAGTAAATAATAATAAAAAAAATACACCCCTTGCTAAATAAATCAACAGACTGGTTATTTAACTTTTAACCAAGAGGATATGCTAATAATTAGATAACTTTCAAATCTATATCTAGGATAAATTGCACATTTCTTGATTTTTTTTGTTGATGTGAAATTGAATTAACATTATATTCCACATCGAGATATAATATACACAACCAGTTAATTGAATACTGATACAATAGGGTCACAACAAATCTACCAAGTACGGCAGCCATTTGTAGAGTCCAAGGTCTTATTATTTTAATTAATATTATTATTGTACTTTAGCACTACTCCAAGTGAGGTAAAACTGAAAAATGTTTCTATTCTGCTGGACCATCTTTACAAATAATGTTTGCCGCTTTCTAAGCCTTCGTAGTCCGTATCACACGTTTCTTCGGCCAGTTTTAAACTTAACAATAAAACACTAAAGGTAATTAATTATAAAACTTTATAACAAAGGCAGATGCAAAGCACAACTCAAATACAAAATAATTATGATAGGAAAAGACAACACCACATTTATAAATGCAAAAATTAAGCTTATTTATATTGATTTTGTCAAAACAAAAAATATATAATTTTATTCATATATTCATGAATCAACAGTTTATACATTGTTATTTGATATAGGTAGCCAATAACGTAAATAAGGTATGGTGTATTAAAAAAGCAAAATAATCTATTTTATGAGCTTGTAAAATTATTAATTTTGATAAAAGTTTAGGTTTTTATTTTGCTAGGAATATAATGAGTAAAATAATAACCATTTAAATACCACCGATGTGGTAAGCCCAAGTTTACCTACATTTAATTTACATTGTCATAATCACTATCAGTAGAATTTACTGAAACCTATCTCAAATTAATTAAAAACATTTTAAAGAAATCTACAACAAACATCCACGGTGCTGGCGTACGACGAAGCCTTAGAACAGCGAACATACACAGAACAAATATTTAATGTTTCTATTTGGGTCCAAAGCATTTGGTTGGACACGGCCATTCCGAGACGTCGATTAGGCGGCAGGCAGACACAGGAGAGTTGGCAATTACACCAGACAAAACAAGCTCCAACACAGTATTATTTTCTTCCTTTTCTCACAAGACCTACTGTCAGGTTATAATTTTTTTTTTAATGTCAAGTTTACTAGGGTTGGCTCGCTGAAGTAGACTTCCCCTTGTTTTGAGACTCGTTCATTTTCTGCGACACCTGCAAGAAGCACCAATAAAAAAGAAACAAAAAACATTTATGCTTTAGCAATTCATAGCCATTCAGAACACAAGAAATGCCAACTTCTGAGAACTGTTAAAGTTACAAGAGTATAGTGTTTTTAGTCTATTATATTGAGATTATTCTAAACTATATTAGAACACAGTAGGAACTTATTAATCCGAACTAGACTTCAGCAGGATCCATCAGTATGAATTATTTCCAAAATTATATAAAAAAAATTATGAAAAAACATACATTATTAATAAAGGTTGAACCATTTACATTTATTTGTACGTATGTAACACATTCTAGAATATTTAATCCAATTTGTCACAACTATATTGCCAACTCTCGATAACTCATATTAAAGGGGGTAGGGGTCTGTCCAAGTTACAAAAAGTTCATCTTATCAAGGGGAAATAAAGTTGTGCCTAAGGAATGAAAACTGATACTTTATTTAAAGTAATATTATACTTTAATGTGACCAGGTAAATAATACATTTCGGATAAAACAAAATTATACACAAATAACATAGTTGGGTACAGGACTGGGAAAGGTTGAGATTACAATAGGCCTATAGTACTTGCAAATTATCTATATACTGTACTGCATGTGTGGAGGCGAGATGAGAAGGGGTAGTAGCGCTGCGTTACAAGATTTCCACCAGTCCCCTACATTACAATATTTATATAACACGTTTAGTCTGCCAGCATGCAGCTGGCGTGTTACTATATAAAATTTTATTTTCGGGAAAATTCTGTCCAAAATATCCGAAGATCGAGTTATCGAGAGTTGACTGTATCTAAAGATAATCATGGAAGAGAAGAAAACGAAAAGCCAACTAAAATTATAAAAATGTCAATCTTCATATCGACACAATTTGATAGAAATTGCGAATCTTGATGAACCAGAGATCGACTAGCGTTTATACTCTACTTTTTAATGTTTTGTTTGCAAATTGGCAATCCTTGTGTAGGTGATGTAAGCAACACCAGATAAACAAAGCTTCCCAAGAGAAAGGAGCCACACACAGGGTAGGTTGTTTATTTCTGTACCATGCAAGATAAAAAATGGCCGACACGAGTCAATATCATCACATATTACCAATGCGATATCTTTTGTCTTATTTAAAATCCTTAATTTAGATTTGTTTAGGATGGAAACTTTAATTTTAAAATATTTTATAAGTACTTTTTACAAAACAAATTATTGTAATCGTACTATACAAAAATATAATTTCATTTTACTACAAAATAAAATAAAAAATATTAGAATTATTTGAGGCAAGTGATTTATTGAAGTCATTTAGTTTTGAAAAACACTTGTGAGAATACAAAGAAAATTAGCAAAATTGATGGAAAACTTGTTCTTTTTACCCACAAAATTAAACCAAAAGATATTACTAGATTATGATTAACTAAGAAATTGGTTTAAAAATAAACATAGCTAAGCTAAACGTAACACACTTTAAAACAAGAAAGAATATAGTTATGCAAATGTGACAGAGCTATTAATAAAAAAATTCAGAGTTGTCAGTCAAGTTAAAATCTCCTACCACACACACAAAAGAAACAGAAGAACATTTCTAAAATAGATAAACAATCCAAATAAAGAATCAAATATGTTTTGTTGTTGCAAAAAACTCATTTCTGCGGAAAATTTTAATTAAAAACATAAAATAAAGGGGAGATTAATAATTTGTGTACTCACTCAAATGATGGCATCACCAAAAAAACACAACAACAAAATCTGGGTACAAGTGTTCATGCAAAAAAGGAAAGCACTAATAAACACTTCTTTTGTGTGCATGCAAGAACAAGGTGAAACAGAGGTCAAAGCAGAGTACATAGAAAATCAACCAACTCCGTTTCATATTGTCTCTCAGCCTTATATATCACACGGGTCTTTAACCTTTCATTACTTCTTGCCTACATCACCTTGTACAAATGCCAAGTATTTATGATCAATAGTAATTTCAATAAATGTCTAACATTTTATTTATTTTAAAGCACAGTTATAAATTGTTTATACAAACAATGCACCACCATAATATGCTTCAGGTGTAAAATTGCAAATTTCATCAGAGCTTCAGTTGAGAGAAATATAACCATACACTTTATATTAAAAGCAGCACCCAGCTTAACATGCTCACATATCACTAATACCATTCTTATATATTATGTTAGAAAGCATGCATTCACAGCAGTCAAACCGAGCAATGGCGTAACACCCCCACCCTACCCTCCAAGATTTATTTTCAGGCCCCTTTTTCCAAGTCATCTAACAGCTTAAAAATATGTTATAAGAAATAATTATGTCTTAAATAGTTATTAATTTAGTAATCACACATTATAATGACTGTTTTAGCCTCGATTTTGTGTTGGGAACGTCAGTAGCATGACTGCATGAAGATAAAAAAAATTCTGCGCTATTTATAACTGAATGAAATAATGCTATAGCTTAGTTATTTATTAACACTTTTGATAAATATATTCAAATATCTAAATTGTCAATAATCAGGACATAAGTTATTTGATTACTATTATTTCAACCAAATTTATAGTAATTTAAAGTTCCCTTTCCTGGGGCCCCTTATACCATTGGACGCGCACGCAATTCAGGCCCTGCAGGCCTGGGTGTTCCGCCACTGAAATCGAGTTAATCAACTACAGAAAGGCATTTTCAGATACAATTCATGCATTTTAGTAAATTACTTTGAAATCAATAGCCAGTTCTGTTATATTTAATTTCTCACCTAATAGCAACACACCCATGTTATAAGCATCTACTATCCAGTGAATGTACTATCTACCTATTATTCAAGGTAAAAATAATTCCATGATATTCTTACAAATACAATTATTATTGCGGAGCTAGTGTTTTCTGGAAACTTCAGGATTATAGTTCATTAGAGTGTGCTCCGAATTAAAGTCAAATAGTAAGCAAATTTATATATGACTTTATATTTTAGTAATGATTAATTTGGATACAATTCACATTGTGAATACAAACTTAACAAAATTATATTTATAAAGGTGAGGCATGCATGTACAAATAAAAATATAGTTTACAAGCAAAAGTGAAGGTTGTAATAATTTTATCACCAGCAAGATTGTAAAGTTGTAAAAACCAATAACAGGCAAAAGTGAAGGTTGTAATAATTTTATCACCAGCAAGATTGTAAAGTTGTAAAAATCAATAACAGGCAAAAGTGAAGGTTGTAATAATTTTATCACCAGCAAGATTGTAAAGTTGTAAAAACCAATAACAGGTAAAAGTGAAGGTTGTAATAATTTTATCACCAGCAAGATTGTAAAGTTGTAAAAACCAACAACAGGCAAAAGTAAAGGTTGTAATAATTTTATCACCAGCAAGATTGTAAAGTTGTAAAAACCAACAACTTTTTTTTTCTAAGTCTTTTTAATTTTAATAAATTTCCTTTAAATTAGTTCAAGGTGGAACACTTGATTTATCAACAATAAAACTTTGAAAAACATATAAGGGTGGGTGGGGGAAGAAAAACCTCATTATGTCCATTCGATTTTAAGTAATGTTTTGCTTTTTTTTTCCCCCAAACAAATACTAAATAAGTCAAAGATTATTGCTATCCTAAGATAACATGGCACTATCATCAATGTTTTAATTATTTGTTTATTTGAAATTAGCAATTCAAAATGTTTAACATTTCTTATTGATTAATATAAACACTAAGATGACACTTTGATCTAATAAAAATCTTTTATGACACCGAAAATAACAAATTAAATATTTATAAGAATATTAAAATATTGATAATTTATCTGGAATATGTACTGTGAAATGAGTAAATACATTTGTGAATCTTAAATCTCATTTAAATGCTTCCAAAACATGTCTTATGTTTTATTACACATATTCAATAAATTATGATTGTTGTGATCTCAGATACATGAATACAAGCAAAAGTATGCTGAAACTAGTTTAGCAAAAAGTAATAAAAAAAATATATTTACCTCTACACGTTTGTGTAGGGATTTACAAAGTATGTAATCTATCACCGTAATTGGCCCCTAAAATAAATAATATTATCACCCCAACATGTTTTAAGCAAACCTCCACAAACTCTATCACAGATTAACGCTAAGAGACTAAATGCTAAACAATACAAAATCCTATATATACCATATTTACTCCAAATACTCTTTCATAAATACTTTCATTTAAATTTAATTTTGATTTAATTCCATCTACATCTCTTTAGTGTCACACCTTTGTGTGAATAGTGTCATGGCTAATCATTTCTGTAAGGTTGTACAATAAAAATCACTAAACTGTTATTTATGAAGTTATTTTTCAAATCGTTCTATCATTTTAATCTGCGTATCAATGTTCTATAACAAAAGAGAATGTTCTCCCTGGGGCAAAGGGTCCAAATGAAAAAGAATCAAATGGACGTAAATTCAAAAATAGGTCACAAAGAGGAACCGAGCATCCTCCTCAGGGTCTAATCGAATGAAAACACCCACGTCCTCCCGGGAATTTAAACTAAAATTAATAGGGCATACTACACATAAAAAAAAAGAAGTCAAATGGGGCAGGATTTAAACATAAGATAAATGACCGGGTAGGTTTGAACAGGGTCAAACTGGTACAAATGGGAAAAACCCACCACTCAAGAGTCAGTCACAAGACAACACAAGCGATGATGGCATCTGGCGAGGGTGAAGTCAATGTTTTCATAGGTCATGTACCTTATGAAAGCAATGGTGTTTGCAAATGACCTGATGGTATGGTTCAATGAAGAGAAAGGTCATAAGCAGTTGGATGCGTGGGATGAAGTGGTATGGAATGAAGTTTAATGCAAGGAAGAGTGAGAAGCTGACTACGACAAGGGAGACAGGTGTGAGAGTAGGAGGCAAGCTGAAGCAGAAGTATGAGAAGTATAATTTTCAGCAGGAATGTTCTTAGGAAGTGAAAAGGCATGATCTACCGGATTTACTATGTACCAATATTGACAGTCACAGCGGAAACGTGGGTATTAAAGGAGCCGGATAGAAGCAGAATTTAATCCTGCGAGTCCTGCGAGATGAATTATAAGAGGGACAAGAATGGATAGGATGAGAAATGAAAGGGCAAAAGAGAAACAGTTAAGGAGCCAATGGAGGACAGAATAAAGAAGGCCCAACTAGGGAACAGAAAGCCAAGAGGAAGACCAAGGGATAGGTGACAGAAGGAATTGCAGAGAAGCGTTGAGAATACTGGGTCATAAACCCAAAGGTTCAATTCCCATGTCTAGATTGTCATATTTCACTTATTTGAATTCAATTCCGTTATCGAGACTGAACCGGGGACAACCGTCACATATCAGTTTGTGATGCAGATGATGAATTCAACATTAAAAAGATTTTGTATGTATTTGATTCAATAATTTGATTTGCCAAAAGTTTCTTTTTGATACGATAACGTAGCTTTGGTGAATTACTCTTTTTAAATCTTTATTTTGGAACATTGTGAGATGGTAATAAATCTCTTTTGAAAGGTAGCGTAGCTAAATATGTACCCTTCGCTTACCCTCATAGCTAGCAAGCTTACTTCGCATTGTTCCACTATGGCATAGCTTATGCTTTATAAAATTAAGTTTTCTTTCTTGACTATAGCAATTTACAAAGTAAATAACTCTAACATAGAACTTTCCAACAGCCTTTTCTTCTAATTATTTTGTTTGCGTGCCAAACAGCCATTATTTCGAGTTTTAGCCGCTGTGAAGATATTTACAAGATTGAAGTAAGTTTAGACAAATCACTATCATACCAGTAACTACGAGTATCAAATTTCTTCAAGATAAACAAGCCAAATTATACGGGATACTTTTTAACTTCAATGTTTTTCAATCATTCAAAAATTTAAAGAATTGAAAAATAAAAACCACTTAACAATGTAGATTGGATTACATAACGAGACCATTAAAATGAAATACCATTTTAAAATATTCAGGTGTCATACCAACATATATTCAAATTTCTATAAAAAATTAGACATAATTTCCAAATTTGAAACATATACTTACCTTGAAGTAGGCTTGTGCGACTTTGAAGTGAACAATATTTGTAAGAATTTGATAAAATGCTTTTAACTCACATGTTACCTATATTACTCATAGATAGAAAGAAAATAAATAAAAACAAAGCCTCTAAATAACAGCAAATCTATGCCAGTATTGGATTATCAAGTTTTTAATCGACTAATAGAAGAGCCATTTGAGGTTTGGAAGAAAGTTAGAATAAATACAATTTAATTCCCTCCATTTTTTATTAAATCCAGATATATATAAATTTGCTTTTTTTTTGTGGTGTATTATCTATTAGGTAAAAAATGTAAATTTGAAATTGTGGATAGGAATGTAAAAAACATAGGAATTCAGACAGATAGGAGGAGAGTAATAATAATAACCAAATAATATTGTATACAGAGTAGGCGTTGCTAGAATAATAGGAGTATATTTAGATCATTCTTGTGGTGAAAAATGATAATTCCAATTACAAATAACAATAAAAAGTTTCAGGTCCAGCATCAAAGAAACTAACTCACTATTAACCAGATCTGGCACTAGTCTACTACTACTACCACAAGCATGTGTGATAAACAACGCAAAATATAATTTTGTCAATTTATAATGTTAAAGTTTTCATTCCGAGGCGAAAAAAAAGTTGTCAAAACAAAGTAAATATGTTTGTTTTTTAAAACGTCGTCGCTGACATTTTGTTGAAAAGTTTAAATAATTGTAGCTAGAGAACTTATATTATATTGCAACAATTTTTATTTTTATTTTCAGATCGAGACCTTACATCAATTTTAAAGATATTTTTAAATTTCTTCAGTGTTGTAAAAAGCTACCATAAATGTTTATCAATTATTGGGATGTGGGAGATTAGAATGATTCATGGGTTCTAAATTTGTTTCTAACTCAATTTTAAAAAGGAAATAAGTAAAAGAAGGGACTGGTTTGGCGCTCCAACAAGGAATAGGGTTTTGTGTGCCCGGTGGCCATGATACAAATTAAGAGCATTTGTGGGAGGTTTAACAGTTCTACCTAAGTACACTTTTTCAATTCAAAGCAAGCTTTAATCAAATATATGAAATATTCTAAAAGTCGAATCAAAGTTAGAATAATTTTTGTTAGTTGTTTTAGGTTTGAAAAAAAAAATGTTATTTATATTATCTTTTTACCTTAAAATTACTTGGAATATTTTTATTGCACAATTTTTTTTGTAATACTTTTGTTTTATTCTAATAAATCCACCACAACCTAGAATTAAATTACTTCAGATTTTTATTATGGCAGTTTAGTTTTTAACAACTAAAAATGGCAATAATTGACCCTAAATTGAATATTTTAGCTGTCAATACCTTTCTTTATTGGAAAGGTCGGCATTCTTTTGAAGCCAAGCTAATGTTTGTTCCGAAGCTTTGCGCACCTCTAGTAAAAAAACATATTTTATTTTTCCGTTATTTGGTCCTATAACTCTCCCTATATTTTTCCATATTTAATATGTATTTTCTGTGAGACTGAAAATTGTCTAAAAATATGAAAAAAAAAAATTTTTTTTTTAATAATTGTTTACACTTTAAACTGAAAGAATGGTGGATTGAAACATAAAAAAGGAATGAGCACAATATGGCTTTTATAATGAAAAGAAGAAAACAGTTCACACTTTACACTGCTGCCATTTGACAAAAAGGTAATGAAATTGCCTCTTTAAGAAAATCAATCGTTACCGCCCAATACCCTGATCTAGGTTTCATTCTATCAGAACTCGTCAGGAGGGAGTGTGAAACGCACAACTTAACTACCTAAAGTCTGTTCACGTAGGAATTGTTTCTGAAAGGCCTTTTTCCCTACCAGAAATCTATTATATAGTAGGATATTGTTAGGAAACAAGACCTTTCAGAGAGTAATTCCTACCGTGAATGGAGTATAAAAGAGGAAACAAAAAAACACAAAAGGTAGTAAAAGGAAAATTATAAGGAATGATAGGAACATGTAAAAGAAAAGAAATGATAGGAACATGTAAAAGGACAAATGCAGGAAATAGCCAGTGGATGCAAATATTTATAATATATCTCTAAAAGGAGGTAATATAGATGTTTATATTGATATTACAAAGAAAATAATAGCTCGAGGAAGAACATAAGAATTTGCCATGCTGACAAGGAAGCATCTAGCGGATGCAGGTGAATAAGAACCAGTGCTCTTTAACTATTTCTTTAAAAGAAAACAAACAAAATGGATTAAAATAGTGTATCACAATAAAATTTTACAACTTAAACAAAGCACATACATAGCACATATACGGCACAACAAAAGGTTCTAGATTTAAAGACTAATGTTATAAAACAACCAATAACATAACATACCATGTAGAAGTCTATACATTAAAACATTTTGATTTAGTTGAAACCTTCCTTATTTTTTAAAATCTCCTACCAACTCTTTTTTTAATTTATTCTAGTTTTCATTTTTAGCTCGTACAAAAAGTCACCATATTTAAAAGGCCACATTATATGAAATGAGTTATAAAACATCCCCTGTCTTAGGCTGGTCAATAAAGTAACCCCCTTTAGGATGAATCTTGTGTAATCTCAGGATCCTCAAGTAGTGTATACAAATTCTTATATAGTAGTACCAACGTTTATTTTGAGCTCAAATGATGCTTACCCTGACAAATGACAAATATATATATTTTAATAAAAGTCTTTGACAAAACCAAATTGTATAAATGAATTATATAATGAAATACAAACACAGATTATTTAGGTATTTATACATAAATTTGTATCAACAGAAACTGAATTGAGTTTGTTTATTTATTTAAAAAGTCATGCACTATTTTTCAATCGAGTCTTAAGGGTGTGGGTCCTAAATAACAACTGTACATGCTATGTCACTGGTACCAATCTCTCCTGGACAGTTGATAAAAATCCTTCAAGCAAGTTGTCAAGCACCTTAAGCATCAGCTTGGAATAATTGATACTATCTTGGGTTTACCATTCTAGTGTGGTCAAGGAAAAGTTGGAATTTTGTTTTAGTCGCCTAAAGTGAGGCTAATGTACTCGTATGTAAAGAGATAATGAAACTTATGTGTGTTTGAATAATGTTTTCAGATGTTTTGATTCTTTGGTAAACATAATCATTTATAAATTTGATTCAAAAGTTTTTATCAACATATTCTTATATTATATGATAATGTTGTAATGTATTTTTGTGATTGAGTTTTAATTTATCTTTATACTGAAACTATAAGTTTTAGTGGCAAAATTTTACAAGTTTAGTTACCATTATGTAAGGTTATATTTATAGAGCCAGGCGTAAAAATTGTAAAGTCATTTTGCAGTTTCAAAAGAATGTTTAAAAACGTAAGGGCCCAGTGGCTGAATAATTTCAAAAAGTTTCAAAATAGATATTTGTGAACATCACTACTCTACTCTGGTGGAGGGGGAGGAGGTTTGTTGGGGGGTGGTCCTTCAGGGAGAGGGGGCGGAGGGGGTCCTTTTGGTAGAGGTGGCTGTGTTTGATAGAGGAACTGAGGAACACCATAGTACCCGTACATCTGGTCAGGATGTGGTGGAGGCGGGTACATGAACGGCTGGTAATTAGGGTAGTATTGGGGTGGGTAATTATATCCCATAGGAGGGAATGGTGGAGGAGGAGGTCGTGTCACATCGAGTCTAGGTGGCCCTCCACGTACCTTGCTGCCGCTGAGGTGTGGTTGTGATAAGGACCCTCTACCCCTGGTAGATGACTCCACTCCATTCTGCTTGGCGTGGTGGGATCTTCGTGAGGCGTCTGCGCCAGTCCCAGACAACCGCGCTGACTTTGCCAAAACCTCGGTCACTGGACTGCTGCGCTCTCGCTTTCGGGAAGATGATTCTGCAGGTGGGGCTGCAGTTGCATTATTGAATATAATACTCTCTTTGCTGATTTTCATCTTGAGACTTCCCCCACTGGATGGGGTACTCTGAGGAGTGAGCCGTTCCTTGGCAATTTTGAATTTTAGTCCACGGATGTTGCGTTCTGCTCCATGTTAGGGCTAAGCACCAACTTGTCTTTGGGTATAGTGATCTTAATGGGGGCAGCAATGGCTACCATCTCAGAGGGCTTCTCTATCTTATGCCTGTCTTTATCCTTCTCTCTATGCTTGTGCTTCTTATCCTTGTGTTTTTTATCTTTATCATCTTTGTCCCTATTTTTGTGTTTTTCTTTGTGCCTGTGCTTTTCTTTGCCTAATTTCTTGGCTTTATGGTGGTGCTCAGAAGACTTCTTCTCGGAGGACTCCGGCAAAATGGGGAGTGTGGAAATCAAAGGAAGGAGTTTTTCTGTGTGTTCGGGCACAGATGTGACGTCTATCACACTTTCTACGGATGTGTTAAGTTCTGCCATGGTCTTCTCACCTCCGTCTGATAGCTCCATGTCAGAAGGAGAAGGGGAAGGGCAGGATATGATATTCATCTCCATCGCGACCTTGTCTTGCGAGGGAGGCGGCCGATTTAAATCTGGCAGCTTCGGCTCCTTTGCCATAGATTGGGCCGACTCATCCTTCACGACAATGTCTTCCTTCCTACGGTCTCTGATGGGTTGAATTATGTCTGGCACCCGCCCTGGGAGCTTGATGCCGGCCCCCATTTTCGCTTCTCGTAGTATATTCTCGTAACCAGCAATATCATCAAGTTTCTTGACAACTGGCACAAGCTCAGGCTCACTACTGGAGCTGCTAGTGCGGTGACGGTTGGTCCGTAGATTTGATCCCGTCTTGCCCGGGGTCACAGGCATAGGGGGAGGAGGAGAGCCGAACGGAGAAGTCATACCCCCTCCAGAGTGGGGGATGTTGGGGCTCTCTTGTAAAGCAGGTTTGCGACCAGTAGAGGGAGGAGTTCGCTGCTTTGAGGATTTGGCGGACCTTTGAGGGTATGGGGATTCGCGGACGGAATGGCTGCTCCCAGAAGATTTCTCATGAGTGGAGGTCTGTACTTTCTGGCTGGGGTGTAGCAAATGCCTAGAATTTGGTGTCTGAGGTAAGGGTTGGGATATCAAGGCTTCACTTTCAGTTTTCTCCGTCTTGATGGAAACTGGAATAATAGGGGCTAGTGAAGGTTTTCCTTGGGTTTCTGGCCGTTTTAAAGAAGGTGTCTTTTCTTCACCTATCAGGTTACCACGAGAAGGAGTGGGTTCAGTCCTTCCTGCCAAGCTCAGCTCAGGCCTATTCCCGCCAGGCTCCAACTTGGTGTGAGTATCAGGTCTCGACATTCCAGGTTCTGTTTTCACATTAACAGTGCTGTGATGATGGGGTACAGAGCCACGGAAATGATGACCTGTACCCGGAGACTTGGTTCGGTGACCTGCTGGTGCAAACGGGGAGTGACTTTGGCCCATCACACCGGGCGACCTAGACTTTGGACGGGGCTTGTTGCCCAGAAGGGGAGCGTGGGGTGGGCGAGAGGAAGGTTGCTGTGGCTTCATGTCAGGAGTGTCCTCCCCCTTCTCTCGTTTTATGTGGTGGCCAGGGGGTACATTAGGCATTGGCCTTTGTTTGCTCTCGTGAAGATCCATCGGCCTTCTTTCCCCACCCTCTTGGCGGTGAGGGTCTACTCGATGCCGGATGTGATCCGGTCGGTGATTGGCCAAGTTAACGTGTCTTTGGTCTGGGTGAGAGGCATCTTATGCCGCTGGTCTCCAACATCCTTACTATAACGACCTTCGCCAAGGTCTTTGAACATTGAGGTATCACCACTACTTGCGCTCGCCCTATTATGATCAGCCGGCACTTTCATATGGCGGGAAGCCTCGTAATTTTGACCATGTCTTTTTATGGGAGTATCTATTGATGCATTAACACCGTGCCTCACATTTTTACTGTCACTCTCAAAGCCCCAGTCCGGCTGGGGCTCTTTCTTGACACTAATAGAGTTATTATTTACACTAGAATTTACACTTCCTAAATGATTGTGTAGTATACTTGACACTTCCGTCACCAAGGGGTCGGCAGGTGCGGTGGCTGTGTCTAGACGGACGGGAGGGCCGAACATGAAGTCGTGGGGGCTGGTTTCAAGCAGAGCGACCTCCCGCGCATGCGCCTGCTCGCGCCGCGCCAAGTCACGGGCCATGCTCACAGCACTACGATGGTGCATGGCTGCTGGTGAAGGTTTAGGGACAGGCCCAGGAGGACCAGGCTTGTGGTGATGCAAGTTGGCCGGGCCATGTTGGTGGCTACAAAGGATGAAAATAAACAAAAATTAAATCATATTTAACTGTAGAACACAAAATCATTATTATGTGACACAAAAAGTATTTTAATAACTAATACTAACCTTTCCATGACCAATGACCAAAAAATTATTAATTTAATTTTTTATGACATATTTTACACTATTTAAAAAATGTAAATAATACAGTACAAAACTTCGCCAATAAAAATATTTCTAAATTAAAATACACATTTATATCTAATTTGTATCAATTTGTGCTATTGTTTGAATGTTCAAGTGACAATATTTAAAATAATAATTACCTGTTGTAATGATAAATTAATTTATAATTACCTGTTGTAATGATAAATTAATTTATCAGTTTAGTACAAAATATGTTAATCATGTTTGTAGATATTTTATAAATTATATTTAAAACTTATGTTGTATAGTTATTTGGTATGAATATATCTACTGAGCCACCTGTGCTCTAATCTTTGTGTAATTAATTATATTTATTAGCACTAGGTGTCAGCACCGCATTGACCCTTCTCTCCCTAATCGCCTTGGGTGCGCTCATCCCGCGCTTTTCTTAGTATAACGGAAAAAACTGTGAGTTCAAGCATCTTTTAGTCTTGGGACACACAGCCATGAAACTCTCTCGTTTGAAATATTAATAAGTGCTCAAGAAACAGGATTGGGGCGCCTCGGATATCATCTCATCACTCCAGGTATTCTCATCACCATTGCAAAGGTAGGCTCATAATTAATTGGTTTTCTGTGTGTTTGATAATTTAACGCTTGTATGAAAAATCTCGTCTTAACACTCACTGCACAATAGTTATGGAGCAAAGAATATATTTTTCAAACAGTTTTTTTTTAAATATACATACTTCATTTCAGCTTCAGGAATATTTCATATTCTTTGATTCGACTTTGCATAACTCTATTAAATATTATCAAACAAATTACTCATACAAATACATGAGGAAAAAAATATATAGTTTTTACAATGAAAAGTAGAACACGGTTTACACTTTACAATGCTTCCACTGGACAAAGAGGTAATGGTTGCCTCGCTAAGCTAAGGGTCCTTGTTTTGATTTTCATGTCCAAGTGTCATTTTTAAATTTAAGAATCTGATACTTGATGCGTCTACATTCATAACCTAAGGATCCTTTCCATCGTTTAAGCTCAGCTATTCATGCATAATACCGTATTGGCACTAATATAGTGCAATGTTTTTCTACTAAAATGTCCATCTGGGAAGTGTACTTGTATTTTATGCGCCAGCCTAAGATTTTTCACTGAAAAAAAAAACCTGTCCGATTCCTAGAGAGGTCTATTACGTGCTGATCAGCCAGCAGGAATCAGCTTGCAAGCCTAGTAATAAACCTTTACTTTACATCCATTACTGTTTCCAGACTGTGGTCTGGATCAGTTATTTATTCAAGCCATATATTTTCCATTACCGGCTGGCTAGGCCTGCCATAGCTTCAAATACCTCAAATCTTAAGGCTAGGACAAGCACAACATCCAGTCCTCGGTAATTAACTCATCACTGCACAACGTAAACCCACATTTCACCAACAATACATGTTTTGGCCATGTTGGGAATCAAACCCAGTACGCTTAGTTAAGTAAACCGACATGCTACCGACTGAGCTAAGGTGTCTGATTCTAATAGTAAACTCAAGGTCAAAACTAAATGAGAAACCAGTGCGAGTGCAGGAACTATCACGCTCGTGTGCGTCGAATAAACTAGTGGTCAAATCGGAGAGAAAGGGGAGGATCCACACCTTTCATTGTCACTGTACTGGTAATTCGGTAGGTCAGTGCTAGTTGGTGTAAGAATCTGGTATTAAAAAAATCACCTACGGCAGATGCGCAAGTGAGTGATCATGTTGAAATGAAGGTTTCCTTGGCGTCTCAAGTAAACAAGGAACCGAGTAGGAGTTACGATGTGAATTTTAAATTAACAGTATTCACCTTCCAGCCGCAGCAGCAGCGGCCTGCGCCAGCCTTTCCCGCTCTTTCTTCTCACGGTATTCTTGATAATCTCTCGGAGGCTCTTTGTGGCGAGGCATCCCTGGGGCCAGCTGCTGAGGTTGCTTCTTGAAAAGATCCTCGCTAGGGGCCACGTAGCCTGTGGACAAACCCTAACAATAATTGAGAGGAAAGGACATTGCATGGAGGAATTTCATTTCCATGAAACCAATTTTATAGCTGCAACGATTGATCAAAGACGGCATCAAGTTGGTTTTACCACATCCGAGGCATTGTATTAGTGCGTTAATGACTAACTCATCTTGTTTAGGTCGTATAAAATAACTTTAAAAAAAGATTTTCGTGGAATATAGAGTTGAGCTGAATCCACTATTTATGAATCCGAATCTCCAATTTACCTTCAAATTTAAAATTAGAATTCGAGTCCGAATCTTGGAAAAAATTATGAACATAAGAGGAAATATAAAAATATAATAGTCAACTCTAGTCATAACGAACCTCTATGGGATCACATATTTTGTTCACCATATCCAGAGTTCACTCAAACTGAATTAAAAAAAAACTGAAAAAAGTGGGTTGGTGACAAACAAAATAAGAGTTCAAATACAATCGCTCTTTATTAAAATTCAACAATCTTTAAAAAATCATTTATATGCTGCTGTTTATTGTACACGGTTTTAGTTAATGTTTTCTCCAGCTCCTTCTCTAGAGTATGTGCTTTTCCCACACTTGATTCAACACCATCCATGCATTCAAAAAACTTAACTGAGTAGAAAAGTCTAATTTTTTGAGTTTCATATACCCTCTCGAAGAAAGGGAATTAGTGAAAACCATAATTACTAAATGGCCCCAGGCAGTCATTCACTGTCATGTAACTCCTGTCGTATTAATACAACTCAGAAGAATGTCTTCCTTTACTTGGGGCAATCAAAGGTGTTAAAACTTAAGCCAGGTCAATGAGTGCAGTGACTGTTTAAGCTCAGCCCTCCACCGCTCACATCTGAATTCCTTTTCAACATTCCGTACTTTCAGTCAAGCTTTGTGGTGCTTAGACAAAAACTCTGGTAGAGAATCGGGGTCTTCGAGTTAAACAACCAAAAATGTATGTTTTTAAAGAATTATGATGTTAGAATGACATTTCTTATTGAAAAGTTTAAATTTTTCTGTTCAATAAAACTGAAGTTTAGGGTTCATTATAAACATTTTTTTATAACACACATTGAAATGTGTGTGGGTTGGGACCAACGATTTAGGTTTACTGTAGCCGAATGTTCACTACAACTGAGTTCATTAAAACCAGAGTTGACTGTAGTATAATAGAAAAATACAAATAGTAGTTAAATGTTAAACTATCTTATATTCATTAATTATAACAATCATACATTCAGTTGTGTTAAATTACTGGTCTGGGGCCTGGTTGTTAAGTTCGTCCTATTATAATTGGTTCTGAACCACCAATAAACATTATTAGGACTCTAAAGAAAATTTCACTGAGGGGGTAAAAAAATAAAAATAATAATTAAGGATTTAAGTCTCAAATCCAAAATTTTCTTGAATATCCTCAAGGATTGGAGGGGCCATCCCTAATGGAATATAAAATACGAGAATTATCACTATATCCAATATTTGTGATTGCATAGATCAAACAAGGGCCGTACTTTAATGTCGGGATTTTACACTTTGTAAGCGTTGTAGTTCACAAATATTTCTAGGCTTTATGTTTAAAAGAAATTATGGAATTTTTCCTAACAGTCTATATGTAAAGCTATAAATAAAAAATAAAAAGTTTAATTTAAAACTTGGAACAAATGTGGATAATGAAGGAGCAGCATGAAAGCAGAGTTCAAGCCTGTGAAATTAAATTTCTGAAAAGTATTATAAGAGTGACAAGAATGGAGAGAATGAGAAATGAGAGGGTGAGAGGAAGAGTTAAGGAGAAGCCAGTGAAGGACAGGATAGAGAAGTCACGACTAGGGTGTATGGCCATGTGAAGAGAACGGAGGAGACAATACAGAAGATGCTGAATAGTGAAGTAAGGGGCAGGAAGCAAAGAGGAATAAGGAAGTGGTAAAGGAGGAGAGAGAGAGGTGGGGGAGAGATAAAGGAGAGAGAAGGGTGGAGGATAGAGAGAAGAGTGGAGGAGTTTTAGAGAAGGGTGGAGGAAGTAGAGAGAAAGAGTTGGTCATTGTGGAAGAGGTGGAGAAAAAGGAACATTGAAGACAGACCCGGATAGTGGCTGGAAGCTGTTTATAATTGACGATGATGATGACTTGAAACAAAATTCCTAGTTGTAAAAGTGTTCTCGCATTAAAGGAATCCTATTTCCATGAGCCCTTTCAAATAGAATATTTTTCTCACTCGCCTTTAATTAAACTATATTATACATAATCGTTCACACATCATTTGTTTCCAGCCTGTGGCCGGGTCAGTTTTGTAAAATGCCTCCATCTTCCTCTGTCCTTTCACCATTCTTACTCCTTTAATCTCTTCCATACCTCTCCTCTCACTTTCACACTTGCTGTCATCTGCTGCTCTCATCTCTTTCTTGGTCTCCATCATTATCTTGGTATCCTCTCCTTTTCCATCCTCATTACATGACAATACCATTGGGAAATTTATTTCTCTTGACCAAAGAAAACTTGTAAAAGACTAAGTAAAATAAGTGTATAAAATATAGGGTGACCAAGGCAAATATTAAAATTAAATTGAAAACAATTTTAGTCTTCATTTTTATATTTGCGTACAACCCAAACCAGTATTAGGATGTGGTGCTGATATAATATGTATATATTTCATAAATACACTCAAATCTAGTTAATTTTCCCCCCCACCATTTTTGTTGAAAAAATGTGTTTATTTCCCACTTTTAATACTGAAATGTAACATTTTATTTGATGAACAGTGTTCCTCAGGCTCTCTAATTAAGGATGTCCAACTCACCCTGTTTGTCAGAATGAGGCCTCTGAACGTGAGAGGAAGAGCCCTCTTGTCCTTCAGGGAGACGACACTTGCGGGGATCATCCTAAACCAAGCCAACACTCATTACCAATCACAGCTTTATGAGCATTGGAGACCTCTCATTAAAATGACTCCTAAGAATCTACCAGTAGTGGTAACAAAACACTTTCAGAGCCAGCCTCACAGCCGGGATATTATATACACAATTATGTTTGACCTGGAAAATATATCAAAGTATGGTATTCTGCATTATTCTAGTTGCAAACAACAAAATTAGTATCGGTTTAAAACTCTTAATTGTAATATAGTTTTTTTTTTTAAATTGTGTTGTGGTAGAACTTTGGTTCTACGTTTTCCGATGTATAAATTCATAAAACCGCACCACGATGTGACATCTGGTTTGAGCAATATCAGGGTGTCTACCGAAGTTTATAAACCTATATTTCATCACTTTTTAATGACTTACACATAAATATTCATGACCTAAAAAAAGAAGATAGGAAGGACATAATGCTAACACATATCCTAGATTTTCCTTTAATGCGTTCGTTCTTACTAATTTTTTTTTCTGTATTTTTATAGTTCATTTCTAAACAGTCATCTCTGGGTGGTAGTTGTAAATTTAAGCTAATCTTGAGAAAAAAAAAAACCACCTATTCTTACCTGCACAATGAACTTTGTTAGCAAAAATTCATGACCTATTTAATGAATTTTTAATGACTAAAATCCCAAGTCATGACTGGTCAGACACCCTGTGTATTATCTACCTAAGTTGGGTGTTATCCAGGGAGTGAGGGAGACTCTAAAGGCAGCTGTTTTTGGTAAGTCACGCAACACACAATTTTAAAAGACTCACAAAGAGGCTACTGCCCATGGTCGCAGGTACACCGGGGTTCTGCGACGCACTGATGCTCATGATCTTCCTTTTAAGTTTAGTGGGGCACTTGTCAAATACGACCAGGAACTCCGCACAGAGAGCCTCTAGCTGATCCAAGGTCACAGTTTTGTCCACATACCAGAACCACACCTTGTCCTCGTTTGACTTGGGCAGCTACAAAAACAAAGGAAAGTTGTATACATTGGTATTACAAGATTATTAGAGAATATTAATTTGTTTTTCAAACCAAAATGTGTACAATAAAAGCTCATATAGCACAGTTGTTGGGGGACATATTTCACCCCCGCAGTATATCAGAAGGTGACCTGCAGAGTAACAAATGATGGGGCAGGGTTTATCATCACAGAATGCTTTAGTTTTCTGTGACATCATAACCCGTGCACTGAACTCTAGACTCAACACCATGCAAATGTATGAGTGACTTTACACTTGTGGACAAAAGGGTGAGGGTTAGCAGGTAGTAGCTGATTTGGCTGCTGGTTTTCAAGAACAGTGATGCTTTGGGTTGTTTCCTGGTGGTCCAAGAGGCAAGCCCAGTGATAAATGGTGATGCAGATTCGCTCCATTTATCGAATCTCTACAAGTAGGACTTTCACTGATACAGTAATAATGATTCTTTTTTTTTCAGGAGACATACTCTTTACCGCATTATATCTGAATCCACAATATATTGGACCACCCTATATCAGGCTTCTATTGTATATATAATATTTCAAAGTATTTAACCAATACACTTTGACTTTTCGAGTAAGTACAAACCCACAAGACACAAAGGAAAAACGGGGAGGGGGGAGTATACAAATTATAGAACTTTTTTTTTATCTATAAGCGAAGTCACTGGCATTTTTTAATAGCTTGTTTCAGGGACATTTGTATAATTTCTATAAATAACTATGATACCGTTGAGGTTTATATTAAGGTTAGTAAATACTTGCGCCAGTACTAGTTAGTTATTAGTTATAAGAACTGAGATATACGAATTTCTCACCGAAACATTTTATTTCATGTTTAGAGTTTAAAAAATAATGCAAGATATTGAACTTCATTTTTAATCTAAAAAAAAGAAGTGACTTTATTATTCTTAACATTTAAATTTCAATCTTTTCCATGCATCCCTTCACATTAAAAAAGTGTTACTTATTATACTGTACAGTGCTGTAATCTATTTGAAAAAAAAAAATGTAGTAAATTTGTAATTTGTCATCACTTAAATGAAATTACAAATAAACTAATGGATGCAAATAAATATTTGCCAACTTCCTCGTTTTAACCTGAGGATGTAGGAAAGTGAGTTAAGGGCAGTATTTTTGCAGTTTTTATGGCGAATTTGACATAAATAATATTTCTCCAGTAGAAACATAGAGTATAATTTTTTTCACGATGTTTATAACAGTTGTTGAATGTCTGTTAAGGGTGTTCTAGAATTTGATGACAACTTTTTCTCTTCATTTGAAAAGTTTCTCAGCTAATGCCGCTATGCTCACGACAATATTCAACAGCTGTAGATATCAAGAATGTGAAGAAAATTATACTGTTTCTACTGGAGCAATATTTTATTTATTTGGCCTGAAAAAATGGTTTGCAACAAAACCTGCGAAAGTGCTGTTCTTTTCTCATTTTCCATCGAGGATAGTGAGTTTTATTTTGAGACTATATGTTTGTGAACTGGTAGAACTGACCTCCCAGTTGGACCACTTGTAGGCCAAGTGAATGCAGAAGCACGCCACCAGAGTTGGTTTGTACTGTAAACACATGGTGGTGAGATGGAGACTAGAAGAAAAAGAACAAAATTTAGAAAAATTTTTACTGACAGAGTTCTACTAGGTTAACGCTCTCCAAGCACACAAAGATTCCACCCTGTACAGTAGTTTTTAAATAGGTCAATTATGATAGTATTGAAAATATCAAAATCAAATAAGAGACTCACTATTTACTATGAATGGTGACATTTGCTAATTTTGCTAAACAAGGTGATTGTGGTTCACGTCTATAACAAAATGTAAAATATTTATATCTAAAATCAATTTGTGCAAGGCTTCAAAATTTTGAGAAATATTTATGTTTGCTTTAATACTAAAAAAACCCCTTTAATCTGTTTATCAGCAACTAAAAGAGGAGTGGTTATTTTTACTAAAACACATCCAACGTTGGTGTCGTTTAAAAAAAAACATTTATTATACATGACAGAAAATCCGTTTTGCGCTTGGTATGCTAAATGTGAACAAATGGTTCTTCCAAACACCGCTTACACCAATCATGCGAAACCAACCTTACGTACACCTGTAAATAGAAAAGAAACTTAAATAGCTAAGACAAGAAAATGTGAACAATGTCAAACAAAAACTAAATGAATATGAGAACATTTGCTGTGGATAGTAAAGCTATGTTAGTTTTCAAGAAAGTTATGTAACAAACGGAAACAAATAACAGGATAAGACCAAGACATATGAATGGAATATTATTGCAGATTAAACAGCTACAATTCGGCTTAATTACTTTTTAACAATAAATAAAATTAAAACAATTATGATAAACAATATGAAAAATAAAAGTTTTCTCAAAGTAATTAATTTTTTACCAGTCTATAGCATGTGTTAGTCAATAAAATGAAAATTTAATATAACTAAACTGTGAGTGACATGTGACCCGGGGCATGGGATGAACCTGGATAGCTCAGTGGTAAAGAATTTATATGCTAAGCCAGAAGTATGGGTTTGACTTATGCATACTTTTTTTTATCTACCAATCGCGTGTGCTACGTGCTAAAATCTCTGTCACAAGATTTGTTAACTTAATTTCCATCAAATCCTGTTAAAAAATGAACAAGAATGAAAATGTTGTTGGAAATTTAGACATGTCTTGAAAGATGTTGATTGGGCTGCATTTACATCGGTGTAGAACATATACTAAATGTGCATTGGCATTAGATGGTCTCCAACCAATCATAAGGTTGTAATTATCTGTGGGGAATAACGCCAGGCCGTGTTGTGCGCTCTTTGGGGTTCGGTTTGATATGTAGTTTTGTCCCTCCCTTTCCTCGTGGCGTTACGAATGGACTCGGATACTCTTCCGATGGGATCTGCCTGCATCAGATATATTTGCTCAAAATCTTTATAGTGTCTCTCCATGTTGGTGGCCCCCGGGCAAAGTCCTTCCTAGCTTGGCTGGGTGGTGATCCCGACTGTCTATTCAGGGGGGTTGGGCGGCTAAGTCCCTGTAGTCAATTGTGTGGGAGTGGAGAAGGTGAGGGCCCCCACCCGCTACATACTAAGTGGTTGGTAGTACGTACACCGTCTCGGCCGGGGATAGCTCGTCAGGGCACCTCCACGAGATCCAGAGTTTAACATCAGACTGATTTTCTGTCTTCTGTGATGCTGGTACCACTAGGAAGGGGCCAACTTTTCTAACCAAGGGTCAGGAAAAGGCACGGGGGGAAGGAGGGGGGGAATAGGAAGGTTTCCTGAGCTACCTAGTGATGAAGGGGTTGCCAACTAGTAGAGGTTGGTGGTCTCAAATTGCTTGCACACATGAGACTGCTCAGAGGGTATGGCCATACGTGAGGTTAGAGGGGCCCTGGGATGGGCGTTTGTTCCTTCACGGTAGCCAGAAATTTCGCACCACAGCCTTGGTGGTGGCAGTGTGAAAAGTCTCTGACTTTGTATGCGTGCATGTGTGTAGCTCCTCATGTGAGATGGATACAGTATCACGATCTAGTTGGAGAGAATCCTTAATTTTGTTTGTGCTGCGTTGAAGCGGTTATAATCTTCAAGTACTGTCTCGTTTCTGAGACGTTTATGACAGCTTGGGATTAAAACCTATCTTTGTTAATTTGTATGGTGCCTGGTGACCTAGAATATACCCGGGGCTGGCAAAAATAATAGATCATACTTGTTTTAATTGGGGTATATTGGAGTTACACTGAATCACTCTTTCTGAGATCATCTCAAGCAAAACCTTCTTCGCCCAGCAAAAGGTTTAAAGTTTTCTCAAATGGTGTGACAGGGGCTTTAGAAATAATATTTGATGGCCTAGTATGTATGCGCGTTTGTATTTTTCTAATAGACAATTTATTAGGTAGTCGATTTAATGACCCCAGGAACAAGGCAGTTTAGTATACTAAAATATGTGTATAATAATTAAATTTTGAAGTTGTTCAAAACTATCCAAAACAGTTTTATGAAATAACATTTGTAATTGATTCAGTCCCCAAGAAATAACAATCAACCACACCAATAACATGCAATAAATAACGATTTGTACTAAATTATGAGTTTTGATGAGAATTAAGTGACCAAAATAAGAAATGTGAAAGGAGGGAATCAACACCTGACTGGAATCAATTAGTAAAACTGTACTCCTTATACTATGTGCGAATTTGGATCATCCTGAGTTTTTTTAAGCGGGGTTGACATAAAGATAGCCTATAAAATTATAACAAAGGATGATAATCGTTAATAAAGCAACACCAACATTTTGTGAGGTGTGTTTTTACTAACGTTGACTTAGCTTAAGTTATTGAACCATACTTTAAGTTTACTTTTGTCATTTTTTGATTCATACATGCATGAAATAAAACAAAATACCTAGATCTACATTTTTTTTATAAATTTATATTCACGAAATTGACTTCTTTGCCTTTTAAATCAAAGGTGAATTACAATAATTTTTGTTGATTTAAATGCGATTTAACCAAAGCAAAGTTCCCCCAAGCTAATATGTTTATTTCCCTAAACAAAAGAACATAGATAAAAGTGGGTCAAGACACTGGATCATCTGATAACTCAAAACTCAATAGATACTTCTGGCAGAGATCATGGTTTGAATCCCTGTCAGATGTACTGAGGGTGGTTTATATTAAATTGTTTCCCACTCTCCTTCCAAGCAAATGCCAGCATATTTCCTCTCATTCTACATCACTGTTTTATTGTTATAAATGTACAGATAATCTGAATGGGCAAACAAACACGCCAGTGGGAGGGAGAAAGAGGTCACTGTCCCCGTGGCTCAAAAGTGCTAATAGTAGCGTGATCTAGCCAACAACACACACTTTTGTTTAACTAATCAACAACCAAAAGAGAAAATAAATACCACAAACATTAACAAACCATAAATATTTTTCAATCATTAATAAAGAACAGTGTTTAATAAAGTTATACAATTTAGAATGAAAAAAATAACATACACCCAAGTTTTTTTCAATAAAAACAGTTCTATTTTAGAAATAATAAACTATCTTACACTCTTCTTTCAACGACCTTACCATTGCTCTGACAATTCACCCCACAATGTAACAACTGTTCAATATACTTAAAAGAGTAACCAAGGTCGTACTACACTGCAAGACTTCAAATATTTTATTTTAGAACATGTTTTTTCTTAAAACTTTTCTGTTTTCATCAGTTATGTCAAACGTTTTAAAGATTTTCAAACGCGAACAAAATAAAACAATGCCCAACTTTCCTTTTGATATAAGTTACTTCAATACTAAACATTAGACAGAAAGTAAATACTGAAAAAACTCGAATGAAAATTAAATTAATAACTGTAAAGCATTACTAGTATAATAAAACAAACCGCTTATTTCATTCAAAATATTTCTTTTTTACAGCTAAAAAGATTGACTATGAAACAAACGCTGAGCTGCTTTTATCATTTTTTATGTAAAATGTTTAGCATGATTTTAGCGTCTTTTGAATGGGCACTGGAGTTTCAAGATTAACGTACATATTTTTTATTAGTGAGGACTTGCAGGGTGACACCTTGGGCCCTCCTATGAGAGCTGATTTAGGAGTGAAGGCACCACCTGTTTGTCGCCATAAAGTAGGATGTCTGAGCAAGGTCCTTGCTGGCTGTAGCGTCAGTAGCAGGTCCGACAGTGGTGATGGTGGGGGGGCCCGCCGCGGCACCGCAGCGGGACCGGGAAGAGAAAGCACCTCGTTAAACAAAGTGCCACCATTGCCCAATAACAACACCATACAGCCGGACCCATCTTACCACTACTATACATCTCAAGACGGTGTTCAAACTGTTGCCTACATTTTTTTATACATCACTAAGCGCACTTAAAAACAAGCGTGAATTTCAAACTCGTCGATTGCAATTTTCTAGCCATGTTAATGTTGATTTATTTAAAACAGTGACTCGCATCTTTTAAAAGCAAATGGCCGAAAGAAGAAAATTATGATTTATTTATCAAATGTGACAAGACACATGCCCAACACATAGTTAAAACTATCAAAACATTACCAAAATGTAATATTTTATGGCTTGCAACAATTTCAACACCTAGTATTGCAGTGTTTATAAATTATATGAATAAAGGGAGATCAAATGATGCTCACAATAACGTAATAATTTACACACACTTCAAAGCCTAATAAAATGTAAGATATTTGTTGTATTCATAATTTAAGATAGCAAATTAGTACATGGATAATAACTAACAACTAAATAGAAAAATCACATAAGGAATATGTGCCTGATCAAATTTAATACATCTTATAAGTAACAAAACATTTAAAAAGGTAGGATTTTATTTCAATTCACAATGTCTCAAATAATTTTCAAATTAATTCTATGAAACATTGAAAAGTATTGCGAGTTGAAGTAAAGTTCAAGACATGAAAGATATTGTTCGACACATGTCTATTATGTCAGAGCCTTTTCTATTTTCTTGTAATTTAAAAAAAAGTAGAACCCCGGTTATTTGGATTCGTATTGCAGCAGTGGTTTATGTCAAATTTTTAATGTATATATGAACCGGGCAAACTGATTCTTATCGTATTAAGACACTTAATTTGTATAAGAAATGAACTACAACAGTAAAGAGCACGCATATAAACAAGGAAATAGGCAGAGTTTACGGCTATCAAGGACGGGGGTGGGGTGGGGTGGGGAAAGTGGTTCTATAACATCTCGCTCATCGAGATGGGGATGCGGGGATGCTCACACACAAGTGTCTTTTGTTTTGTTCATTTATCTTGAGGGGTTACATCGCGATAATGCCCAACGGTAATAAAGTTGTGTTACCACTCAAAAACAAAGTTAACACTATTAAGTTTTTGAAGAATGGTGAATCAGGCCAGGTGTTAGGGTGCGGCAGAAGGGAGCGCAAGTGTTTTTACAGTTTTTATAAAAATGAAATTTTTTGGCCAAAATAAATCAAATATTTCTCCAGTAGCAACATAGAGTTTAGTTTTCTGCACATGTTAATATCAACAGATCTTGACTATATGTCAAGGGTGTCCTGGAATTTTGTCAAAACTTTTTCTCTTTATTTAAAAAGTTTTGACAAAATTCCAGGACACCTCTAACATATATTCAAGATCTGTTGATATTAGCACGTGCGGAAAACTAAACTCTACGTTGCTACTGGAGAAATATTTGATTTATTTTGGCCAAAAAAATGTAATGCTATAAAAACTGTAAAATCACTCGCGCTCCCTTCTGCCGCACCTTAGCTTACAAGTATGGAATCAATATTTCAATATCTGGTATTTAAATCCACACGCACTCTCACCAGTGATGATGGTAGCTCCAGACATCAAGTTATGCCGGTAATGCATATTTCGTAGCCAGTTGTGGGCCATGTTTAAACTTCGTCATGGAATTCTAACGCTGGATATTCAAGGGGAAAAAATGTCTGCTGGTGTACCAGATTCAGACGCTTTCATTATTTTTTTTAATGCTTCAAATGCAGTACTATATCTTCAATAAAGTGTTTTAGTGTGAACTATCCCCCCTCAACCCCGCATAAGATCAAATATAAAGATTTTTGACTATAGCTATGGAGTCCGGACAGACGGGGTTCTACTGTAGGTATATGTAACTTATAACAGATTTTTTAATTACATGGCTGTAGAGTTCCAAACTTAAAGCATTACACATAAAATAATAAATTTAATCTTTAAGTTCTCAGTAATGCTCCCCTTCAAAATTATCAACTTTCATACACATTATCTAGTTGTCTAATAAAATACCAATTTTGGGAAAATTTTAGCAGGTTAATGTGCTACCTAGAGTGTTGGTATTTTGCTTTTATTAACTCAAATGTAATCATCAGTTAATTTTAGGAAATCAAAACATAAGTATATCTGTGTACGTAATTCCTACATCGGTTGTAGTGAAATTATGGACTGCCTTAAGAAAATAATGACAAATATCTCTTTTTCCAGCATAATAAACGGAGAGTGTATTTCAAAACCAAAACAGTTATATGATGATCTCTAGACTCAACCAACTAGGGTGTTTATAACAAGTTTCCATATAAGTTGCTTTTAAATTACATGCCTTCATTTAGTTCCTTCACCGGAATAAATCACATGTCATTGAGAGACTTTTAGCTATCATCTAACATAAGAATACTAAAACGGTAAAAACCTTTAATATAAGTACTAATTACATAAACTAATTAATTTTGCATGTTTCATTACTAAAATAAGTGAGTGGATTTAGAATAAAATTAATATTAGAGATTTTAAAATCTAATTGCAAATATAATTTTGGTGAATTTTAATATTTGGAGAGCAAACTAGTTTCCGAATACTTAAAACAACAGTATTTGCTTAAAAAAAAACATTAATGTATTTAAAAACAATGGCTCGTTAAAGAACTTCAATATTTGTTCTTTATTCCTATTGAGCCTGTGCTAACCTACAATAATTTGAGTATGAATCTTATTTAAGATTTGGATTCTGATTCTAAGTATCAAATCTTAACATTAAAAAATTAAATATTTCAAATCTAAATACATCTTAAATCCGGATTTGATGGGCTTAGCTCAAAATTTTAATCTATAATATATATTTGCTTAGCAAATTAATATAATCATACTGGAATTCAGTTGAATGGTAGAGTGAATAGAGAAATTAACACAAGTTACAAGTCCTTAAGGAATCAGATGGGGGACATTTGTGAATAACCGTAAATATCTTGTATTTAAAAAAAAGTAGCAGGATCATTTTTATAAAAAGTAGCAGGATCCATCTTTAAGTTATTACAATCAACCTTGCACTATGAATAGAAAAAATTGTGTGATCTTTATATGAGGTTTCAGCTTTTGAGGTTATAATAAAGAGAAGTTATTCTAAGCCCTGCGTCTTACTACCCGTTTGGGTTATAAGCCTATGTACTAATTACACTCATAGTTTAGGAACTAGAATGGTTTAATTGATAGGAAGTGCACCCACATTTGCATAGAGGGAGAGTGGAAAACCACCCTCAGTGCACCCGACTGAGACCGATCTCCCCAACTTCGGCAATCTAGTCTAACATGAAATTAGTGTTAGACCAGAGAGTAGTTTAATTATGTGTTAAATATGGAATCTATTTCACATTATGTTAATGCTTCATTTTTATGAATATGTCTAGTACATTAAAGTTATTTCATTTCAGTAAATGAGTTAATTTTGTGATTTCACAAAATTTCAAAGTAAATAATTTACATATTCCTATTCAACCAAAAACCCATATTTGTATTATTTTGACATTATTTTATCACCTTCGAATGTTCCTGTTTTAATTATTATAACCAGGGCTCAGATTTTGATGACATGTCCTCTAAAGTTAAGGTATATTCGAGTCATTTTAAAGCATATTGAATAAGTATATTTTCAAACATTTTCAATATTTTATAAATGCTCAAACACAAATTTGTCGGAATAAGATAATGTAGGTAGTGAGCTTTTTATCCTCATTGCTTGTACAGTTGTAAAATACACATTACTTGTGAGATAGTGTAAATATGCTGGAGAGGGTTGCGTTGGGAAGGTGAAACTACTACTTAGTTATTTGTAAATCAATCTTATATTTAGCTGAATGCAAGATTTAGTTGTTAAGGCTTTATCATTGCATTTTATCTGTAAAATACATGGTTTTGATATAGTTGTGTGCATTTCTCATGAGTTTTTGTTCACATTTTTAGGTAATTTTTTTGAAAATTCAAAGTTTTTTTTAGAACTACGCCTTACTACCAGTGCGGGTTATGTACTAATTATAAGTTAATGTGTTAAGAATAAGGAAGGTTTAATTTAAAGGAAGTGCACCCACATTTGTGTGAAGGGAGGAGTGTAAAACCATTTAGTAAAAACCACTATCAGTGCACCCAGCAGAGACCGAACACCAAATCTCCCCATTTTCAGCAGTCTAGTCTATCGCGAGAGTTGCGCCTTAGACCATGCGCCACTGAGGCAGTAGAACTGGTTTCTTTTCTTATAAATAAAACTCGGTCACAAGTGTGTCAGTCTGGTGGAAAACCGCCTTAGCGCTTCTTGTTAGCTTTTCAGCATCAATGTTAAAAAACAATTTATTTTAAATATTTAGGCTACCTTTGTGAAAACAACTATTTAGACATAGTAGTGATGATAAAAGTGAGGTTGAAATGGCTTACATTTATTTTTTTAAATTCAATACACATTATGCACTTAATAATTTTAATTTATTTAAAGGTATTATATCTGCAGGTGAGGTATGATAATATTGATAAGTGTAACATTATGATTTATTTGTTGAGTTTGATTTAAAAATAAATATTGTCTGGGTACTTGGATTTACTCATGAGTTTGGGTGTGGGCATGTACCAAACTAATAAATGCTTCAACACTAAGACTAATAAGAGTTACATACCTAATTATACACACATTTATAATTATTTATTTTTTGTAGACTATTTGGGAAAAGGGGGTTAAATAAGTAAGAGAAAGAGAAAACTTAAGTTTGAATGGTTTGTTTTATTTCTATGTCATCAACATATTTGGTCACACTAAGTTAATGCTTCAAATATTTTCCTAATCAATAGCAAAGATTTATAGAAGTCCAAATTTTGACATGAAAACCTATCATCTCACCTCTCAAGCAAGACATCCACCTGCCCCTCACTGTGAATTATTTAATTTATTTGTATATTGTAATTTATCCTAATTTTTATCGAATTTTTTTATTAAGAACCGGAAATATAAGTTCATTACATTAAGAGTGACTGATAGATTTTTTTTTTCTGATATCCTTCTTGGATACTAATTTCACCGAGATAATTTTCAAAAGCAGACAAGACGCACCTTAGTTACTTTATCTTTGGTAATCATCATCTGAATTTATATCAGTCTCTAGATTATATTTACCCCCCTCCCCCTTTGCAGCCGCTATCATTGTCCATGATACAGTTTAACGCTTGTCATCTTACACTCCTCCAGGTTAGTTTCCTGTTTGATCACATGTTCTGGACCTTTCCAATCCTTTGTAATATCTTGATCCAAGGCTTCAAAACGTCCGTCAGCTCCAGTGTTTCACATAAGAGTATTTCCTTGTACTTCAATTTACCTTTACCGTCATTCATCTTTGTTTGCCCAGTGAGCATCATCTCCCTCTCTAGTTATCTTTTTTGTCTCTCTCATTTCTATCGTCTGTTATCAATCTTACACAATAATTGTGAGGTCAACCAGGATTATTTTCACACTGTACACTGGTCTAGTACCCCTGCGATTCTCATCACACACTTTACACACAATTTTTTCTTTTTTTTCTTTTTTGTAGCCACAATCAAATTTAATTTCCAAAATACTTATTTTATATTTGTACAGGCCATAGTTTGGGGACCCTTGCTCCAGTCAGGTGCTAGTACAAGTTATTAACATTTTACTTTTTCATTCGAGATATTTAACATGCACTTTTTGAACAGACTATTTGTAAGCACATACGTATTAGGAAACAACTAATCTACATCGTGCCAATACCAAATCAAACTCTGACCTTAATTTATCCATAAATGATAACCCACATTTATAACATGACTATTTTCAGCACACTATGCTTATATAACAGAACACTTTAAGACTGAGCTATCGGTGTCGACTGTTATTAACAGACACGTTAAAGACTGGGACTAAACTGACATGGTGTCGGACTGAGTTATTAACAGACACGTTAAGACTGAGCTATGGTGTCGGACTGAGTTATTAACAGACACGTTAAGACTGAGCTATGGTGTCGGACTGAGTTATTAACAGACACGTTAAGACTGAGCTATGGTGTCGGACTGAGTTATTAACAAACACGTTAAGACTGAGCTATGGTGTCGGACTGAGTTATTAACAAACACGTTAAAACTGAGCTACGGTGTCAGACTATGTTATCAACAGACACGTTAAGACTGATCTATGGTGTCGGACTGAGTTATTAACAGACACGTTAAGACTGAGCTACGGTGTCAGACTATGTTATCAACAGACACGTTAAGACTGAGCTATGGTGTCGGACTGAGTTATTAACAAACACGTTAAAACTGAGCAACGGTGTCAGACTATGTTATCAACAGACACGTTAAGACTGAGCTATGGTGTCGGACTGAGTTATTAACAGACACGTTAAGACTGAGCTATGGTGTCGGACTGAGTTATTAACAAACACGTTAAAACTGAGCTACGGTGTCAGACTATGTTATCAACAGACACGTTAAGACTGAGCTATGGTGTCGGAATGAGTTATTAAACAAACACGTTAAAACTGAGCTACGGTGTCAGACTATGTTATCAACAGACACGTTAAGACTGAGCTATGGTGTCGGACTGAGTTATTAACAGACACGTTAAGACTGAGCTATGGTGTCGGACTGAGTTATTAACAGATACGTTAAGACTGAGCTATGGTGTCGGACTGAGTTATTAACAGATACGTTAAGACTGAGCTATGGTGTCGGACTGAGTTATTAACAGACACGTTAAGACTGAGCTATGGTGCCGGAATGAGTTATTAACAGATACGTTAAGACTGAGTTATGGTGTCGGACTGAGTTATTAACAGACACGTTAAGACTGAGCTACGGTGTCAGACTATGTTATTAACAGACACGTTAAGACTGAGTTATTAACAGACACGTTAAGACTGAGCTACGGTGTCAGACTATGTTATTAACAGACACGTTAAGACTGAGCTATGGTGTCGGACTGAGTTATTAACAGACACGTTAAGACTGAGCTACGGTGTCAGACTATGTTATCAACAGACACGTTAAGACTGAGCTATGGTGTCGGACTGAGTTATTAACAAACACGTTAAAACTGAGCTACGGTGTCAGACTATGTTATCAACAGACACGTTAAGACTGAGCTATGGTGTCGGACTGAGTTATTAACAGACACGTTAAGACTGAGCTATGGTGTCGGACTGAGTTATTAACAAACACGTTAAAACTGAGCTACGGTGTCAGACTATGTTATCAACAGACACGTTAAGACTGAGTTATGGTGTCGGACTGAGTTATTAACAGACACGTTAAGACTGAGATACGGTGTCAGACTATGTTATTAACAGACACGTTAAGACTGAGTTATTAACAGACACGTTAAGACTGAGCTACGGTGTCAGACTATGTTATTAACAGACACGTTAAGACTGAGCTATGGTGTCGGACTGAGTTATTAACAAACACGTTAAAACTGAGCTATGGTGTCGGACTGAGTTATTAACAAACACGTTAAAACTGAGCTACGGTGTCAGACTATGTTATCAACAGACACGTTAAGACTGAGCTATGGTGTCGGACTGAGTTATTAACAGACACGTTAAGACTGAGCTATGGTGTCGGACTGAGTTATTAACAAACACGTTAAAACTGAGCTACGGTGTCAGACTATGTTATCAACAGACACGTTAAGACTGAGCTATGGTGGCGGACTGAGTTATTAACAAACACGTTAAAACTGAGCTACGGTGTCAGACTATGTTATCAACAGACACGTTAAGACTGAGCTATGGTGTCGGACTGAGTTATTAACAGACACGTTAAGACTGAGCTATGGTGTCGGACTGAGTTATTAACAGATATGTTAAGACTGAGCTATGGTGTCGGACTGAGTTATTAACAGATACGTTAAGACTGAGCTATGGTGTCGGACTGAGTTATTAACAGACACGTTAAGACTGAGCTACGGTGTCAGACTATGTTATTAACAGACACGTTAAGACTGAGCTATGGTGTCGAACTGAGTTATTAACAAACACGTTAAAACTGAGCTACGGTGTCAGACTATGTTATTAACAGACACGTTAAGACTGAGCTACCATGTCGGACTAGGTTATTAACTAACCTTGCAGAAAAAATTAAGCTCATTTTTAAAATGAAACAGCTTTAATTAAAACCATTTTAATCTGTGGTGCAGAAAATTATCAGTTTTACTGAACCCAATGAAGGAATTAATTTTGTCCTCCAGACTGAACATCATACATAAGCTTTGTTGGTTGTTTCTTTTGCATATTTGATGATAATGTGGATGTAAACTACAAACATAATTACTAAAAATATTTTTTATGTTTGTCCTTTTCCATTATAGCTGTGTATGGCATTTGAAACTATTTAATAGAAAAAAAAAACTTATCGACAGGCGAGCAGACTAAATGTCAAGCTTGTCTCATCTAGTTTGCCAGTAATATGGACGTCGGGGTTTGAATCCGAACTGTGTGTATTGGTGGAAATTTTCCCTAAATGGTCTATTTCTCTTTGACATAAATGTGGACACATTTATTCCAAATCATACCTTCCTCATCCCTACACCGTTAGTGTAAGAAAATCCTCTAACTCACATAATAAGACGCATTGGGGTGAAATTTAATTCAAGATATTGCTTTACTTTCAAATATGTTTGAATGGGATTAATTTTTAGGTACAAGGTATGGCAACCTGAAATGGTAGTTTATTGTGAGTGCGAGAAATTATTTTATGCTGTTTGACAAAGTTTATACTCCCTATCGAAAAGACAAGCCCAAGAGAAAAAAATTTATACTATGATAGCCTTTGATCTAGTTACAAAGTTTTGATCAAACTTCATTAAAAGAACAGACACTAAGATTTAATATTGCCTAAAAACTATTTTCATGTTTAGCTAGCAAATTCTTTAAGTTTTAAAAACAAAACATTTTCCTTATGAAATATCAACACTATTATTTTTTAAACCAGCTTTAGTGCCTGCATGGTCTAAGGCATCACTTTTCACAATAAACTAGACCGTCAAAGACAGGGTTTGATCACAGTCATTTTTACTTAAGTTGGTTTTTCCTAAATGGTTTTCCACTCTCCCTCCATTCAAATGCAGGTACACTTCCTCTTAACTCAACCTGCCTAATCCCTAGCACAGTGTAATTAGTACATAGGTGTATAACCCAAACTGGTGTTAAGAAAAAAAAGAGAAAGTGTGTATGTGCTAAATTTTTAGATAGCATTCTTTTTAAGATCAATAGTTTATATTTCATTCATTATTTCTGAAATATCCTTATAAATAAAATAACTTGTTAGGTTTTGAGACAGGCTCCAAAATGTTTCCATAATTCAGATAGTCTTATAGTTTCGCACACCCCTTATTTTATGACAGAGGGTATTTCAACCTGATACAATTTCAAAATAATTATTTTAAAAAAAGAGGAGACTTGAAAAATTAAATGAAACTAAAATTTGCAAATTTTAGAAATTGATGATTAGTACTAAACTATTAGATAGGTAAAAAGTATAAAGTTTTTAGAAATAAATATATTTATTAAATTTAATACTTATAAAAATATTACATACCAGTTATACTATACTATGGCTGAAACACCCTCATACATAATTAATTGTGAAGTATAAAATGTAATTCAAACAAATTAAAAAGTAGTAATATATATTTTCATAAAACTTAATTTATTTATTTTTTCTTACATTATAACAGATTTACATTTTTTTTTTCCGGGAAAACTTGAGTAACTGATAACAGATTAAAAATAATAATATTCTTTTTTGTAAATGGTTAATTTGAGAATCTGAAAAAAGATCACTGCATTTTATTTCTTATATCTAGAAAATGGGAAACGTGTTTTAGAGTTAGGAGAGAGGACGAGAGGTAGGAACATGGAAGACATAATCGTGACAATGACGAGAGGCCAATGTTTTCAATCAAACCCCATTTGAGGACCCCAAGAATCAGCGACGGCCCAGCGTTGGTTGACATCTCTGAGAATGATACGAAAGGTTATAATTTGTGAAATTACTAAATAACGAGGAACCTCTTTACAACCCATATAAACGTGATGACGCTCGGAATATAAACTTCCTGGAACGATTAAAATCACAGACAAAAACACGTGTTAAAGCGGTAAATGGAAAATACAATAATTTCATGTAAACCTGTAAGTATAGAATTGTGTAAGTTAGAAGAAACAAAAGAGGAGCCCTTAAAAATATTAAATATATCGAGGCAACTTCAGTAATAAGAAACACCAACTATTTCTCTTATGCAAATTAAATAAGAATGTGTTTCCATATACTACCATTCAAAGTTAAGTTTATGCTTTTTTTAAATTAACGATTACCCGGATCAAAGTGTTAAGAGCAGTTATTTAAAGGTGGTGTATATAGCAAGAGAGTATTTCAACAAATATTTAATTACTAAATAAAACTCCAGAAACTCTAAATACTTACATGTCTAAAATGCAAGTTAGGTAAAAATTACATTTTGACATTAAATAAAGCACTGTAAAATATATACAAATACGCAATGGTCTGAAAATTACCCATACAACATAATTTATAGAGGATTTAACATTTGTATGTGTAAGTTTAAATTTGACTTTAATTTTTTAATTTAATAGGAGCATGACAATATAGCAATGCTTATTGAATTCTAGGACACTTCAAGTCACTAGCACCTATATCTGCCATTGAAGACAGCAGATCTAAGCTAATATTCAAGCGTTGTTTAGTAATGGTCTAAACCACAACATCAAAACAACTTTTAATTAATCAAACGTCAACACTCTTGGCATTAAATAAACTTACAACTCTGCAAAAGTGAGTTAATTATTACAAACTATTCATAGCCCGCTTCTTTTTATTTACATGTTTTCAAAGTGTCTTAAAAGTATGCCCCTACATGTAATCATTATCATCAACTGTTTCCCCTTTATGGCCGGGTCAGTTTAGTAAAATTCCTCCATCTTCCTCTATCCAGTCTCCTTTAATTTCTTCTTCTCCTCTCACTTGCACATTTTCTTTTATCTGATCCTTTGCAATAGTTTTCCTACATACTTTATTTCCATCCTCTCCTTTGGCATCCTCATTAAATGGCCATGCTACCTCAGTCTTGCTCCCTCTATTATCTATGTATTGTACACTCAGTACAAGGAAAAAAGGACCCCTAAATGTGTGAATGGAAAAAATATATTTTATATTTTTTATACATTTACTTACTAAATGAACACGATATTGTGGTCAACCCATCCTTATGACATCATCAATCATGAATAGCTTCCAGCCACTGGTCGGGTCTGTTTGGAACATAAGCCTCTCCAATGGTTCCTTTCTCCCCTCTCCTCCCTTCTCTGCACTCCCTTCAGCCACCTGTCCCCCCCCCCCTCCTTTCAATATCCAACACCATCTTTGTATCTTCTCCTCACATGACCATAGTATCACCTTAGTCGTGACTTTTCCATCCTGTCCTGCACTTGCTCCTCCTCAACTATCCCTTTCACCCTCTCATTTCTCATCCTATACATTCTTGTCACTCCTGTATTATCTTAATGTGTGGCAAATTAAACTGCACCCAATACCAAATATTTATAAGCAGGGTAGTATTTTTTATATAAAAAAGAGAGTCAATTTCACTTTTTATCAAAACCAGATCTCAATTTTATTTACAAATCTGGAATCTTCTCTCTCGCATTGGTATGATTCTTCTCTTCAATTTTGATTTTGTTACACTAAGTGGTAAAAAAAAACAAAGTGTTTGGGTCCCGGTGTTCATTAACACCAGTCAGCATGAGACAAAAATATCCTCTGCCACTCTTCCATGGGTGTTTGTAAAATTAGACCCCCCACACAAGGTTATGAGTGTTAAAATCCCTCAAGATAATTTCGGGGGCAGGAAGTAGTGCCAAGAGGGCCTTTACGCTTGGGTGTACATCCATAACACCACGGTACATTAATAATGGTCCAAAGGCTGGTTGGTCATAATTATGTTGATATAAGTCACTAGTAAACGTAATAACTATAGGAAAACAATTCAAAGAAAATTGAATATCTTTTTTTCAAATCTTGAAAAAAAATTTTTTTTTTTAAATCTCAAATATCCCAAAGGATTTTAGGGGCCCATCTTAAGCTATTAAAGCTCTTACATAGAGCAAAAATATCCCCCCCAACCAAGTCAGAATGGCAACTCATCTGGACTTTGCCTCGGAAGAGAAGTCTCCAAAATACTGTGTGTTTTACCTTCTTATAGGACTTATTAGAAGCTCAGGACTACGCTATTTAAAAGATGAATTTTAAGAAAAAAAATAAATCGGTATTTAACTGGAGGTTGGGTAACCATGGTGAAAAATCCAAAGTTGTAAATTGCAAGAATGAGAAATAAAAGATGTAGCTATTTTTTTGTCACTGCATTTCCCTACTGGGTTGGGTTTTATGATTTTGGAAAAACCATCCTTGGTACATCTGACCAGGATTCGAAACCTAATCTTCCCACCATCGGCAGTCCAGTCTATTGCGAGAATTGACACCTTCGAGTAATCAACCACCACCTAAGAGAGTGACAGCGCGTTACAAATTCCAAAGGCTCAATCAAATCCTAATATATGCTTGTTGTGATCTAAGTTTTAAATTTACTTTATTCTCATAGTCAGCGAGCGGACTTCAGCTTTCCACTTGTGAGCGGTGAGACGCAGTAGAATGGATTTATAAGCAACGTTTTGGGTACAACCCCCCCCTCCTCCAAATAGTTCAGTCAACACAACTGAGTGCCAATTTATAAGCAACGTTTTGGGTACACCCTCCCCCTCCCTCCAAATAGTTCACAGTCAACACAACTGAGTGCCATTAAATAACATGGCTATGTTAAAAAAACTCCAAAGTGTCAGCCCGCAAACAAACTATACTGACCGAGTGGCCGTCGCATTTTGATGAAGCTAATGCCGACATTTGCAGATAAGGGTGTTATATTGTCAACAGAAAGAGCCCTTTTCCCATTAATCTGTTTTCTAGACCAGAGCCATGGCATTTAAATATCAAACCATGCACGAAATACACAACCACTTAATTGCATCAAAACACACCTATTGAGTAAATCTTATTTGCAATGGAATCCATTTGCTTTAGTATTGTGCCAGCACAGACAATGGATGTACTAATATTTTAGTAGAGCAACACTCTTTGCGAGAGGTTTAGTACCTATTCTTATGAACAAGACAATGGTTCACTTTTATTTATTCAGATATTCAGATTAGTTATTGTTGATGTTTTATTGTGTAAATGGTTATAAAATTCACACCACTATGTTCTGTAACTATAATAAAATATGTTTCTATTCAACTTCTCCAACCTATCTATAACATTTTTTCCCATTTTGTTATCTAACTATTATTTAAAAAAAATGTAGCCATTGACCTCTTCATTATTAAATACCTTATTTGAGCTTATATACAATTTTAGTCCAATTTCTAACCGGCTGAAAAGTGGTAAATGTTTTCGTAGCTTTTAAATAGTATAAATATATCCTATTTGCAGTGTTGGAGATTCCTTTATATACCTTCTTTAACAATGTCTCCTAGCCCCCTCCTTTCAACAGATGCTGACCTTGTTTTTCACCCTAGTTTTAGCTCAATATCCACCCAGAAATTGAAAGAATAGCTCACAGATTTCTAATACTTGTCACGTTTGGAATATAATATATTATCTGTGGCAGTGAGATTGAGGTTTGAATTCCGAGTGCAATGGTGGTTTTTACCAATGTGAGTTCCCTCTCCCCTTTCCAACATAATATGAACGCACTTTCTATAAGCAATCTTATAGTCGCCAACACTTGAAAGAAAATACTAGCTAAATGAATAAATAAATTTACAATAAATAGTAAAACTTAGTAAAATTGACAAATGTTACCAGATAATACTAAATGGGCCGTAGTGCTGTTTACTTTTACTAGTAAAAAACATAAGTCATTTTACTTGAAAAAGCTTACACAAAAAAAAATCAGCAAAAATAATATTATGTTTAGCAAAAATTGAATATTTTCTTCATGAACACGGCCCAAATGTAAGGTGATTGAGGTCAAAAACATGACCATTGTATTTTTTTTTATGTGCTTGCAGTGGTTTCAGGTATCTGGTACCTTATTAACTAAAGTTATTTTTATATAATCAGTCATGCCCTTGAGGATAGCTAATATTGAAAATATTTAATTATTTTTCGTTATATTTCAGGATTTAATAAATGTTTAAACATAGAAAATATCCTATCTAAATATATAAGAGTTATGTTTTTGCCCCGATAGTATTATAGATTATGAACATCTTAAATGTTACCGAATACCACCGCAAAAACCCTAACTTACAAATATTAATATTTATTTTGTCTGTGAAAATAGTAAGATGGTCAAAGAGGCTGTAAAATTAATTATTTTATTGTGTATTTAATAGAAAACTAAAGAAATTTTCCAACAATGCAATCTTCTTCATACCCCTTGGGATGAGTCATTAATAGGCACATGCAAAGTTCGCATTTGCGATAAAACAAATTTTTACACGAATTCTGTTTTCATGTGAATAGCACGAATTTAAGCTTTTTTCTAAATAAACACCATTTCTTTGTAATTTGGCAAATTTACATGGTGTCTACTCAACTTTAACAATGAAATTCTTGACTTTTCCCCTGAACATTTCTTAAAATTCCTGACTATGTAATGTCCTTCTAACCCTCCCTCCCCCTCATTTTTCTATTAATCTTTTTATGAATAATATGTTTTAAAATTTGAATAAAATATTTTTTAATTTGTACTAACATTGTTTAATAGGAATTATAAAATATATTACACAACTACAAACCAATAAACTACAGTTTGAATACCATTATCATTTACTGATTTAATGATTATTATATTTCATATTTTGAGTTAAACATTTTCCCGGATTTTTTTTTGTTGTAATTTACCAAATTCCCGATTTATTCCAGTTTTTCCCCGTTCACTTCAAATTGCCAGCTAATTCCCATTTTCCCCGATGGTAGACACCCTGCAAATACCACATCATTCAATATAATTTTCAATGTGGTAACACTGGTGATAGTACTATACCAGGGCAGCCGTTTATATGAATAGTATTCGTTTTTACTTATTTTATGGGTATAAAATGGATAACAGGAAATATGAGCGTTTTCGGGATATTTAAGTGTTTTTTTTATCTGCAGTTAGCATTAAAAATAACAATTTCTACCTTTACACATTTGATACCTAAAGTTCGATTCTTTGTTTACAACCTTTAAAAGGTTTCATGCTAGGTCCAAGCAAGGGCATCAATAAATATGGACCTTGCTACAGACGATCATGTTTGGAAAAATTATTTCTTCTTAATTTTTATTTCCTTCTCCTTATTTGATAGTAGTTTAGTCTTCTATGACATGTTTCGGTGTTATTATTGTTTGGTCTAAATGTAAGTTGATAATCGACTGTTTCGATATTGCTATTTGTAAGACTCGAAGGTAATGATATTGAGATATCGCGTTTGATATTACTAAGTGTGAAATGTTTTGTGCGTATTTATATTTTATTTTTCTCTGAATATGTTAATAAATAGTTAAATACACAATAAGAATGGAAAATGTAGACAGTTTTATTTTAGTTTTTTTTTTAGCAAATACTAATTTGACTCATATTTATGTAAATAATATCGCTTTCAGGTTATAATATCATCGCTTTTTGAGAAAAAATAACACCACTTTTCCCCTATAAAATAACCTCACCGTTGCATGTCTCTAATCATTAATATATTATGTGTTAAAACATAATTTAAAAAATAGTACTAGCCATGAGATATTATGTAATCACATAAATCATGTTTGTACTTGTAAGAAGATGTGAATGTTATACGTTTGTAGACCAAGAGTAACTAGAATACTGTACCTGCATCAGGCGGACGGGACAAGCATGACTTACCGTTCACCAGTTCACAGCAGCGCACCACATTCGTGTGAGGATGGTCTATTGCAACATCAAACCCAAGTGTCTGGAGCAGGACATTCTCGTTGAACACGAGATCCTGAGCCACTCCAAGTATTGCTGCAAGAGAATCAAAAGTTGCTTGGCTAGACATCTTTGATGGTTTGGTTTTACACTCAAATGTAGATACAGTTCCTCTTAATTCAAAGTTCCTCATCCCTAACCCATTAGTGTGATTGGTTTATTTTTATAGCAAGAATGGGTAGTAAGGTTAAGATAAATACCTCCGACTTGGTGTCGATGGTGGGCTGCTCACGGTGCAGGCACATGTGTGATATCTTTATGACGTGCTCCAGCTTGCGAGGCTGCTCTTCCACTTTTGCAGCCAAGAAGAGCGCCGCCGCTGCCATTGAGTGCCTGTGGAACTGCGTGAACGAGTGGAACACATAGAACCGGTGCATGTACACGATGGCTGTGTTGATACATAATTGGGTACTGAGAAAGAGAGTTAAGGACAAACTGACATAAGGTGCCTTTGATTGCACAAGAAAAACCACTATGAATTCGGACCTCGGTAAAATTGCTACAACCCATTTTGGTGGTTGAATAGTCTATATGGCACCACTCTTGAAATGGTCGACTGCGAATGATCAGGAGACCGGGTGTGAATCCTGGTCAGGTGTACCGAGACCAATTTTTGCTAAATGATTGTCCACACAAATGTGGATACAATTTCTTGAAATGCAATTTTCCTCATCCCAAGCACATTAGCGTTATTAATATGTGTAGTGTAGTGCAGGGGTGTCCTAATGGCAACCCTCAATGCCTCTTTCTTTTTTGCGGCCCACTAAGATTCTTGGAAAAGTAAATCTACTGTAGTAAAATTAAGGTTTTTAACCCAGAAATGGAAAGTTTTGACTTGGCATGGGAAAAACACATGAAAACTCTAACTGAGATTAAGTCAGGAATAAACTTAATTGCACTCTATTTTTGTAATAACTTGTGTTTCCATGCGAATCCTATTTATTTCCACCCCTTGGCCGACGATGTGGCCCACCACTAAACTCGTGGATTCAATTATCTCTTTCAGGCACTTTTAGGTTGGTAACAACAAATTAAATAAATAGCGATATTTAAATTTAAAAAAATGCAACAACCCATTTTCAAGCTTAGCCTCAGCTCAAGTTAAATTACTAGAAAGAGACATTCCACAATGGAATTACGACTTCTTTGGTTTTACATGGTAGCTAGCAGATGCTATCAGTAATACCAACATTGTCTGAGAGTAACTTTTGTCAACATATTTGAAAAAAATTATAATTTGCTAAGTATTACTATTATTATCACTAAAATTTACCATCAATTACTTTTAACAATACTTCCCTGAGGATTACAGTAGTATTGTATTTTCCTTAATCAAATTTAAGAAAAAAAAGTTTAGTAAATTCATTCTAGTTTTTCATTTAACTCTTGTGGCAATTACAGGTTAAATAGCGCGTAAGATTTTACATTTAATGGTATTATATTCAGTTATTAATATTTTTATAACTTTATATATTTAACATAAATAAATGGTTTGTGATAATAAAGAGGAAAAGACATACAAAATGTTTGTGAAATAATATAAGTTTAAATTTTGTAAACACGAGTATTAATACTATTCTCCATCCAACCAGCACAAGGTCCTATAGGTCACCAGCTGGCAGCATAGCTTCTATCCAGTGGTCATATTTGTTTTTTGCATCTAAGACCAGAGCTCTTACTTTTAATAATTAATTTGAATTAAACAGCAAACGCAAACTTCAAAACTTTACAAACAAAAGTTTTTTAGTGATCATTGAATAATTATTTATTTAATATAACGATGTGTGTGATAAAAAAAAATAGTGAGTATTTTTGAGTGATCAATATACATTATTTGAAAATTCAAGTCTGTATCAAGACTATAAAATATATCTTTAAACCTCAAGATTGTGTTGTGTTGCCCTCTAGGCTAAACCTCAAGTTTTAGGATTTTGATAGTATTCCAAAAAAATTTGTAGTGTAATAAAAATACTAGAATCTCTTTCTCCAGTGTTGATTACCACGCTAAGGCTTCAAGTTATAAGTTATTGTAGTTTTATTTGAGACTTAGTTAAAACTGTTAAGAGAAGTAAATCTAAAATAGATTTTTTTAAATTAGGAAAGCTTTTTGTATGTCAGTAGGCCCTACAGTGTATTTTTTATTTTATAGCTCTAAACATATTTTCTAGGATATTGATAAACATATCGAGGTCAACAATTAATAAAAAAATAAAACTGTCATATGTGTTTCTTGTATAGGCCTAAATTTTGACTGTCAAAAGTGACAGCAGCTAAACATACGTTTTTGCAGATCATATGGTTTGGCGTAAGGATACATAATTTGGTCTGCTAACTTTTCATAGCTGTAAGTCAGCACCAAAGAAGTCATAGGGATACTTTAGTTATGTGGAAAGCTATTGGTCTCAGTTAAATAGTGTTGTGAATGAATTGTTTTACATCAAAATTGATTTATTAACAAATTTTTATTGCTAGTAATACCAAAAGGTTATAATGTCTTGTTTTAAAGCATTAGTGTGGAGAGATGATGGGAAAACCACAAGTATTTTTCTATCAATATGATATTTTAAAATTAAGTTAGATATTTTAATGTGGAATAATTAATGTGTGTAATAAACACTAACCCAAATTAACAAAACCTAACCTTAGATGAGTCAATAGATCTAAAATTTGATTATGGTAAAATATAACGTGTGACCACCTTTGTGGTCAGAGTTTCTGGCTACAGATCCAGAGGTCCCGGGTTCAATCCCCAGCGCTTCCAGAATCTTGTGAAGCTGTGAGTCTGGAACTGCGTCAAACTCAGCCTCACGAGGACAAATGAGGAGTTGCTTGAATAAATAAGTAGCAGCTCTGGTCTAGAAAACTGAGATCAACGACCAGAGGTGACCACATGACACCTTTTATCCACAAATGCTGGCACTATCATTGCTAACCGCAGTGGACGCTCGGCTGATATAGCACCAATGAGTGCTCACGCCATGGAATTTTCAGATATATAAAGCATTATTGAAATATTTTTTAACGAGGAATAAAAATGGTGTGCCTGTAAACACATTTTTTAAGTGCAAGATAGTTGAGGATGTTTTTATTTATTGGTGCAAGGTTAGCTTTTGTTAAATTGAGATAGTTTATTATAAAAAGAAAACTTAATATAAACTATTGTGTAGGCCTACTTCTTTAAGTGCCATGTTAGGACTAATTAGTCCATTGCATATTTACTTTTTTAAGTGATTTAGGTGAGTACGTTAACTAATATCTACTATAAAACTTACATACAATCTTAATATTAGTATTGAAATTCTTGCATTTTTTGGTGTATTAATAATAAAGCATTTTTAATTGTTTTATGGCAAAGAAAACATGCCTCAATACCAGTACAATCAGATATCTCTTTGTAACACTTTATTTTAGTACTTTACCCATCCACAAAATGTGCATAAGTAGATACCTCAATATTTTGATTATAATTTCACTTCTACCGTAACTTTAATTGGTTTAGTAATATTCGACTATGTGTGTTTATGTTTCAAAAAAGATGTTTATGTTATTATGTAGAGTGTAGCCTACAGGCTATTAGTGTTTATTGTTTTCTGTGTTTCTATAAACGTCTTAGTAACTAATGTATTATATGTGTAAGAAGGTTCAGGAAAGGTGGATCGACAACATATAAAAGGGAACGAGAAAACACGTAAAAAGGGAACAAACACAATATGGCTTTTACAATGAAAACAAGAACACAGTTTACAATGCTCCTATTGGAACTAAAGTATAACTTAAATTGTAGGCCTATTTACAAAATTCTTAATACAGTACTAATAAAGCTTATTATTGTTTTTGACTTCCCTCCCATAATTTTACAATAACCCAGTTTTTCCTGTTGTTTATAAAAAGTTTTATGTTGATTATAATATATTTGTACTGCCAGAAAATGAGTAGCACTGGTACACAGTGAAGGAATAGGTTTTTTTTTTTAGCACAGTGTCTTATTAATGATTAAAGTTATATGCAGAAGTAACAATTACACTAATGCTTTGGAGATAGTGAAGGTTGAATTTAGAGAACCTTCATTTGTGTGAAGAGAGACTAGAAAACCATCCTCAATACACCCAAACGGGACTCAAACCCTGATCTTCCTTTCATCGGCAGTCTAGTCATGAGAATGACGCCTTAGACCATGCTGCCAATGAAATAGGGTGACTAGTTATGTTGAAGGCATACAAATAAAATCAATAGTCACTTAAAAAACTGTAAGTTGACTCTGCTATATACCATCAAAGTTACGGTGGATGTACACAAGATAATAAGTTTGGTTTCCACTTAGCTGTCATTGATGTCGAGGCTAGGCTTTGATATACTAACTGGATGCATTAGAGATTGTTTTCCCCAGGAAGTAAATAATACCTACGCTTTATTAAAATTTGATGCCACTGGGATGGTTTTAACGTTTAATACTTCGCCCAACCACGGCTACCTCTAGCGCTGACAACTCTCCATGTTCTATACCAATCTAGGCCTATACTATACTTTACAGCTCATCAGAAGCAATATATTTCCGGAAACAGCCTCACAGTATTGCTTAGCACTACCAGGAAAAGCGCATTGATTTTTTTAACAACAAAATAAAGTAGACTGTACAATTAATATAACAAGACAAAACTACTAAGAGTGAAAGTTAACTATGTAGCCTACCGTAGCCAACCTACTTTTAGAAAGAATTAGGCAAAATCTAGTTATATACGCTAAAAAAAACCTATTTTATGTATTTCATAGGTCCTAGCAGGGCTGTGGAGTTTAAGTTCAAAGCAATTTTGGCTGGAGTCGGTAGAGTAGCTAAAAATGTACAGCCTCCAGACTTCAAAATATAACATTATAACATTATAACAATATGAAACAGTCTTCGGTATTGCATTTTGAATAATATAGGGCTTACTTTTTATTTTTTAGAATCACTTTTTGTTATTTTGATTGACAAATACAAATTCACAATGCCAAAGAAGCTTCGTATGAAGTTTTTTTTAACATTTTACTGAAGTACATTTGTTATTAATAGCCTAATAAATATAAATTAGCTATTTATGAAAGAGTCTTGAGTTGAACAGTAGAAAAATAGGAGCATAGGGTCTGAGTGATTCCACAGCCATGGGTCTTAGGTAATTCAAATGTTATTTTCTTTTGTTTTGCTTCTACTGATTTGTAAATCTTGTATCTCATTGCTTTTTTTAAAAGTTGTTTGGTGACAAACAAGGTAGGAACTGTTTTAGTGGTTGTGTGGTCTAAGGTGTCACACTTGAAATAGAATTGAATGTCAGGCAAGAGAGAACTCGGAAAACTTGAATCTCGGATCAGGTATCATACATGCGAGTTTTTGACTAATATAACTTTCCTCCATAAAAATGCAGGAGCATTTCCTATAACTTCTACATTCCTAATCCCTAACAGTGTGTCAAAATGCAATTTTCCATACGAGCAAGGTTTAGTTCTCATAAAAACATTGTGTAATATTGAATATGAGTCATATATTATGATTAAAAATAATTTATCATAATATTAATAGTTTACCTCAGAGCCAAATGTTTGTTGTGAGTGTATTATTTATGTGTTTAATAGTGTTTTAGAAGGAAAAACATAACTGCAAAGAGTGACGGTGACGGATAATAATTTGGATTCACTTGAAATTTCTAACAAAGGGCGAGTTGATACTAATGTTAAACGTGTAGGCCTATAATTTGTTAAACCTAATTAAAAGAAATGCTTAAAACTTAATAGGCCAGTACCATTTGATAAGCCTATGCACAATTTTAAGGAAAAAATACTCAAAATTTATCAAGATAACACACAGAACGACCCCAATCCGAAACGCATAAGAAATTAAGTACTCAAAACTAAATTTTACGTACCAAACTAAGAAATCACATGATCAATATGGCGTGGCATGTATAAAATGAAAATACACCATGCGATGTTTTCAATATTTTACCTCAACTCCTTGAACATATTCATCAACCATTACCGACACCAAATTCTACGATTCATGAAGAAGCTAGAGTTTCTATATTAAAGCAAAATTTGCATGTAAAATTACACAATAAAGAGGTCATTCATATAAGACGGAAATGTGCACAATCACTACACCCCAACATCAAATTTTCTTAACAAAGGATACACTTGTAATTTTTGTCCCATATCTTGAATAAAATGTGCAGCAGCTTGTCTAGAAGACAGTTCTCTATCTGCACTGAAACCACATCTTCTGCTTGGTGTATTTGCAAGTTGTTCCTTCGTAAAGTACCATTTTTCCTCAGCCGCCATTTATTCTTCCTGGAAACGACGAAGGGCACACTCAACTATTTTAGATTTCCTTTTAAAACAGGAAGTAGTCAATACATCACATAGTTTTAGCCACCGCACTAGTATAAAGGATCGTATAAAGTTAGGAATTTCATGTTGAAAAATAGTTAAATAAATTAACGCTACGCCTCTCTGTTATTTTTAATATTATGTAGAGAAAAATTAGTTAAATATGATAAAACTAGTTTCATACAAATATCCCGCGTCTCTAAACTTATAACTGCGAATAAATACATCAAATAATATCTCCAAATTGTATACGTTTTACAAACAAAAAATGTTACCAAATATATAAAAAGTGAGTTTAGTCTTCGACCAGTTTGGTAGGCTGGGTCTCAACTCTTTGGGGCTTCTGAGTGTTGACTAAAGCTGAAAGAGATATCATTGTATGTTACTAGTGTACGCAGTATTCTGAGCGTGGTAAAGACACTAGAACGATACAAATTATATAAGCAAACAAACTAAATTAAGCTAATATTATATTTAATATAATATTTTATTTTTTTGTTTATCAATAGATTTACTCACATATGGCTTTTGTGATGGGAAAGATAGCTAAGATCTACATCAGTGACCACGTAGATAAAGGTATTAGTCTCAAAGTAACTAGTTTGTTGGTGAAGGTTTAATCCTGACAAGGTGTGTTGAGAGTAATTTTTTTATTTCGTTCCCATATTCTCTCCTTGCAATTGTGGGGACATTTTCTTTGATATATACTTTTATTATTACTATCCTTTATATAAAATAATAGATACATTTAATTTTTAACCAAATGCAACCTTGCACACGATTAATGCTAGTCATAGAAATCATCATGATAATCAATTGTTTCCAGCCTTTGGCAGGGTCACTTTAATTAAAAACCTCCATCTTCCTTTATCCTTCTACCAATCTTCCTCTTATAATTACTTCCATTCTTCTCGTCTCATTTGACATTTTATGTTATATAATCCTCCCATTTCTTTCTTGGTCTCCCTTGCGGTCATTTTTCTACATACTTCATCTTAATTGTTCTCTTTGACACTCTCTTCCTTTACCACTTTCATTAGGGATAACTTCATTCATCATAGAAATTATATTTTCAAACCAATATAGCCTAATACAATAAAAAAAAAAGCTATCAAGTTAGTCATTTGGTTTTAAATAATTATCTGAGTGCAATCATAGGTTTGAAGGATTTATTTTTAACATATTTATTTTTTATGTTTATCATATATTTATTTAGTTGAAGGAACTAAAATACTTATTGGCTAAGAAGCCAACCTACAAAGTGGCAGTTTGATAAATAACCAATGCCTTAATAAAAGAAGTTGAGGATTAGATAAATTCATAGTATCTAAATGTAGTGTTCATAAATAATACATTTTAAAACAGAACAGAGACGCGCTGCGGTAAAAGTTTAACTGTACTATACTTCTTGGTGAAATGATCACTTTAAGCTATTGCCTTTTACATAATTAAGGCAACAGCTAAAATAGAAACTTTTATTTATTTTAATTGATTTCTGTATTGTATATTATTTTATATTATTTTTAGTGACTAAGATTTGATCGAAACTTACAGCAATAAATATTTTATTATTTAAAATAATTTAATAATCATTACAAATTGCAGCCTATACTTTTGATTACTCTTGATTTCAGCTGTTGTGCAAACATCATACGCAGAAATACGTCATCATTGAATTCACATTTGGACCCTAACCCATATCATTAAAGACATGGTGACAACTTTAAAGTACTGTTTATATTAATAATACTATGGGAACAGAATACTAAAGCTTTATATACCTGTATCTTTTTTGTTAAGTGTACAAGATATTTCCATATATTTGCAGATGAGAAGGTGTTTAACTTTTATATGGAGCGAAGGTGAGCTGTTAAAGTTATTCTTATTATTTTATTTTTAATACTATAAGCACCGCGTCTTACTAACCGTTCGGGATATACGCTACTCTACTAATTACTTTAATGTGTTGGGGATTAGGAAGGTTTAAAAAATAGAAATTGTATCCGCATTTGTGTGTAGGGGGAGTCGAAAACAAGTTTGGAAAAACCATTGCACTCAACTGGGATCGAAGCCCGATGTCATCAGCAGTCTAGTCTTTAGCGAGACGCCTTAGACCAGTGTTTTCCCAAACCTTTTTATTTGTAACCCTAAATAGTATATATTGTTTCGGCCTGATGGCCCAAAGGTTTATATTTCTTATTATTTTCAGTTTTGTGTTTATTAAATTAACTTAATTGATTTGTTAATTAAAATAAAAGTATTATTTAAATGAAAATCACAATTTTAAACAAAATGTGTTTGTTACAATGTTCAATAAGTGACCAAAGAAGACCATTTCAATGGCTATTATAATCCTGTTTCATTTTTGGAGACAGTTCTTCTTATTTTATTTTATTTGTATCATCATGTTAATTATTAACTGAAGGTGACTGGTGGTCTAGGGGTAAGGTGTCAGACTTCTGTGCTAGGGGTCCGGGGCTCAATCCTCGGTCCCGGCACAGATTTATCTGATTGCCAAACCCTTCCTTCACCTCTGACAAGACGTGTATTAATCACAACTTGTGAATGTGGGAATGCCAGGCCTCCACCGTGGTTCGGATCCCACATTAAACTGTAGGTCCTCCATTTCATCCACAATCACCCTACCATTCACATTAGCGTAAGTGCGTATAACCCGAACGGGTAGTAAGACGCGGTGCTAATAATAATAATAATATTAATTATTATTATTAACTGAATTGAATCTTTGGTAACGTTTTAAATCTTACATATAAAAAAAATTACACAATATGTTCCCGTGAAAAAATTGGTGACAAAAACATAGTTTTTCAGTGTCACCCATGATGTTTCATTTTGTACGTGAGCCCTTATGTTTAAGTGCTATGCAAGTCATTATGAAGATCTTGATTGTACAGAGATTCTCGGTGGTGAACTGGGGTGGTTTTTCCTAATGGTTCACTCTCTCACGCAAAGGGTTCACTTCTCTAATTAACTCCAATTCATCTGAGTAATATACTAAGTGTATAACCGAAGGTATAAGACGCGTGCTAATATTATTATATATTATTACAGACGATAATGTAAACAGCAAAGATTTAACTTTACAATCTTATTAGATGTCATAAAATTTTATAAAAATTGACATTTTTTGCCATGAAAACAAGTCTGGACACTATTAAAAAATTGTAGAAGTGAACTTGATCAACTACAAAACACTTAGGTAAACAAGTGATAGTAAAAGATACATTAAAGTTGGGACTTATTTACAAGTTAGAGCTTTATGGTTAATCAAAGTAAGGACAAAGTCTTGTTTTTATTTGTACCTCCAATTTCCCTACTATTGGGTAATTTTGAGGTAAAATCCCCCTACCCACCACCCAACCCCCGCCATACCACTCATCTTTTTACATTAAAAAATAATAACATAGGCCTACAAATCAATGTAGCTCAGAGCACTCTTTTTCAAGTCATAATAGTTTTGGTCAATTTTGTACAAGGCTTTGTGGTCCACAAAATGTTTTATAGTAGAAAAACGAATTGAAATTTAGATTCAGAATTATAAAAAAAAATCAGATACAAACTTTTTATTTGTTAATTCTATAGTAATATATTTGAACAGAAACATTTTTTATTATTGCCAAATGTATAGGCAACATTTTGGCATATTTAAAATTAATCTAAGTAATATAAAACTGTGACTTTATTAAAAAAAATTACTTTGATTTACCCCATCTTACCCTATCTCATTTTGATGAAGTGTTTATAAATGTAATATTTTATAAAGTTTGAAAACAGATTTAGAAACTTTTCTGTGACCCTCAGTAAATATCCTTGCTACCCTCATTTGGGTCGTGACTCAGGGTTTGGAAACCACTGCCTTAGACCATGGGGACCACTGAAGCAGATAAAGCTATTTTGGAAATTAGCTTATAGGCCCTAAAACATTAAATATTAAAATAATGCTCTGAAATACTTTTTTTTGGGGTGGGCTAGAGTAGGAATAACAGTATTTACCATTTACAAAAGTTACTAAAATAAATTTAATATAGTCATACATTAAAGTCATGTGATATGCAACTGTTACTTTTGATGGATACCGATACTTTTAAAATAATATTCATAATATAGTAAACACTATTAATGTTGCCAGAAAAAAAATGAATTTTTTTAAACTGTTCTTCCTATGAAAATTCAACTATAGGTCTTAGTATATATAAGAATACCTAACCTTTCCTAAATTAATTTTATTTTTATTAGGTAAGTTCACCCGAGAAAACTCACATCTTAAAAATTATTCCCCACTAACAAAAATTGTACTTCTTTTTTTATTGTCTTAACTTTTATTTCAATTACCATACAAGCTAAATATTTTGGCCTAAAAGCCTCTTGGCACAAATAATATTGCGTCATACATAAATATACTTATAGAGCCTATATTGAGAAATACCTAAGCTATAATTAATTGCAATAAGAAAACAAGTAGGTCCCTATATATTTATAATTGTCTTTGTTTCAGGGTAATGTACCAGGCAGTCAGCGGCAAACTGGCCCCGGTAAAAACTGCTCCCAAGCAAAATGTGATGGTTGTGTCTCAGTGTAGGCATCAGCAACATACATGTACTCAGGCGACACTGGAAGGATACAATTACTGTTTGCGACACATTCTAGAAGACAAGACTGCACCGTACAAACAATGCAACTATGTGTATGCAGGGAACGGCCGACGTTGTGTCATACCCACAGCCAGAGGGGAGAAGTCCGAGTAGGTACCCATTACGGATTTGTGGTCATTAAGGCCTTACCAGGAAATTTTAATCTCAAATTGCAACTACAAACACTTTTAAAATGTAAACTAAATTAGTCTTTTGTTTACATTATGCTTTGTTTTATATGACTATGACCAGGATGAATCTTTACAAGCCTGTTACATGTCATCTTTTTATGCGTACGCCTACATCAAAGATAATGTTCATGTGTGTGCACATACATCCTGTTCTGGTTGGTGGAAAAGTTTTTATAGGTCATATTTTGTTATTTGGGGCTTGTTGGTAATTTTTTCTTGGTTTTTGTTATTTTTTGGGCATCATGTCATATAATTACATTTTTAGATACTATCGATATTTTAATGAATGCATAAATACTCAAAACATAAATTTTATCTAGGTTTAGTTGTAAAATACACATCCCAGATGAGACATTGCAACTAAGCTTGAGAGGTTTGCGTTGGGAGGGTATTACTTCTGAAGCAGGTATTTGTAAACCAATATAATGTTTAGCAGAATGTGAGAGTTAAGTTGTTATAGACTTTTTATTGCATACGTATATTGTTAGATTTCATTTGTTAAGCATGTGTTTGATTTAGTCGTATATATTATAAGTTTTTACCAATTTAAAGTAATTCTAAAGAATTTTAAGTTATTTTTTTGATAATTTTAGGTCACTAAATTTTTGGCCTTAATAACAATGTTCTAGATATTTCACATAAAACTTTTTTTTTAAATCACAAAAACAATTTGTTATAACAATACAGTTATAAGTACCACCTCTCAATTTAAAAAACAATAATGTTAAAGCAGATTTTGTGCGGAGCACGCTCGAAAAGCGCAGTTAGCCCGCCAGAAGTCCCTCTGCCGCCATGTACCCCCGACCACGCCAGAGTCACTGCTGGTGTCTCTGGGACATTACTCTCGACCAGCCAATGCCCTCAAATCTTCAGTCTCAGAGGACGGGGGTGGAGATGCTGGTACAGAGGGAGTCGCTATTCAACCCCTCAACCCCTTTGGTGAGTACTCTCTATGACCTCATATAGCTCAAAAAACGACTCTACCCTTTTGTTTCTCTTTTTCACACATTCATTTACAACATTTGGCCACGTTTTACATGGCCTACCTCTTCTTTTCACACACTCCGCCTTCATATAGTTTCGTCATTCGATCCACACTCATCCTCTCAACATGCCCAAACCAACCTAAGACACCTCTTTCACATTGACCTATTGGATTTACTTTCAAACCAAACTCCTTCGACATCCATTCGTTGCTGACCCTGTTCATATATTATCATTCACCTCCCTAATTTATTGGTTTTTACTATTTATGGGTCACCTTGGTGGTCTTAGGGGTGAAGTGCTTACCTCAGGACCCGATGTTCGTGTGTTCTAACCCATCAGGGGTCGACAGCTTTTTCTTGAATTTACATGAATCTCAAATCTCTCGAATACCATAGGATTCAAAGGATTCTCTATTCAACCAAATGAAAAACCATATTCTTGTGACATGGGTATTGTTTAGGATGTGGAGGTTTATTTTTAGACTGGGACTAAGAAAGTGGAGGCCATGAGAATTAAGTTAGTGAGGAACATGCTAGCTGTCACGAGGAGAAATAAGATTAGGAATTAAGTTATCCGAGGAAGAGTTGTGGTACAGGGAGTACATGAGATAGTAGAGGAAGCAAGGCTGAGATTGAATGGTCATGTAATGAGGATGGAAAAGGTGAGAATACCAAAGAAAATTATCGAAATGAAGTATGTAGGAAAAAGACCGCAAGAGAGGCCAAGAGATGGGAAGATCAGATAACAGAAAGTGTTAAAGTGAGAGAAGAATAATGGAAGAAATTAAAGCAGGAGAGTGGTGGAAGAATAGAGAAAGATGGAGAAATTTTACTAAACTGGCCCAGCCACAGGCTGGAAATAAATAATGATGATGTTTATTTTGATATAATTGTTTTTCACTTGTTTCTTACTTTGCAGTAGATATCAATGCTGCCAAAGTTAACACCAACCTGAGCAAGATTCTGGACTATGCCAGTGAATCAGATAGTGATGTGGAACCAGCAACAGTGGACAGCACTTGGCACGCAGACGAGATAGACTCCTCGGATGCAGACAGTGTTGACAGTCAGCAAGAAGACCCTCTCAAGTACGATTATCATAAGTTGGAATAGTTTTGCTACTACTACATTCATCATCAAGGGTATTAACTATTTTAATGAATGGAGATTAAGAAGGTGATTTAAAGAAAGTGTACATTCTTTAGCTTGAAGAGGGGATGGAAAAATGACAGTGATTAAACATGTTTTGGAAAACCACCTTCATCTATCAATATACGACCCGCGTTCTACTAGCCAATGACGATTCATACTATTGAGATTGACACCATAAAATGTGGAATCATCAGTACAGGCAGTGCTGTGGAGTCGGTACACCAAGCCTTCAACTCCTCTATTTTTCAATTGTCCGACTCTGACACCTTCTTAAATGGCTAAAGTATATTAATTAGTAATAACAAATTTACTGCTGTAAAATGATCCGATACAGATGGTTTCACAGGAAGATTCTTTGGGATTGTGGATTTATATTTGATTAAATTTGTTGGTCAAAATTACAAAATATTGGTACTAAAGAATAAAAAAGTTATAAAATTAATATGATACAGTTACCTCATATTGCTATAATATTAGAAGTTTAATTTTGAAGGCAGAGTTGTAGTCAACACATTTTTACCGACTTGACTCCCCAACTTCGATTCCACAGCCCTGGATACAGGTATAACTAATTGGCCCACACCTTTTAAAATTTCATTATTAATACAATAATTTTGAATTTAATTTGTCAAGGGTTTGGAGAGAAAATAATAAAGTATAGTGCAAGCTATAGTCGAGAAACGATATAACACTAGAAAAATTGGCACTTAGGTGTCCTAGGGACCCAAGGTCAGAAACCTGCATGGGTGGTCGCATGGTTTAAGGTGTGACTCTCACGTTAGACTGGATTGCCGGTGATGAGGATATAGAGTGTTCCGAGGGTGGTTTTTTCTTAAATGGTTTTCCAATCTTTATTTAAATTTGGATATATTTAATCTAAAATTACCTTTCTAATTCTTATTACATTACTTTTTTCTTAACAGCATGGTTTACTACCCATTGAGTTATTTTCATATGTACTAATTACATTGAAATGCTCACTTTTATTCTGCCCTGCGATGGGCGCCAATTGAAATGATATGAATTCATTGAGATATAATTGCCCCGCGATTGGGAGCCAATTGAAGTGCTACAGATTGTTTGTGAGATAATTGGTATTTATAGGCCCGTGATCGAGCGCCAATTATTACGATGCGAATTATTATGCCCCACGATTGGGCTCCAATTGAAATGCAATGGATTGTTTGTGAGATAATTGGTATTTATAGGCCCGTGATCGAGCGCCAATTATTACGATGCGGAATTATTATGCCCCACGATTGGGCTCCAATTGAAATGCAATGGATTGTTTGTGAGATAATTGGTATTTATAGGCCCGTGATCGAGCGCCAATTATTTCGATACGGAATTATGCCCCACGATTGGGCTCCAATTGAAATGCAACGGATTGTTTGTGAGATAATTGGTATTTATAGCCCCGTGATCGAGCGCCAATTATTGTGATATTTCTTACACTTATGAACTAAGTAAGATCTTTAAATTTGCACACGATTTATTTAGATCATGGCACTTATTTATTACAAAGTTCTGTAGATTTATGTTGCCGGCACTTAATATTACTCTGTTTGATTACCAAGTTCTTGTGTATTGCTTTCCACTGTAATGGATTCATATGCACAAGCGGTTTATATATGACCTACCCCTTCCCTCTTGGACCCCTTGTCAACAGTGTCAAAACTAACTAATAGAAATACTCCTGGGATTACGATGTTGTGAAGGCTAGCTTCCTATTGGGTAGAGGGAGCTAGCATCACTTGCTTTTAGCTAAACACTAGAGAGTTGATTTTTGAAAGAAAAAAATAAGTTTTAATGGTAAAATCCTTTGACATTATTTATGAAAAGCGTGTGATTCTCCATGGCTGAAGTCTTAAAAGGATACTTTACATACAGTTTATTGCAGAAAAATACCTTCATCCATGACTTTTTACATATATGGGAGGGGTCCAAAACAGTATCGTTACAACATTAATGTTAGGGATCAGCAAGTTTGTATTAAGAGGAATGTATCTGCGTTTTGATGGAAAGCGAATGGAAAAAACCATCCTCATTATCTCATTAGACCCGATCAGGATTCAAACTCCGATCTCCCCTTCATTAGTAGTCCAGTCTATTTTGAGAGTAGCTCCTTTGACGATTCAACCAGTGAAGCGAGTATTAGCGTAATTGATGTAATACACACAACCCTAGCTGGTACTTAGGTGCGGTGAGAAAAAGTGTAAACTCGTTTAATCGTATATTTGCAGGTATGCAGGGGTTTACACAGCAGAGGAAGTGGCTCAGGTGACCCGAGACAAGTTGATAAGGCTACAATCTTTGTACATAGAGCAATTTCGCCGACTGCAACATGTGTTGAAAGAGAGACGACGAAAATATCTACATACACTCAAGAAAGAGAAAGAAACACTCTGTGAGTAAAATTTTAATCAAGCTTCAGAACACGAAGCAAAAGTAAATATTGAGGGGACTATTTGATATGAAATGATAAAATTGAATAAAATTAAATAGACTGGGAATTTATGAGCACTCGAATTTTTCGAGTTTTGTAAAAGTCTTGAGTAGTCGAGTTCGAGCAGCTACTTAAACTCAACTCATACTCAAATTTTCAAGTAATCACACATCTCTGGCATTAATATTTTTAAATTATTTACTACATATTATGTACAAGCTTTCCTTATACTCGGATTGTGTTTTTAAACCGATTACTTCTGAAATGTCACATTAGCTGGGTCTTTTTATCCGTCTCTTCTATTAATTATTGTCATATTAGGTCATTTCTTTTCTAAAAAATAATATAAATTAATTTCCACTTTGTTATGTTTTATGTGTGGTCGGCAACCTTTTTGGGGCCCTGATCGACTTTTACATTTATCAAATGTCCCACAATCACCCTTCATTTATCCACTCTAGTTTTAAATCTTTTTTCTATACATCTTATATTTATTCCTTAAATTCAATTTTTCCTTCAGTACTTATGTCCCTGCCTTTATAGAAAATACATAAAAATGTACACTTCGTCCCTGCTTTTATAGAAAATACATAAAAATGTACACTTCGTCCCTGCTTTTATAGAAAATACATAAAAATGTACACTTCGTCCCTGCTTTTATAGAAAATACATAAAAATGTACACTTTGTTTACCCTGAAAGGATCTTACCTTGACAGATTACACTATGACCCTATCTTGTAAGCTGTACCATAGTGAAATAATGCAAGGTAAGGTTGCCTTTTCGTGACTATGTAGTCTCCTTATGCAATTGACTGAAAATTGTATTGAGATGGACCGGTTGATCGCGATCGATGTTTTGCTGACCCCTGTTTAATATAAACTTGTATAATTTACATTTTCTTTTAGCAGTGTTCACTTTCAGCTTCTAAATGTACATATATATTTTTTGTCCCTACTCACCTATAAACTTCATGACCTTTTGTTTTTTTCCAGGTCACAAAAAATATTCCCCAATTGTATTAATAATTTTTTGTTTGTTTTTAACGTAAAAAAATGTTTTGTAAATGTATAGCCAGCATCCACAACCAACCACGAGAAACTGTCCGGGAACAAAAAATGTACGCCAAGTTGAAAGCTTTGAACCGCTACCATCGGCGCACCGGCGTGGAAGCTGTGTTGCACAAGAAAGCTCTTGAACGACGTGCGTTGGTGAGATTGTAATTTAATATTGATATGTCTAGTAATAACTATAGTGCATCATATTTTTTAAATAAAACTATTCATAGTCTCATCAGAGAAGTGTATCTCGCAAACTCGTGTCCCCAAGTCCTCATCCCTCGAATTTACAATCAAGGAAGGCAAATGATTAGCGCTGATTGGCTAGCTGTCCTGCCTTATACCTCCCCTTTATTCTGTGAAGCTACACGTGCAAATGTAAATTCAAATAGAACCCAGCTTCCAGGACAAAATAGTAAAAATAAACTATTAAGAACCACGAATGAAAGTATTGTTTCAACAATGGCTTCATAAGAATGAAAAGTTAATAGCCTAAAAATAAAGTTAGTGAATTGAAATTTGGTGTAGGCTATATGTTGCTGATTATGGTTTGGGCTACTTAAAATTAGCATGAATCCCCACACTTTCTTTTAACTAAACACCTTAGATAAAACAATATAGTAAGGATAAGTAATTACTAAATAAGGCCTAGAAGAGACAAGATAAAGCATGCTGAAAGCGGTTTTTATTAAAAACACAATAGACCTAACTAGTTAAATAGCAATACTAAATCATTAATATGTTTGCTCATTATACTGGTAATGACAAAATATAATTGCTAATAAACTTGGGTGTGGGGAGAGAATTGAATAAAATTAAGTATAAACTGGCCAAATGTCCTAGGATATAACTGATGGATGCTTGCAAGCCTTTTATTACATGAACAAATTAATCCAAGTGTTTAATATAATATTATATTAGCCAAATAAAGAGGGGAAAATAAACAGATAGATGAAATGGTCAAGAGCTAAGAACCAAAAAAACCCTGACAATTTTACATAATTTATATTCCATCATAAACAACAAAGAGAACACATCTTTAGTAATTTAATTATATTATACACTTTTGTCTTTTTCTATGAGTTTGTTACACTCTCAACTTTACAAGTCTATATATACTTTCTTAAAATTGTTATTTCAAGTCAAGGTCTTCATAATTGTTTTTGAGATATTTTTATAAATTTTTACGAATCTCTAATCTCTCAAATACCATAGGATTAGAGCGTTCTATCTCGAATTAGTACATTTTAATTTCATACTTTAGTGTAGTTGTTTTGAAATGTTTTAAGGCCACAGAAGGATTGAACGTGCGTCCTCCTCCAATGGCTAAATGCATCTTCACCGAGGGTGGTGTGAAGTGCGGAGAAAGAACTCTCCCTGTCGCCAAACATTGCAAGAAACACATCCTAGAGGTGAGTCAATGTTCCGCTCATGTTACAGAAACTTAAAAGTGGGACACTGAACATGAAACTGAGTAAGAATGTCATATTCGATTCCTTGATATCTCGATTAAATTTTAATAATCACAATTTTAAATACCTCGATTCCTAGCTCTAAAATCCCAGGAAATGAAAGTTCTGGAACATAAACAAGATGGCAATATTTAGGATTTGATAGTTTTCCATTGTAACCACTAAGTTTTTTTTTTTTTTTTGTCATTTCTCTTTAGTAGGGGTATGCGAAGCTTTGAAACTTCGACTTGGCTTCTAAACAAACATCAGCTTCGACTTCACTTCAAAACAGATTCTGGCTTCGAAGCTTTGCAAATAAAAAATATTGACAGTTAAAATGCTCCATATAATGTTCAATGATAGCCATTCTAAGCTTTTTTTACATTACAAATTAATATCAATATGGAATAATTCTGAAGTAATTGAATTGTATGTTGTGATAGATAATAACTTGATTGTCAGAGCAACAAGAAATATTACAAACAATTATGCAATAAAACATTTTCCATGTGATTTAAGTCCATAAAGTAATATAAATAACATAATATTTTTTCAAGCATAAAAAACTAAAATTATTCGAACTTTGATTTAGCTTTGAGAATATTTTATATATTCAATAAGAGTTCTGTTCGAATCGAAAAAATGGACTTGGCATACCCCTACTCTTTAGTGCCGGCAAATTGTAAATGTACTCGACAAGACTTGTGTTTTCTAGTGATATTGCTCAAATCAAATATGGCTGTCTTAAGTTTTTTTTTTTTTAACTATTTACATGTTTTAGTTTGTTTCGCAAATGTATTACAATATTGTATATAATTAAATAATATTTTTAATGGGAGGTTGGATGCATGGGAAAAGATTGAAATTTGTAAATGTCGAGGGATTGGAATTGAATTGTTAACATGTAGTTTATCCTCGAGAATATGAAGTGAGTTAAATATAACTCAAAGTTATGGATGGGTTACTAAGATCCTTAGAGATTCGAGGATTTAGTAAAAAATTGGAATTTAAGATTTAAATAATTAAAACTTTTTTCCTCCAAAATTTGAACTTAAGAGCTCTAATGTGTTTTTTTTTTGTTTTGTTTAGTACCATCATATTTACAGAATAAACTTTTAACACCTAGAAATCAAACTATGAATGTTTTAATAAATGGATTATAAGAAAGATGTTAACATAATGATACTCTCGTTATTTTTTACTATTGTGTTATATTTATACTTCCTCTTATGAAAATAATTTTTTCAAAGATCTGATTTCAAAATTCAGGTATTCAAAGTTAAAACTAAGGTTTGTATCTGTAAAATATTGAATTCGACCAGAGTCTTACTTCAAGTTAATCTAAATACAGAGCTTTCAATGCCATCATAACAATTTATTAGATTTGTGTTGGTTTACACTTAATCTCAGTATTAATGTAATTACAGGATATACACCAAGTGTTATTTCGACCATGTGGTTGCATGAGGTCGGACTTCCCGTGTCGAGAGCCTGTTTTGAACATCTTCGACAACACATTGTGTGTGTACCACACCAACCTGCCTCCTCCGTCAGAGCCCATGAAGACTAAGGTTACATCACTCAAATATTCACTATTTTAACATTACATTACCTGCTTCGGTGGACGAATGTTTCAAGGCACCTCTTTTCGCAATAGACTATATTGCCGATGAAAGAGAGGATTTCACTCGGGGTGTACTGAGGGTCATTTTGCCTGAATGGTTTACCACTCAAATTCAGGTACACTTCCTATAAATTCAACCTTTCTCATTCCTAACTCCTTAGCTTAATTAGTACATATGCATATCACCTGAACAGGTAGTAAGACGCGGTGCTTAAAAAAATATATCTATTACATGGTGTCTACCACCGGGTCATGAAAGTCACGAAAAGTTTCTAATTGCAAAAGAGGTCACAAAAGTCCCTGAAAAATCACAAATTTTCAATAGTTTAGTCATAAAGTCACAAAAATATTGTTGTTTGAATTTCCCGCGCATCGTAACAATGTAAACGTGTCAAGTCACCCACTACCCATGATTCCATGCATTAGCCACAAGTTGACTGATGGTTTTTACTGTGATACCAAGGACGAGGTTAACGTTCGCCATCTTGTTAAAGTTTAATGTTGCGTGTGAGTGCATTATATAATGTTCGACCGTTTACCGAAGGAATTTTGTGGTCAAAAAGTCACTAATTTTTGTTTCTCCATCTCAGTAGACAGCTTGTATTAATGTGGGCATGTGCAAAATCCACTTTTTCAATTTAAAGCAAACTATTAAAGCAAATTATATGATAATTGATATTTGTTTTGGAGTATTGCACACCTCTACTGCAGCTTATAAGATAGGGCAATAGTGTAAATAATACATCAAAGTAAGACCACTACGTCTCAGGGTGAACCGAGTGTAGATTTCTTTAAAAATTAATTTGACACCTCCTAAAAGTGGAGCTTTGAAAAACATTTGATTGAAATCTTGGTTCTTCTAATTTTTGTTTGATAGAGAATAAATATTTCTTGGTACTTTATTTAGTTATTTTAAGAAAAAAGTGTTTCGACTCAAAAACTAGTATAAGTGGAAATGTTTTGAGTCACACCATTAGTTTTACTCATTTGTCTTTTCTTCATCTTTAACTTTTTAGTATCAAATTGATGACAGTCTGTATTATTATAATATTTGTATTCCAGGAAGAGCCCGTGACCCCTGACGTAACTACATCGACACTTACAGACGTGTGTACCAAGCTAATGAGTGTAAAGGAAGCGACGAGATTGATAACAACTCTTCGGCCAACACCTCCCATCCCAGCAACGATGGTGATTCGCTCTGTCTACAGTATGTCCACACACATGCATAAGTTTGATCAGCAACTTTGTATACTAGTCATTATATTAAATATAGTCACGACGGACTATTTGGATCGGACCGTTGGGAGTTCATTAAAGTCGTCATCAAATCAATCATAATCCATCATCAATCCTCCATCCTTCATAATCATGAACCATATCCAGCTTGTGGCTGGGTCAGTTTAGTAAAATGCCTACATACTTCCTCCCTTACTCTTTCTTCTCCTTTCACCCATACACTTGCTATTTATCTGATCCTCTCCATCTTTATTGGTCTCCATTGTGGTATTTTCCATCCTCTTTACATGGCCATACCATCTCACCTTTGATTACTTTACTATCTATCCTGTACTGCCTGTAGCCCAACTCTTACCCTAATATATTTATCATTTCTAATATATATATATAATAATGAGTTAAAGTAAAGAATTAGAAATAAAAATATGATCTAAATATGTAGTTAAATTATTATGCTTATATCACCCTCTATTTACTTTTTGACTTAGTTTTGCTCCAACAATTTCTCAATCCTTAAGCGAGCAAATCCAGAAGATGCTCGAAAATGTATTTTGTGTGTTTTGTTTTTTACTTTAAGATGTGATATAACTCATTTTGTACTAAAAATTGCAAGCACTGCCTTCCTATCCAGAATATTAAACGCAAATGATGCTCAAATTAAGAGAAAATGTCCGAGCATTCACCAGATGACGGCAAATCCACTCCCAGTGCTTCAAATAAGGGTTAAAACACTTGTCTAGACATTTTGTGTCATTCAAGAAGCACACCAATACAATACACTGGAACCAAAGCAATCTTGGCCAACTAAAACAAGGTGTCCAGCCAAACTATATTTCTAAATTCACTGACTTTTCCAGTCACTATAAATTACAAATACTATTTTATTAAGATTGCAGTTTAATTAATGTAATTATATTTCTAGACACATACATTAACTAAGGGATTTCAGCTAGGGGTGGTCGGGCACCCTAAACTTTGGGCAATAAATTGGGCATCTAAAAATCCCAGTATGTTGGGTATTTTTTATGCCCATATTTCGATCGGGCATCTCAAGAACTTGTTAAGTATATAATACCATGTTAGCACTAACCTCTAATTCAAACTTTGAAAAAATAGTGTTATAACCCATGTTCATAGTTGAATTATTTCAATTCAACTAATATTAAACAAATTTAAGTATTACTTTTTATTAATTCGTAAATTATTATGTTTGCTTTCAACAAACTACGATAACATTTCTCACGGGTTACAAGTCTACAACATAGCGAAATAAAGATTCCTACGATTTAACTTTCTTTGTCAATGCCAACAACATGCCAAATTCAACATTTCCACATTGAGAGATTTTAGGCCCTATACTTGCGAAAACTTAAATTTAAATTAGTTTTCTTTATAGTTATTATTAGTCAGATTTCTTAGGAATAGAACTTTTACAAAACAAAGTGAAATCTGCTCTAGTATTAACTATAAATTCTTGAGCATAAACTAATCATTTAATTTTTTTTTTAAACAAATGTGACTGTTTTAACTTGTAATTTGAAATTTTATAGGCCTGTGACAAAGTTGTTTGCAAAATGAAATGTTCGCCCGAATATCCTGTGCCCAAGTTTAATTTTGTAATGCCTGCTGCCCGATAAAAATATTTGCTGCCCGACCACCCTTAATTTCAGCCTAAAGCAATGGACCAGTGGGCAGCAATTGGATTAAACTGAAATATTCAATCGTTACTAGAACACCTTACACCATTACATCTTTAGAAGGAAAATCTCTTTTCACTTTATCACGTAATTGGATCATAGGTGGAAGAATGCACTAGAAAGCACTAGAAAGATGGATAGAAACATATAAGGGGGAACAAACACAATATGGCTTTTACAGTGAAAAGAACATGTTCACTTTTTACAATGCTGCCATTGGACAAAAAAGGTAATGGCTGCTTTTTGAAGAAAGTCGATCGTTACTGTCTAATCCCCCGATGTAGGTTTCATTCCATCTGAACTCATCAACAGGGAGAGTGAAACGCGCAACACAACTTTTTGAACAAGGAAACCAAAAAACATGAAAGGAAGAAAAAGTAAATTGGTAAAGAATGATAGAACACTTATTAGGGCCACTTTCATAGTCCGACTTGGTATGCCTCGATGCCGAATAAAAGATGACACCTGCCTAGACAAGATTAAAATGGGCCAGTCCATTCTGGTCTAGGTAGGAGTCGTATTAAGAATCTAGCCCATAGATAGGAACATGTAAAAGGAATAACATAAAGAACAAACACAGGAAAAGAACATTAAATGTGAACATTATATATCTATAAGGAAAACATCTTTTCACTGGGTGTATAATATTTGAAAGAAGGTATAAGAAAGGTGAATAGAAACATAAAAGGAACAAAAACAATTATTTTTTTTACAATGAAAAGAACACGGTTCACACTTTACATTGCTGCCATTGGAACAAAGAGGTAATGCCTCCTTCTTGAAGTAAAATCAATCATTACCGCTCAATCCCCTAACCTAGGTTTCATTCAAAAGCAATTCATCAGGAGTGAGTATGAAATCACACAACCCAACTTCCTAAAAACTCACTTCAATGAGTCACTTTCACAGTAGGCTGAACTTCCGATGACAGGGAGACCCAGGTTCGAATTCCTGCCAGATGTACCTAGAGCAGTTTTCAGTAGATGGTTTTACTCTCCCACCACACAAATGCAGATACACTTCCTCTAAATTCAACCTTCCTCATCCCTAATACATTAGTGTAATTAGTACATAGGCGAACAACCCGAACAGGTAGTAACATGCTGTGATTAAAAAAAATCTTCCGGAAAGAGGAAACTAAAGAACACAAAAGGGAGATAAATGAAATTGATAGAGAATGATGGGACACTAAAATAGTAACATTTGAAAGGCTTTAACTAATGTATTATTAATTACACTTCTCACTTTTTATTTAAAAATAAAATATTTATCCATGATTTGCTTCAGTTATCAGATAGTCATTGAAAAACTAATACACTTTAGGAGGTGCCAGAAAGAGGGTCATTAATAAATGCACATTACACTGCTACTACTGGGCAGAGAAAAGCAAAAAGTTTACAAAGCCTATACACAGGTCAACTGGTTGGAAACAGCCATGACAAACATATTTTGTAGTTTACTCCTCTTTTAGGAAGTTGCGTTGGGTGTTTCACAGTCCTCCCGGATGAGTTCCGATAGAAGGAAACCTAGGTCGGAGAATTGGGCAGTGACGATAGATTTTCTTCAACAGGCAACTATTACCTTTTTGTCCAATGGCAGCAATGTAAAGTGTGAACTGTGTGTTGTTCTTTTCACTGTAAAAGCCATTTGGTGTTTGTTCCCTTTTATATGTATCAATCCACCTTTCCTGTACACTTCTTCCAAATATAATATTATTACCTCATAAAGGTAAAAGAGGTTTTCTTTATAGAGGTAGTTTACTCACAGAAATAGCTAACCCTTATTAAAATGATCTATCAATAATTGTCTTTATTAGTATGGTCATTAATAGTTACAAAATTAATATTTGCAGCCATCCAAACGATTAAGATACTATGAAAAATACATTTGTGTATAACCTGAAAAGGTAGCACATGGTGCTAAAAAACAAACTATAAAACATACTGGTCTCAAGAGGAAGTAGACTTGTGCCTGGTTCTTGCTTCTGTTTAATAGTTTACTTGTCTTATACATATTATATATCCATCTAGCAACTTTTTTAAAGTAATTTTAAGATTTTTATTTTATATTTCATCTATGATTTATAATAATATTGATTATTTGTTTTGCAGATTTGACACAGAAATGAAAGAAGATGAAAGAACAAATCAACAAGGTTCAGAATCTATAGTTAGCGAGACAGCTACTGAATTTGGCAGTTCTGACACCACACTCACAGCACATTCTGATATGGAAGAATCCTGAATCTTTTAGTCCTCCCAAGTGATACACCAAGAAAATAATCTGCACAAATGATCCAAATTTACTTTGGACATGTTTATAACTAAAATCATTTTTATTTTGTGACCTTTTAAGTTTTATTTCACTCTGTAAATAATAAAATAAAATAACCTCAGCAAAGAGATTTGTGTTTTTGTTTAACAAAACCCAACATTTGAACCCGGATAACAAGATCCAATAGGATGATTGACAGACCTATTCTTAAAACATTTTAAAAAAAGATTAAATTCTTCAAAGCAAAGCCCACATCTTTGTAAACATTTTAAATAATTAATGTATTAAAGCAGCAAACTCCCTTTTGGGTGTACAGGAAGGTGGTTTTTACCTGAATGGTTTACCACTCTCCATCAACCCAAATATGGGTAGATTTCTTCTAAATTCTGATTTACCCCTAACATATTAGCATAGTACATGTGTGTCTACTCCAAATCACTAGTAAAACACGACAAAAAAATTCCCCCCCCCTTTTTTAAAAAAAAAAAAAACCGGGTGCATAGTCAAGTTATATTTTTAAATTCCTTGACTTTTCCAGTGTCTATATATTGAATTTTTCATTGAGATTGCAATTTAATGTAATATTTTTTGACCCATACCTATGCTGAAATTTTATCACACTATGAGGTGTTTAAAGCCTAAAATGATGGCCTGTTGGATAGTGCGATTTAAGTGAGATAATATTTAGACATTAAAAAAAGAAAACCTTACATTAGTACCACTTAAAATTAATTTTAGACACGCAATTTTTTAGTTTCTTCTTCCTATGACGTAATCAATTCTTGCGCATGCATATAACCATGACTCAACTTTGGCTAAACATGCACGATATAGAGGAGGTGAAAAGACAACTTGAAAATTGAGATTAGTGTGGTCAATTGCGACAGCCGTGTTAAAAATAGATTCAAGGTGTGTATTAACTGGAAGAAGTTATTTTTATTAATGTAAATTAAAGTTCTGTATTAATAATTTCAGTGTATATTTGAAAATTTCAATTTTTTTATAAAATCCCTCCCCGACTTTTCCCTGTTTTTCAGGTCTCTCAACAACCTGAGAAATTATTAATGCCACTCATAATGTAAAGTGTAAACTCTTGTTAATTGCAAGTGAAGGAAGATTATTCATACTCTTGTTTAAAAATAGAAACTGGACAATATGTTTCCATTTACAACTAATTTCAACTTAAAGATAAAGATAGAACCAGTTATATGCTCTTAATTTCACTATCCAAGTTTTCACATGCATGCAAATTTTATTTTAGAGGAGAAATGGTGCGAGGTAACTAATTGGTCACACATCACATGCAAACTTCCTTGTATCTCTAAATGCTCTGCGCACCTGTTTACACACACATCATCCCCACCCAATGCTGGAAAATATCATAGAAGAATCTGATTTGAGTCTAGAAAAAGCAAAGTCTTTGAGAACCCTCACCATGAGAGTCATGTCTCAGCCCTTCAAAATGATTGACTCAACCATGAACATTTTTGACTTATTGAGAAGTTGTAAAGTGAGGATCAAAGTAGGGCTTGTGCTGATTTCGCTCCAACAGGAAGACAGTCGTCTACACTTTCGCCAAAATCAGCCGGCAGTGATTAGCAGAAGGCTCATTATGATTATGATAGTTAATAATATGAAGATCACAATTCTTTATTTTATTTTGTTTACTTGGGTTATTTCTGTATAATTTTATTCATAATAATTTATTGATTTTTTTGTTAGATGTGATAAGATTTATCACCTATTAAAGCAAAAGTTATTAACATTGTTGTGATTAACAGTTAACTTAACGGATAAATTGGAACATAACCCCCATTTTTAAATTTTAAGAAAATCCCATAATTATTAGTAACGTATATGTCGTGTTTAATGGGGTTAAACTGTAATTAGTAAGTATGGAAGAGGATATAAGGTTGATAAGACAACAAACCTTTTAGGGTTTGCACAGTTTTAATACAATGAGAGATTGTATTTTAATTGACAGTCTGTTAAAATCATTTTGGGATAAGTAATAAGGGAAGGCAAGTATGCTTTGCCAAACAAATCACTAGACGGATAGGTTCAACATTTTAACAAGGGTTTCATTAAGAATTGTCATATTTCTTACAAAAACAAAATTGCATTTCTAGCATTAACATAAGTACAATAAATGCAGCTTCTCATTACTAATCAATTACTGTAATGCGAAGCATTGTCAGAACATCAAACTACATTTTCATATAATAGCATATATTTCACAAATAAAACCACACACATTTTGTACCTTGCTGAAAGGGCTCGCTTCTAAAGAAATGGGCCCATGGTTGGTTCAAATTTTCAATATAATTGTTTCACAGAGCTGTTTCACTTCTTCAGTCTTGCGCACTACAACACTAATTGGTACAGATTACAAACAAAGTGTTTCCTAACTACTATAATTATGTAGGTTCAATTCAATCGCAGGCTGGTATTACTTTCCCGCCAAGAGTAAATAATTAACAAAAAAACGTAATTTTCTTGCTCAGTACAAAATATATAACACGTAAGTAATTACCGTAAGTAGACACATGTGCTAAGTAATTTCCCACAAAAATATGTATTATTTTCAAATCCACACACAAAAAAGCAACAATGCAGCAGTTTTTGAGACAAAAAAAACACCTTCTTTGGATGTGCAAAGTTTTGTTTTTGTTTGAGGTAAAGTCAAAACAAATGTTTAAAAAAAAAAATCAATTGGTGCTGAAGGAGTGGTTTGAAAGGGAATCCAATAGGTCAATGTGTAATAAGTGTGTTAAGTTGGTTTGGGCATGATGAGAGGATGAGTGTGGATCAAGAGAGAAAGCAAAGATATGAAAGGGATAGTTCATGTAAGACGTGGCTAAATGTGGTAGACGAATGTGTGAAAAAAAAGAAACATTAAGAATTTTAAGAATAAAAGTGCTAAAATACTTGAGAAGCCCAGTTGTACCAAAAATAATGGTTATATAATGGTATCCTAATTTTGAGTATTTTATCATAAATCATCTAAAAGATGGGTTTATTATGTTTTGTGTCTGAAAATGGAATAAAATATAGCCAAGGTTATAAATTGTTTGAGTGTAAATTTATTTGGGCCAGACTTTCCATGACACTTTGACTTGGGAATCAATAAACAAATAAGGTTTCAAAAGGAGTCTATGTGTAAATATAATTTGATCAAAGTATGTTCAGTGGATAATAAATAAGAGAGTAGCAGAGAAAATTATAAAAATGATTTCCGGTGTGTCGTAAGTAAAAAAAAAAAGTAGCCCTTTGAAAATATTAATTTTATTTCGATTTAAAAAAATTCATTTTTCCATTACCTCAAACAAAAAAAGTGGCTCACACACATCCCAAGCCATATACATTATTTATGTTTACATAAAAAGTATTTATACATTTCTAAATTTTGTAGTTTTATTGTTTAGATTAATTCAAAATCTTACTATTTACAAAAACTTAAGAAATTATGACATGGCATTTATTAAATGGTTAAGTACCGGAGCTAAAAATCGATGAAAATACCTAATAAATACGTTTAAAAAAATGACATATATGATACGCCCAATTTTTACTTGGCACATACAAAAGAAACATACCAGTTTCCCTGAGAAAAAACATATTCTTAAAAGGTTTTACAAATAAAATGGTTTGATTTCTAAACTCCCAAAACAAACAATAATAATAACTAAGGCTTAAATTATTATTTTCAAACGGGACCTCGGAAAACTTCAAACAAATAAGGTAAATGGACAAATTTCAGCCTTTATCTAATTTAATGGTAATTTCATATTCTGCATTTTGTACAGTGAAATTAAAACCAAACAAATTTTATATTATTAACATTTTTTTCTAAATTCAAGAGGTTCTAATTTTATAAATAATGTTTTAAGATTCATTCCCCTGTTTAATAGAAAGAGGAAAATCCTGAGAATAGCACATACTTTTTCATTACTATTAAAGGCAAGAATGAAATTCAAATAATGACTAAAGCCCCTTATACAGACTCTGTAGTCCTTGGTATTTAGAAATTCTATTCGTGTCCACACTGTCAGTATCCTTAATGATGTGACCATTCCAACCAATGAGATAGTCAGAGAATGCGTCTAATAAAACTCTTTGAAAGAAAATTGGATACACCAAGGAGCAATCGCCCAGAAGTCAGATATCAATAAACCAATCTAAGACAACTTTTTTGAGAAAATTTTCTGGATCTACTTTAAATATAAGTTAAAAACAATCACAATAGATATATAAAATACTACATGAAAGGTGGATAAACATAAAAAAAAGGAACCAACACAACGGCTTTAACAATGAAAAGAAGAACACAGGTCACACTTGACATTGCTGCCATTGGACAAAGAGAAAATTGATTGTTACCGCCCCATACCACGACTAGGTTTCTATCAGAACTAATCAGGAGGGAGTGTGAAACGTAAAACACAACATTTTCTTAAAAATGATAATATGTTTTCCTTATAAAGATATATTATATATTTATAACATGATTTGAGCTGTAAACTTATTATTAGCCACAGGTCCTTTCCGCTATTGATGCTTTAATTTTGATGCATACACGCATGTTTACTTAAATGTGATTGCTAGTTCGTAAAAACTAGTCTTTAAAAAGACAAAGTTGAGAACTTCTACAGAGTAAGGACTTATGAATCAGAACTCTATTGACAGAGCAATCTAATACTGTGGCATTGATTTTTTATGGCCCACAGACTTATGGATACGGAGTCTGTAGATAGGACTTAGGTCCAAAACCAAATACTTCACAAAATAGCATTCAAAACTAGTTTAACCCACATTTAATAATATCCAAGGAAATTGCCAACATTTTTAAAAAAAGGGTTTTGTAAAATTGAGTCTTATTTTTTTTTTTTTTTGAAACACAAGAAATCATTTTCAATTACAATATTAACACAAACGTCTAGTGAATATAAAATAACTAGCAACTTTCTAAAAAATTAGTCAATTGATTCAACGTTCTTGCACTCAACATAACGGATCTCGTCCCTAGAAAATTTAAACAATTATGGGAGTGAAAGCTATTTAAATGTTAAATGCCATATTTTGAAAATTGAAAACTTGGAGACTTAAATGTTCTTTGCTAAAAGTGGCAGGGGTGCACAAGTAGACATTTTTCCCTTCCAGTCGAGTTTGAGAAATGTAAAGAAACATTTTTAATACAATACAAATATTTCTTAATTTCTCTGATTGATCCATGAATAAACCATAAAAACTAGGGGTGTGTAAAGCTTCGACATTGATTCAAAAGTAAAATTCTGGATTTGACAGTTATGAATCTTAGAAAGAAAAAAAAAAGTAGATTTAAAGTTAAAACACACATATTCCCCCATTTTCTGCTGTAATTTTCATCAATAATTAGCGTTCAAATAAAAAAATCTAAAATAATTAAATTTAATTTTGTGATAGCTTAATTTATCATTTTAAGAATAACTATATTATTATGTTTTAAATATAACATTTTATAAATTATATTAACTAAATTTACATAGTTATGTAAAGCACAATAGTTTTATCCAACACTAAACAATTTTTAACTGTTTAGGCAAGAAGTCAAACCAACATTATATAGACCAAAGAGTGTGTCCTTTTTAAAGTTTCTATTAAAAAGATGCCACATACAAAGGATGAACAAAATATTACAACATGAGTATCTATAAATTTACTCAGGTAGTTTGTTACACCAAACCATATTTATTTTACAATTTTTTTTAATAATAAAAAAAATAGTTATGCATTATAATTAATTCACAAAATGTATACATTAAATGGTTTGAATCGAATTTTTGTCAAATCCAAATCTTAGAAAAGAGATAATTTTCTCTTACTAGTATTGGTGTACGAGATTGACGTTTTTGATTCATTTCAAGATAGGGATCAAGATCTAATACTTATGGCAAAAGCAAACATTTTTAAATACTACTCAATTTAATAAGAGTTTTGGGATTTTAACTTTTTTTTTTTCTGGTGTGTTTTTTACATTTATTTCATTAAAATAAAATACAGTTAAATTTATCAGATTGTATTTAACTAAGGCAGGATTGTGTTTATATCTGAATATAGGCATTGGCCATAAATTATAAAAGCACACTTTAAAATAAATTTGTTTCAGTATTAAACTCTAAAAGCATAAAATAAATAGTGCTGCAGGAAAAAAAAAAAAAAAAGTGAATATCAATTAAAATTCAAAAAGTTAATAAAATCCAGCTAAAAAAAAATAAGATAACTTAACAGTATGCACATAGGCTTTTAATAGACACCATAGTTTTTTTTTATAGATTTACTGATTCAATAAAACTGATTACAGATTATGGAAGCAAGCTTAGATGGTCGATGGTCTAAGAAGTAAATCCTCATCTACAGAGTACACAAACTCTGCATCCTTATGTTCCTTAGAAATGGAAATCATGTCTATACAGACTGTATTCATAATCATGTGAATATGCCAACCAATGAGAAATTGGATACAACGTCCAATTAAAACTCTTCAAAAGAATTGCGTATAACCCGAACGGGTAGTAAGACGCGGTGCTAATAATAATAATAATTCAAAAGAATTTTTTTTAGAGCCAAATGAAAGCAGGCGTCATCTGTAAAGTAGCCGATATCAAAACTGAACAGTTATTGCCAAAAGTAACTAGACAACATATTTTTAAAAAAACGTTCAGGAGAAGCTACATTTGAAAAGTAGGTTAAGTACAGTCACAAATAATATATATAAAACATAAGCTAGTTAGTGTGATTGCTATGAAAATGCCATTGGTGCTTTCCTTTTGATGTGTACACACTTACTTTGCTGTGATTGGTCATCCTTTGCAGTCCATATCGACTACTCCTTAGAAAGTTAAAGTTGAGTAAACTTCTACATAGTGGTAAGGATTAAGGAATTAAGGATAAGGACTCTATAGACAATTAAATCTGTTAGTGTGGAGTTGATCTTTTACGAAGTATCACATACCTTAAGGATACAGAGTCTGTAGATGAAGCTTTACTCTAGCAGTAGATTAGACTGCTGATATGGGGAGATAAATGTTTGAATCTCGCTTAGGTGTATTTAGGTTTTTTTTCTGAAATTATTTTTCTACCTTCTAGCCAAACAAATGCAAGTACACTTCCTCTAAATTCAACCTTACTAATCCAAAAAATTAGCACGTTAGTAATATGCATAAAATAAATTATTTGATTTAATATTATTATTATCATCATCACCGCATCTTAATACCCGTTTGGGTTATACGTACTTACGCTAATGAGCAATGGTAGGGTGATTGTAAGATGGAATGGAGGACCTACAGTTTAACATGGAATCCGAACCACGGTGGAGGCCTGACATTCTACACATTCACAAGTTGTGATTAATACACGTCTTGTCAGAGGTGAAGGAAGGGTTTGGCAATCAAATAAATCTGTGCCAGGAGTGAGGATTGAACCCCGAACCCCCAGCACAAAAGTCTTGACACCTTACCCCTAGACCACCAGGTCACCCTTAATTTAATAATTTTAAATGATAATTTTTTTCTTCTTCACAAAAACTAGTTGCTATGTCGTTGAAAGACATATATAAATCTGGAAGACGGTTTAGGAAAAGTGGATGGACACATATAAAGGTAACAAACACAATATGGCTTTTACAATTAAAAGAACACAGTTCACACTTTACACTGCTGCCATTGGACAAAGAGGTAACGGCTGCCCCTTGAAGAAATTTGATAGTTCCCGCCAAATTCATCGACCCAGGTTTCTTTCTATTTAACTCATCAGGAGGGAGTGATAGACCCCCAACATAACTTCATAAAAGAGGAAACCAAAAAACACAAAAGGGAGAAATGAAATTTTCAGAGTACATCAGTCTCCTTCTTTAGCATAAGAGAAAGTTTTAATCTCGTCTGCTGAAGAAGAGGACTAATGTAACACAGACATTTCATAATTGTGTTTTTTGTTGTGTTTTAATTGTGAATTATGAGGACTACAATTTTCTGGTTTAGTGTGTAGACCTTGCCTGACTATCCTCCTTTCAAGGTCTAATTTTATATATTTAATATAATTGTACACTTTTTTTTAATTCAACAAAAGGAAAAATTGAGAGGCTCTATTTGCTATAAAATATAATATCTTTAAATTGAATTAAATTAATTTAACTCTGAATTTCCTGTAAATCTAAATTATAATTTATATAGCAGCAAAAAATGACCAAAATTATGTATTTTATTCATGGGGGAAAAAAATCCAAAGATTTTAAAAATTCAACATCCCTAATTTACAGTATATTATTTAGAAAAAAAAAAATAAAAAACATTAATGTGAGGTTGAATGCGTGGAAAAAGTTTGAAATAATAAATGTTGTGGAATTGAGAATCAAATAATTAAGGTTAAATTTAATAATTGGAATTGAGAAAAACGGGAATCGCAACATTTCTAGTGTGTATATAATGGCAAAAATGTATATTCAATAGACACAATGTCCAGCCAAACTGTATTTTAAAATTCCTCAACTTTTCCAGAGACAATGTTTTTCCAGCACAATTTAAAAATATTAAGTATGCTACAAATATTATCTTATTAAAATTGCAACTTGATATAATAATATTTTTAGACAAATACTTACTCTATGGCCCTAGGAACTTGAAAGCTCATTGCCGTACTTATTAAATTTATCCATCAATCCTTATATTGAGCTAGTTCTATACAGCAAAACTCGTTACACCCTATCCTTATCTTATCTAGTTCCATCCAGTTTACCTCATTACACCCTATCTCTTTCAGGTCCATTCTAACTTTACAAGGAAAGCATATTTTCACCTAATGAGGTAATTGTATTATATTTGGAAGAAGGTATAGGAAGGCTGGATAGAAAAAAAAAACCTTAAAATCAACATACTATGGTTTTTACAGTAAAAAGAGAACAGTTCACACTTTAAACTGGTGCTTTGGACAAATAGGTAGTGGCTGTCTTTTGAAGAAAATCAATAGATACCGCCCAGGCCCCCAAACATCCATACTAATGCTATTTCCCCGTCCATGTCTAGGTATTTCCAATGGTTTATGTCACATACATACTCTGAAATTGTGTCAGTCTGTGAAGGGTTACAAAATAACAGCTTAAAGCAATGGAGCTATCAGGTAGTGCGATCAAAGTTAGATAATAATGAGATATTAAGAAATTGACTTGCACCAGTATAATTTAAAATTGTTACAGACACGTTATTCTTTAGTTTATTCTTCCTATAAAGTAATGAGTTCATGTGTATAACCAAGACTCCACTTCGCCCAAAGACATGTGCTAGAAGGGTGGAAAAACAACATGAAAATCACATGTTGACTTTGAGAATTGAGATAAGTATTTCCAACTGTGTTAAAAGAGATTCACTGTATTAATGGGATTACTTTTTTATTTTGATTATTGTAAATAAAAGTTGTGTTTTTTTTTAGTGAATACGTCAAAATTTCAGAATTGGGATAAAATTCCCAGACTTTTCCATTACTTTTCTCTGACATTTCCCTGTTTTACAGGTCAATGGACACCCTTTCAGAATTTTTTTTAATACTGGAACAAACTAGTGTAATTTACCAGCAATAAATCTATCAGGACTCAAAACTATAAAAAAAAAAGAGTAAATATCCTAATTAATAAAATGAGTAAGCAAGCTTCCATATTCACAATATGATACACACTTTCAACACTACAAAAACACACATAAAAAAACCGTAGCGTTGAACACAAGTCATACCAACATGACTTTCACTGTCACATGTCCCCCTACACAAAACAAAATATTGTATTCAAATGTGACAATTATATTTCGCTCTCTTCAATAATGCAATCAAGATCACTAGTTACACTTCCCATTTAATAATATTTGGTATGGTTTGCACAGTAGTCATTGGTGCTCAAGAGTTCCAAAGTTTCAATGCTCAACCCTATTAAGAGGGCTAGAAGACACTGCAAGTCTCACGAGGAAAATAGTTTTACAAATGAAGTACATCTTTAAAATAGCTCAGCAAACCCGAGTTAAATTATCCTGCTGCCATTTAATTATTGATACTATTGGAGCGCGCAGTGTCTTGTTGCCTTGCGTATTACTATAGTTCAGAATACTGGACTATACGGTAACTTGCTGCCTTACATTTCGCTATAGTCGATTGTTAAGTTTTATTTTTTTTTACTATAGTTACACATCGAAGAGCTGGGCAGAACCTTTAGTGGGTCACCGACAGATGGCAGGAGGATTATTCAGAGTCAGTGAAGGCAGTCTTAAGATCATGCTCGTACATAGCGATGATTAGCATGATAGCAATACCTGAGGTCAAGCCAAGGCACTGCAGCAAACATTGGAAGAGGGAGCCTCCCTCTTTTGAGTGGCTCGTTGTTAGCTCTGGAATCTGGATAAATTAAATTGTACAGCTCAAAACACCTATTTGGTGATGAAATTGTTCAGACTTTAGTTTTAAATGTGTGTGTGTCTACTCAAAATATTATTTCACTACAACAAAATAAATTTACCTAGGAAAGAAATTACAGTTGTGTCAAACCCACTATTTTATGAAACCAAATTTAATTTTTCCTGTGAATTTTGAATTCCAATTCGAATCTTGGGAAAAAAAAGAACATTTGAGAAAATTGTAACTAAATGTAAGGATTTTTTGTTTTATCATTTAAACATTCAGTCAAGTATTCTTTAGATGGAGAAATGATTCTGGGTCCCCTAGCTTTGTATACCAAAGCTCTAACCACTGAGCTATCATGAGTCGTCCCATACCCATTCTTCACTCATATTTTAAGGCAGAATCTGTAATGGACGTGCAGAAATAGTCGGTTACAAATGAGTTCGATTCTCGTGTCCAACTATCATTTTTCAATTTAAAGAATTTGATATTTATATGTGGCTATAACCGTAACTAACAAGTAAAATAGGTTAGCTATTTAATGCATCATTAAATTGTGTTAAATTAATTGTTTGGTTGTTATTTTTGTCTTAGATTTACCAGTAATTATGTTGGGGCTGAACGACCAACAACAAGTAGTTTGGGTAAAAAAAAAAGTTTATTTTCTTTAATTTCGAATCTGACTTTTAGCGATTTTTGAATCCCAAATATCCTTAAGTATTCACGAATTCCACCCCTAATCAAAATGTCTAATATTGCAATCGAATTATCTCTCCCCAATGTATCAATCCTATTACTTACTAGACATAATATTTACTAACTTGGCTACAATGTTGTACGCACCATGTCTACAAGAGCAATATAGAGGAACATGCCGCCAGCCACGGCAAAAATCCAGGAGGAGGCCGACTCATTTTCCCCCAGGAAAACCCCCAGCATCATACCAAACAAGCAAAGGACAGAGGAGAGGAGATTGTAGAACACGGCCTGTTTGGCGCTCATTCCTGCTTTCAACAGCACCGCAAAATCACCTGGCAAGGACAAATACAAGTGTATTAGAATCAGACTATTTTACAAGTGGAAAATGAGTTGAAGCCACCATCTTACGAATACAAATCTTAGAAGCCACAGTTAACATTATGAGGTTTAATTAATATCAGCACACAGTTCCTGAACAGATTAAATAACCATAGCACCCACAGGTTCCCATGGAACATTTCACAACACCATGCCATATCTTGGATCTGGACCTGAACCTTGTGAAATATGTGAAATGGAAGCTAACCAATCTCATGCGGCAGCTCGTGGCAGAAGACAGCGATGGCAGTGGAAAAACCACCGGCAATATTGGAGGCAAACGCGGCACCTATGGCCATGCCATCAGTAAAGTTATGCAAACCATCACCCATGATCACCATCCAAGCGACCGATGACATTGACTTAGGCGGGGAATGAACATGGCCGTGTGTGTGCGAGTGGCCGTGATGTTTGTTCTCGTGTTCCCTGCAACATCAAAACCATTTTATTAATTTATGTCTTACAGGAAAACCTATTTTCGCTATTTGTAGCATGGTTTGTTATATTTGGAAAGAGGTACAGGAAATAAGGAAAGAAACTATAGAATGTAAATAACACAATATGGCCTTTACAATGAAAAGAATAACACAGGTCACACTATAATTATTGCTGCTATTGTCCATTTCATGTGTTTGTCATCTTCATCAAGAATTGTTTCCAGCCTGTGTGCAGGTCTGTTTAGTAAAATGTCTCCATCTCTCTCTGTCCTTCAACATTCTTCCTCATGCACTCTCTTCCACTCTCACTTGCACACTTGCAGCTATATGTTCTCCCATCTCTTCCTTGGTATCCCTTGCTGTCTCTTTCATGCGTTTGTTGTTTATGTTATTAATTCCTTTTACATGTCCCTATCTATGTCTCGTACCATTCTTTACCAATTTATTTTTTCTCCCTTTTGTTTTGTTGCCCTATTTGGTTTCCTCTTTTATGAAGTTGCGTTGCGAGTTTCAAATTCCCTTCTGATGAGTTATGATTGAGTAAAACCGACGGTCGAGGAATTGGATAGTAGCGATTAATTTTTTTCAACTTAGTATTTTTAATGTGAAGTTTGACGCAAGATAAAAGATTAATATTCTAAATGTCGAGGAATTAGGATTGAGAATCGAGATTAAAATTAAGTATCGAAATCGAGAAAATGTGAAGCCTGTGCTAATTCATGATTCTCCATTTCAAGTCGAATCCGAATCTTGGCAAACCAGCTCGAATCGATTCTGAATCGAATATCATGCTCAGAATTTTTTTTGAATCAAATATCATACTAAAAATAAAATTTTGAATTGAATCCAAGTAGAATATATTATTTTGAAAATGTTTCAAGTCCAAATCAAATTAACATATCCTTAGAATTCTTTAAAAATATTTCAAACTTAATCTTAAATATTTCGATGCTATTGTAGCATCTTCCTCAGGAAGTAGTAATTAGACTGGACAGTCTAATTACTACTTCCTGAGGAAGATGCTACAATAGCATCGAAATATTGAAGTGTGTGTAAATATGTGTCAGTGTGGTTACTTTATTTGTGCTCTACCATTTTCCTAATATTCTATCATTTTATTTATCACTAAATGTTTTGCTCAATGCACTTTTTCATATATAAAACTTAATCTTAAGTTACAGAAGTAATAAAAGCCCGTGACTAACTTATGAAAGGTTATAAATTAACTAAATTACTATTTTTTTTATAATGGTTTGCTGTATAAGACCAGAGGAAGTTGAAATTATTCTTAAGTATGAAAATATTTGAATTTTCGAACTAAACTCATCAAACCGAAATATGAAATTTACTTAGATTCGAAATTTCGAATCCACCACAAATCTATTAATAAGACTCGATAGCTTGAATCGAATCCGAATCTTAGCAAGATTCGAAATTTTTAAGGTTCACACAGGCTTAAAAATACGAATTATAACATCTTTATTAATCAAACTGTCAAATCCTTTGAAAACAATGCACCTCACCTTATGATGACGGTGTAACTTTCTGCCTCACTGGGATTGATGTCTCCCTGATCACTGTCGGGTTTAACCTCACAGCAGTCTCCACCACATTCTGTCTCAGCGGTGGCAGTCTTCTCTAGGACAGCGGCTACCGCCGTGTCCAGGGTCTTGCCCCCTTCCCCACCGCCGCACTGCGCATCATGGCTGTGCTGATGCAACTTCTTCTCTTCAGAAACATAGTGGTTCTCGTCTGGAACTTCTGCAAGTTATAATAAACTTGGCGTTAGGGATTACTAACTTAATAGTGTAAAATTTTGAAGAAATTAAGAGAGAAGTGTATTTTTCTATCTAGGCCTAACCTATCATTTCAGGTTGACTTCCTTCACCATCACTTACCTTACATTATTGTACAGTGTTTTAACACTATCTTATTGTCCATTTCCAATCCATCAATCAATTATTCATTTTATTACTTTTTTTATAGTTGTTATTGTAATTTTAATGTCCTTAAAGACATGAATTTTGAAATCATTTTAATTATATTTTCTATTAGGCCCTTTTTTTGAGTGTTATTATTTTTAAATTGTGTTTCTTTTAAGTGTTATTTCTAATTTTAAACCCAATATTTCCATTCATTAACATTTTTTTTCTTTAAGAACATATGTTTAGTATATTTTTTAAATCTGAAATTTTAAAGATGTGGTATATATACTCTTTACATTTTAAAATTATAAATATATTCAAACTCGACTCAAACTCGGGAGCTTTTAGAAATACTCGACCCGAATGGAAAAAACCCACGCTCGCAGACCCCTAATTATTACCATATTTACCAGAAAATAAACTGCACTTTTCCCCAAAAACACAACCTCCATAAGACCTTTATACAGCTTATAATCTGCTCTTGGAAAATATGTAATAAATCTGTTAACTTTGAGGACTGAAGATATATATTGAAAGAGTTTGTAACCAAAACAAATACTGCATGAACATGTAAAAGTACCTAAAGCTAGGGTCCAAAACTAATCTTTTTTTTTTATAATGTGTAATGCTTTTTTTTTTAACATCACAACTTTAGTAAATTTGAGTAGGATATGATATAATTCAATATTTATTCGAAATCTGTGAATAATATTCGCTTTGATTGAAACTCAAAAATCTTGCTCCGCAGATGTCTGGAATTTAACAGTGATAAATCAGCCAGCGGAATGGATACATTTCCGCCGCTAGTACTAAGTGTTCAAACGAAGGAACTAGCCTGTGATCTCTCCATAGCAGTAAGGGTACGAGCTGTACTTGTGTTTACACAGCTTCTCCCCTACAGAGGCCGCCATTCCCACCCCTTCCACATCTCTCATCACATGCACCCTGGAGGGAGGCACCTGAAACACAACACAACTCGTCAACAACACACACATTTTATTTTTAGCTCAACATTTTTATTCGCCTACGCTATAATAATATTTAGCACCGCGTCTTACTACCCGTTCGGGTTATACGCTTAAGTACTAATTACGCTAATTGATTAGGAATTGGGAGGGTTGAATTTAGAGGAAGTGAACCCGCATTTGCGTGGAAGGAGAGTGGAAAACCATTTAGGAAAAACCACCCCCAGTTCACCCGACCGAGATTCGAACCTCGATCTCCCCGTCCTCGGCGGTTAAGCTCAACACGACTAGCGCGTTAGCCAAGCCTACGCTATAATAGCATCAAAATATTCAAGTGTGTGTGAATATGTGTTAGTTTTTTTTTTTTACCATTTAGTTGTGCTCGACTATTTCCCTACTATTCCATCATTTTATTTATTACAAATTGTTTTTGCTCGATGCACTTTATTTCATAAATATTATTCAACTATTGGTCATTTTAATGATTTTGTCAATTTAAATTTCTCAATCTGAGAAATGGCCTTTCAGACAATTCTATGCTCAAGAGCTCATTCAAATTCAAGGGATGCGGGAGTGGGGGTGGTGAGGGGGGGTGGGGGATGCAGTCTTGAGCAAGCCCCCATCCTCACAATGAACAAATCATTTTATTAAATAAGCCTGTTTTAGTTGAGTTGATGCATTCTATTAGTAACAATATTGATGGCTCACTTGGTAAAAAATTGAAGACAACACTTAGATATTCAAAAGACAGTCAAGAATCCAAGCTTAACTGTGATTGTGCCATTATTTCAATAGTCCCTAGTAAATACTTAAAAAAGTCAAACAACGGAAATATCAGTTTTTAAATTAGAAATAACACTTATGAAACATAATTTTTAAATAAGAACACCACTCAGATACAAATTTAATAAAAGATAATAAAGATGGTTTCAACACTCATGTTTTTAAGGATATTAAAAATTACATTAACACTTATAAAAAAAGTTTATAAAATTAATAAATGCATGATGGCTTGGAAATATATAACAAGACAGTGTAGAAACACTGTACAGTGATGTAAAGTAAGTAGGGGTGGCCAGGATCCCAAACCCTCAGATAAAATGTCGGGAATTTATTTATTTCCAGTGGTCAAGTGGGATTGACCCTTTCCCTGAAGAGTTACGCGGGGAAACAAAACATAATGCTCCAAGAAACAAAACAAAGGGCGGTGGTCATGTTCTAGCAGTTACTGCTGACTCATCACTGTTAATCGCTTTGGTAGACAGTCTTCTTTGTTATTTAGTAAACTTGGTGGCTGGGATGGGGAGGGTGTTATTTTACCCCTGCTTGTAGAGAGATAAGTTGGAAACCACGACTTATTGTGCTCTGTCCATCACCATGATTTGTTGGGGTTCAGCAAGTGAAAGAGCTTGAAAGATTTAGAGAAGGACAGATATATTCTTCTATCTTTTGGTGTGGAAGGGGGAAAGGAAGTAGCTTGCCAAGGTCAACAATTTATGAGGGTTCAGCGGTTCTGTTGTTTGGAACCAGACAGGGAGTAGAGTATAAGGGATGTTAATTGTTCAACAATTACCTTTAAGGGGTGTCAAATCTAGACAAATTGAAGAGGTGCCAAACATTATGTTTTGTATTATTTTTTTCCCTATGCAAATAATTAAATATAAAACACCATTCTCAAAAGAAATTAACTAATAAAAATAATTTCCATCAAAAATGTAATGAAATTTAATTATTTTATTAATTTTATTATTTGATATTAGTTCAAAATTGTTGTATTTTATTTGATAAAAAAAATGCTATTAACACACACTTCTATTTATTTTATTATTATTTTTTTATTGTTTAGTTACCTTTAGCAATTTTTTTTAGCACCAGGTCTTATTACTCGCTCCAGTTGTATGCCTGTGTACTAAATACTCTAGTGTGTTAGGAATGAGGAAGATTGAATTTAGAGGTGTACCCACATTTGCGTGGATAGTGGGAAACCATTTAGGAAAACCACCTTTAATACACCCGGCCAAATTTAAACTAAATATCCCCGTCCTTGGTAGTCTAGTCTATTGCGAGAGTGCTGCCTTAGACCATGCAGCCATCGAAGTGGGTTTTAATAACATTATAGCTTTAACAAGTCTTACCATATTAGTTAAGAAATCAATATAGTGAAAATTCCCAGAGTTTTCCATTTTCCAGGCCGTTGTACACCCTGATTGTTGATGAAACACTATTTTGGGGTGTTTTAGCATAGAGCAACAAAAGGTAACAGGCAATGTGGTAACATCAATCAGGACATTCACACACAAGAGTGCATAACAAATTCTAATTAACTTTGATGCAACCACCATTTTACCGGCGCTGAGCCCTCTCGGACAGTTTCCAGCTGCAGTCGCCTACCTTCCTTTTCTTCTGAACAGTCTTCCGCCACTCGGCGACCAGGGTCAGGCACTTCTCTGTGAAGAAGAAGAAGACAACGCCGAGTGCTGCGACCAGACCTTTCCACATGTTGAGGTCGTGAGCTGCGTGAGAGTCTGTCCTCATCACTGTGAACATGAGATTCGCTCTTCGACGACATGGCCTGAGAAATAAACTTATTGTGAAAAGTACAATTGGCTGAATCCACTATTTTAAAAAGCCAAATCTTCATACTACCCTTGAATCCAAATATTGTAAAAATTCAATAACAAAAAAGGAAATAGGAATGTAAAATAGATTTTTTTGTTGTTGTTAAAATGCATTCACTATAACACTCGTACATTATGTTCAGTGTTAAATTAATGGTTTGGGGTCTGGTTGTTAAAGGTTTTCCTAAAATTATGTTGGAACTCAACCAACAATAGGCAGTATTTGAGATATATATATATTTTTTTCAAATCTCGAATTAGATATTTTCTTGAATATCCTTTAGGATTTTATGGTTAAAAAGCCTCATCCCTTGTGATAAGTCATTCTTTTAATGCAATTTTCTTTTAGTTTTTATACTCAAAAGGCAAACCAAGAGAAGCTTTAGAGCTTGCATAGCTTTTATAGTATTTATCCAGAAAAATTGTATTTCTATAGTAACAAAGTAACTAGCATCTTGGCTTCTTGCACCATGCCGATGCACATAGTTTCAAAACTCCGTTTAGACACTTGCGTCTGCGTCTAACTATCAGTTCTGGTTGAAAGGACGTGAACTAATTACGTTTGTGTTAGGGAACAAGAAGGTTACATTTAGAGGCAGTGTACCCATATTTGTGTGAAGGGAGAGTGGAAAACTATTTGAGATTAAAAAACACTCAGTATATCCAACCAGGATTCAAACCTTAATCTACTGTCATCAGAGGTCCAGTCTATTGCACATTTGACTTGCACTTTTTGAACAGACTGATCATATCAAAACACAATTTATAAACTAACTTAAATCTATAACAGACAACATCCAGCTGTTAATTCATCACTGTGAAAGGGGAAACCCACATTTCACCAATTATAACTTTTTTGGTCATGCCAGGAATCGAACCCAGGATCCTTAGCTCTGCGAACAGACATGCTACCGACTGAGCTAAGGTGTCGTACTACTGGCTAAATGGAAATTATATGTATCAATGTATAGATATGTATCATGACACTGCACTATAATTTGAAAACCTTTATCCTGGAGTAATTTAAAAGCTCCGTTTGTCCACTATAAAATAAAATATGTTGATGATCATCAAGTTTGAGTTACCAAGCATCGTGTCCGATTTATCGTGTAGATTGCTGCACCACTAAAGCAAATTTTTATATCTTTTCTCGGAGAAAATGTTAATCATTCTTTAAGAATCAAAGTAATTCATGAATGTTCCCAACCCCATCTTAAACAAAAAAAAAATAATATCCTCTAAAACAGGCAACTCCAGTACTCACATGAGGTAGCAGATGAAGCAACGCGTCTCCACATAGTGTCCCGACTGCCAAGGCTACTAGGAACTGGAGCAATTGATGATAAAAAACTTTCTGCATAAAGGGGATGACTGCAACCCCCAACAGCCCACACAAAGATATCACTAGAATGCTCAGTGACGAGTATAGCCACACTGCAAAAAGAGAAAAAACATGATTTATTTACTTGGAAAATACCATATTGCCGAATATAGTACAGCCCCACACATAATTCGACCCTAATATTTGCAAGGTTTTCTATATGAACAATAAAAGTCTCAAATATACCCAGAGGAAAAAACTTTACAAAGGTGACAGTTTTATTAGATCCCCTAACTGTTTTTCTTATTGTGGAGGCACTCTTTAAAAGTTTAATTTTTTCTCTCAAGTCAAATATTAGTGTTGGAATCACCAAACTTGTTAGCAACCTGCAAGTAATTTGTTTGTTGCGCCTCATGTATTGCTGTTAGTTTAAAATTCACATCGTAGCTTCTTCTCATTCCCTTGTCAGGGTCGCCACTCATTTTTAATTTGAAATTCCCTGACATCTCCAGGTTTTCCAGACAAAAATATAAAAGTTCCAACAAATCAATATATGTGGTAGGAAAAAAGGTAGCTTAGAATAAATGCACACACATTTAGCATGGAGAGAGAATGCATAAGCCAACCCAAGTGCACCTAACCGAGATTCAAACCGCAACCTTTCCGTCATTACATGCAATGCGACTAGTCTTTGCCCCAACTCCATAATTAATTATAGCCACGTTTACTAAAGATAAACACTTTAGGGCCTGGGACCATTATGAACAAATAAATTTATGTTTTACTTGTTTCTGGACTGCACTGCTTTTCACACATTTACACAAACATTTTATTTCTAGTTGTAAATAGCGGGTGGTTGAGAGAAAACGCTTTGGACTTCAAAACAAATACCGTACGTATGTCATTTTAGAATTGAGAACCATTATAATAAATCTGTATTTGAGTATGCGCATCGGGTCACTAAATTGACAAAGCAAATTTTCAACGTTTTTGATGTGTTAAATAAGCAACTGTGCTATAACGCTGTGACATAATAATTAATTAAAACATTATTTAAAAAAAATCAAGTTACAAATGATAAAGAAAATTTCTTATGAAAATAAAAACTTTAAGGGTACTTTTACTTTACAAAGGCAGAAATTCTTAATTTGATTATATCTTTGCAACTGTTTGAGATACGAAATAACTTATCAATGTAAAATCATAGAGCTATTCAAAATTAACATCTTTTATTTGGAATATATTTTCATGAAGCTATTCGACAAATGAAATTGATTGTTACACTCTTTGGTGGACAGAGATGTTCTTTTTATCTCAATGTTTTTTAAAAGTGTATTTTAGCTCATTTATGCTATTTGATGGAGTGTTTCTGCAACAGTGTAAATAATTTTGTTTAGTAAATGTCTTTATATTAAGATAAAATAGAGAAAAAGACTGTGCAGTGCACTGTACCTTTTATTTGCGTGTGAATGGGATGACAATTGGCGGCAAAATATCTGATGTAACAAAAGAAGGATGAGAATGCTAAATTGTAAGGCGATGCACCAGAATTCTCCTGGAGAGTGGATGATAAACTCTTATCCCCCGATTCTGGTCTCGCAACATATTGTCGGCCAGTTTGTTACCTAGTGTAGTGTCCGTTTCCTCCACTTTTTCCACCTCTACGTGGGAAGAACTTAGAAGTGGCACCGTCGCCACGCAACCGGCCGTCCGTTCTTTGTCACTCACTGCTGTCAGCTGGTACAACAGACTGGGGCAGAGCTTAGACAGAGAAGCTTGCGAGAGAGTGTCCTTACTGCCATTAGGAATCTTGTTACTGGGGTGAATATGGCTGCTCAACGAGGAAAATAAGTCCTGAGCCTTCAAACACTAGCGGAGAGAAAATAAGAACATGTTTTAGAGTAGGCCTACGTTAGAATAAAAACTTAAATGTCTTATCATTTAAGCTCAAAAGTCAAGCCACTATGTCAATTGTAATTATTATTATTAGAACTAGGTTATTTTAAACGTTGAGTCTTAAAAGAAATATTCTAGGATAAAATAATTTAGCGAATTTGAGGAAAAAAACATGCACTTTCCAAACACACTGATTATATCAGCACAAGACTTATAAACCAACTTAAATCTAGAACATACACAATAACCAGCCCTCCTAACCATTAAGTCATCAATGTGAAAGGAAAAACCCAAATTTCACCTATGATAAATTTTTCAGCCATGCTGAGAATCAAACCCGACACCCTTAACTAAAAGGGCAGACTTACTGCTGACTGAGCTAAGATGTCGGAATGAAAACAAAATAAATCAATTAAATAAAATAAAATTATTAAACATCAAAAATGGGCTATAAGTTTTAAAAATATGTGGCATTTACTCAATTTAATATTAAGTCAAACTGGCACCATTAGAAAGTGATCTGCTCCTTAATCATTATTTATATAATAAAATATTCAGTCATTCAAATTGTTTAGCAATTCACGTGCACTATGAAAAGGTACCTTAACGATTTACACTATAAGTCTATCTTATAAATCATGTCATAGTGGAATAATATAAGGTAAACTTGCTATCCTACAGGTTTAGTGAAGGATGCTTTAAGTACTACTTTCAAAAACAATGTTTTTAATGAAACAAATAAATCTATTTATATTGGTGGTTCTCTGAGCAATATACCTTGGAGATGTTACCATGTTGATGACGAGTGTCAGTTGTAGCTTCGCTTACTCTTGCATTCACTGCAGACACTGAAATACAACATAATCGAACTCACTCAGGACTACCAACACAATGACAACAGTATATAGAGTATAGAAATGTGGGTGGTGGGTAGTCTGTTTAGTGAATTTAGTGTGTAGCAAATAGATGCAATACAACAAAATGAATTTAGTCGATAAAAATGTCAGGACTAAATTGTAGGCAAGCAGCTTAGCAAAACAATTAATTTAACAAATTGAGATCATTAAAACAGCTAATGACCTAATTATGGACAAAATTGATTGCAATATCTAACACAACCTTCTTCATGAAACAAATTAGGGAGCTCTTAAGTGATACAAGACCACACAAATAGAACAATACAATTCAAGAAACAATTTCAAAACTAATTCAAAGTAAGAAGACTACTTTCTAATTTCAACTAAAACTATCATAGGGAAAAAAGCACACACATTAAAAAAAAGCATCATACAAAAACTAACCAATCGGCAATTAATTGATCACACCAACCATTATTCACATTAACGTTGGCGACATTCGTGATCGCCGGTGAAGACGCATCTTCTATATTTCCTCCAAAACTTTCCGTCACTAAACGCTCCAATCCCAAACTCCTCAGCAGCAGCTCAAAACCCTCCAGTGTCATTGTTTCTCCGTTGCCAAACTTGTCAAACACGCGTTTGATGAAGTACATCTCCTCAACGTCTGTAATAGAACATTTTGTTGGATGTTGTCCATTGACTAATGCACTTTTTTTTTCTCCCAAAACTTAACTCAACAAAAAACAATCAATAGGTGAATGTTATTTAAATAAAATACACAGGGCAATGAAAAATGTCTAAAAATATTAAATTTTTTGGTTGACAAGAAACAATACATGGAAACCCTTGTTTGTTTCAGCATAACATTATTTGAGTTTCATCATAAAGTAAGAATTCAGGTTGGACATATTATTATTGTATCATATAGTACTATTTTTGGTAGAGTTTCTGGGTTTTGGGGAAAGGAAATTCTTATATGCATTTTGATACCTCTAGTTTGGAAGAAAGCTGATAAAATACTTATTATTCACAGGAAAAAAAAAAATCTTCCAAGTGTTTATGAGATTGTGACTAATTAGAGATGGAATGAAATGGTAATGCTTGCAATCATGAGTCATCTTAGTTTGCTTAACAACAACCTATATCCCCTCGCCAAAGTCTTGACTAACCTTTGGCCGAGGTGAGGATAGCTTCTCTGCGCCGGCGATGCTCCAAGCCGTGCCCTCCCACTACCTCCCCGTGTTGTGTAGGATCTTCTCTGGGTGGTTTGAAAGGGTGCAGGTGGTCCGAGTCCGAGTCATGATAGTGCTGGCTGTGGGCCGAACATTGAGCGTGTCCCGAACATAGCAGGCAGAACACACACACAGTCACTAGAGGGCTTCCCATGGCTCGACAGTGAGTCTGCAAACCAAAAATTTTGTCTCGTGTGAGCCAGGGTGGACGGGCAGGTTACAAAAGGCCTGGGACTAAAAATATACATACAAATTCTAAATATCACTGAAACTCTGTTTCACATTAAGCTGAAGTGGTGAGGTGAACTATGTTTAGTTAGAAAGTTTAATCCCGAGGTCATTTCAGCTACATTATTGATGATTACGCCACTATTCAGTCCACTTAAAACATCACTTCTTTCTACTGGCATGAGTAAAATTTCTTCTAAACTGTCAAGACAATAGCTGGGATTCTATTTTTGTAATACTTAAGTTTGTAAAGTGATCCCCTACCCGCATCTTGCTTAACTTAACAAAGCTAGTAAAAGTGAGTATTCACTAAACAAATGCTTTTACAGTTGGCTTGTTTATAAACACCATGCAACAACTGAATGATTTTACATTTAATACAATCATATATATCTTCACAAATGATGTATTCTGGGAATCCTCAGACTGACTCACTGAAACTTCTGATTAAAATTTAATAAAAACAATCATTTGTAATTGAATGGTTTATTTTAGTTTAAAGTAGTTGTGTGGTAGCCCTAATCAAACAGTCCCACCAGGAGATCTTCGGCATGGGGATACCCAATCAAATCTCAAATCAGTGCGCATGCGAATTTGAAAGCACATGCACGTTAGAACTACAAGCAAGAAGATAGCTTCGTTGGCTTTTGTGAAGAAATTAGAAATAACCCTTTAATGGAAAAATGTATGTATCGATGTATTGGACTGTACGACAAACCATTATAGCTTGAATATATCCATCATTAAAATTATCTAAAGCTTATGTTTATCCAGTAGAAAATAAAATAGGTTTATAATCAGTTGTTTTAAGTATATGTTGCAATTCATCATGGGTCAACATACAGCGTGTGAATAGCTGCGCCACTCAAGAAAATTCTGCTCTCTATTTTCAGCAAACGTGTGAACCAAGCTTAAGACCTTATAGGTCTAGCAATGACTGAAAATACTAAAATATTAGTACCAAGAGTAAGGTAGAGCCTGTTTGCATGCCCTTCTCAATATACATGTTTGATCTGAATAGACATCTCCTTGTAGTGCACTTTGACAGTGACCAAATTAGTCTGTCCATGTAATCTGTTCCTATTTGCACCTTAGTCGTCAGATTTGAAACTTTTTAAACCACCCTTTCACATTTAATGGCCTGAGAAACGGCTTTGATTAGCTAGTGAGTGTACTCCTTTGTAAGAAAAACTAGACATTAGTAGAACACCCGCTTTGGTGGCTGCATGGTCTATGGCGCTACTCTCGCAAAAGACTAGACTTCCAATGACTGGGAGATCGTGGTTCGATCTCGGTCAGGCCCATTGAGGTTGCCTTTTCTTATATGATTTTCCACTCTATCACTAAGCAAATGCAGGTACTTTTTCTCTAAATTCCACCTTCCACATCTCTAGCTCATTAGCGTAATTAGTAGATAAGTACTTAACCTGAATGGGCAGTAAGACGCGGTGTTAACAAAAAAAAAAGTTATTAGAGAGTTGATAAATGTTTAAAAATTAATTTTTATTAATTTTATGGAAACTTCAATGTGACAAAAGCTATTTAATGTAGTATACTAATGTAATTTACCAATATGATAATTCAAGAATGAATTATAATTAAGAATCAAGGCAATTTCCGGAACTAGACTACATTTCTAAACAACAATATTTTTATTCAGAGAAAATTGGTTTCAAATACATCTCATGGTTTTGCCCTAATTTAATGCACAAAGCAATACACTTTAACATAGTTCAAAAAGTGTGCTATATTCTCACTAACTTCACTTTTGTTGATGTGCACCAATAAAATAAGTTCAACTATGGACATTTCTTTTTCAACCCCCCATTAAAAAAAGCAGAGTTCCTGAAACATAACATATATATACAAAATTTACCATCGATTGAACTTCATCTTGAAGTCAAAAAACATAAGAGAAGTTTTCCCTGTGTAGTTGTTCGTTCGTCTAATTGATGTTTGAATTTAAACACTACAGAGGCTGTAGATCACGATGAATCCAAGCCCACTCTTTTTGTATTATTTTACCTCATATCGAATAGAACCATGTTAAATTCATTCCAATTGGATAACCCAAGGTAAGATTTTTCTTTTAAACAAAAAAAAGGGGGGTGTGAACGTTTTTTTTAAACAAGTATTTGTTTTTTAAACTTATTTATTAATGAATAAACGCCCCCTAAAAACCCCTGCTGTGGATACTCAAGAGACCACTAATGGAAGGTCCACCGAGGAGTTCAAGTGGAAACTTGAAGTTTTTTAAAAAATTTAATAGGCCTATTAATACTGATAAAAATATCAGTTGCATCGATGTAATACCCCACCAGAGTTTTCATTACTTTATATCAATTTATTTAACGCAATGGCCTATAAATAAATTGCTTTTATGCTAGCAGGGCTGTATAAACTAGCTTCAGTGGCTGCATGGTCTAAGGTATCACTCTCATAATAGACTAGACTGCCGATAACCAGTGGGTCGGTGTTTGAATCTCAGCGGGTGTAATGAGGGTGGTTTTCTCTAAATGGTTTTCCACTCTCACTCCACACAAATTCTGGTAAACTTGGTCTAAATTCAACCTTCCTCATTCCGACTCATTACATAATTAGTACAAACACCTATAACCTGAACAGGTAGTAAGATGTGGTGATAAGAAAAAAGTATGTCTAAGATTCACTTCAAATAATGTTTAATTAAAACGAATGATATGTTGCCATAATATTAATAATAGTATTTGTTGTACGTTTCCTATTGATTTTTATAAAAATCTCCTTGGCTGTGTCCGTTCTCCATACAAATTAATAAGATACTTTAACGCACCTGAATAAAAACAAAAAATATTATTCTTGAAAACAAATTATTCAAAGTCCGTAGGTAAACCAAGTCTCACTTTTAACTTTTTAGTTGACCAATACAACACATTTAAAGTTTTCTTATGGTTCAGCTTTGAGATTGTTAAAAACTGTATGTTTTGAAAATAATGCGTGGTAATTGAGTGAAAAAAATAATCAAAGGTTTGTACAGGAAATACACAAAGTGATTAATGATAAAGTAAAAATTGATAAGGAAGAAGTAAACACACAAGCCCAGGATACGATGACTAGCGACAACTAACGACCGAAACATTTTCAATACTGTGTAAAAACAACTTTGCTCATAATAGTTGCTGTGTGTACAGAATGGTACGAAAGAGAATGTAAAAACAACTAAAAAAACAGAGTTTAGATACAATACAACCATTCAATGACTTATAATAATTATAAATCTAATGCACTTTCTCCAACAAACTTTCACTCTTTTGCTTTTAATCTCGTAATCTTAAGGTGGAGAATTAAGGAACACGAGAAAATGTCTGTTTTTGCAGTTTTTATAGCAAAACATGTTTCTGGCCAAACATAAGTATTGCTTCAGTACAAACATAAGGTTTAATCTCTTATACGATGATATCAACAGTTGCTGAATATATAGTCATGAGTATAGCAGCAGTAGATGAGAATTTTTTAAATAAAGACAAAAAATTGTCATAAAATTCAGGAACCCCTTGATGGATATTCAACAACTGTTGATATCATCATGTGAAGACAATTAAACTCTATATTTGTAATGAAGCAATATTTTATCTATTTCGACCAAAAAAAGTTTGTGATATAAAAACTGCACTAGCCCTTTCTTGTGTTCCATACACCCCCACCTTAGGGAGTCTTTTCCTCTTTATTTTAAACTTTTTGTGTGAATTACTTTAATGTGTATTTTTACTCTCTTATATTGCGCTCTCTCCTCCTCTCTCTCTCTCTCCCTCTCTCGTAGACTTCACATCTCGACTCTCTCCTCTGCTCTGGGAGAGCATCCGTGATCTTTTATTCTATCCGCTGAATCCTTACTCTCCATTTTGTAGCGCCATCTTGACACTCCTGTTTGTGTTCATTTATGATACCTTTACTCAGAATCTTGTGCATCTTTTGTGCGTAAAAGACAATGTTCGTCATTACCATTGGCTTGTGTAAGCGTTGATTACAACCAATGAGAGCTTGAGTAGACAAACAGGACCATGACATTAGATGACCTGAGTAACAATGAAGAAAAATCGTCCCCAGAAAAGAAACTAGGTTAGAATGATATTCTTCCCCCGAGGTGTGATGAGAGAAAAAAGAAGGAAGTTCGCCACAAAAAGGATTTATCTATCAAATATAACGTGCAAGCTAGTCATGGATGAAGAAACGTATGATATTAAAGTTCAAGCGTTTAACCAAAAGATTAAGGAAATTGGGAAATTTTACAAGATGAATTTAAATTTAAAATAAGGAAAGGGTATGTGAAAGCGAGGATAATAGCGAACTATTATATAAAGTGATATTCATGTAATATACATAAATACGGTGAAGTTTAATTGATAAATTATTCCCAATAAGACATTACTAAATTAAATAAAGTACATAATAACATGTACTGTACACTACACTGTACTTAGTACTCTCTATTTTTGTTGCAAACGATAGATGATGATGATGATGACAGTGATATGAGAGCATAATGTCCAGGATGAGGAGACTAAGTGGGGTGATGGTGTACGACATTGTGACTTATAAACCATCTTTTTCTTTAGTTAAAAGTAAATAAAATTGGGCAGTGGTAAACCGTGGATACTAAATCAGCGGATATGGGGGCCCTACTGTATATAAATTTTTAGCTTTTTCATCTGTAGGGACCAGGACAGTGACAGTTTGAAAACATAACATTTCAAGAATGTGCATTTCAATTAGGCTAAATATTGTGAAAACCCTTTGCTCTGGATACACTGGAGTGCAAAATGCATTAGGATCAGAAACACAGACTTTGCGCAGCTGACCCAATTATTGACATGTGCTGCCCTCTTTCATTGCACCAGCAAATAAAGATCAAGAGGCCAGGACAATGATTATTATCTTGGAGACAGCTGTATACACTATTCATGTTGTTCAGTAAAAAAATAATAAATAAGAATATTATTTATCCTAAAGTAAAGATGAAAACATGTCACTTGATTCGTTTTTAAATGTTCATTATTTCTTAGGTAGATCTGATATTATAATGAAAAGACAAGTGCTGGTATTGACCAGGACAATGACGTTGGACAAATCTAAACTATTAAAATGATCAGATTCGGTGGCCACATAGCCTAAGGAGTCACTCTTGCAAAAGACTTTGAGAGCCGATGACTGGGAGATTGTGGTTTCATCCCGGTCGGGTGTACTGAGGTTGGTTTTTCCTAAATGGTTTCCCACTCTTTATCGTGCCAGACAAATGTGGGTACACTTTCTTTAAATCCAACCTTCCTTGTCCCTAGCCCATTAGTGTAATTAGTACATAAGCATATATCCTAAATATGTAGTAGGACGGATTGTTAAAAAAAAAGAATTTAAGTATTAAGGAAAAATTGAGGTTAATATTTAAGAATTCTATCCACGTTATCAAAAAAGCACATATCTATTTTGGTGGCCAGTTATAGCAAGATACAGGTGTGAATATAGTATTTTTTAATTTAATATTTCATGTATTATAATATATCTTGTTGCCCCAACCATGAAATGAAAATGCCAACTAGACAGTTATCCTTAAAGAAGTATTATAAGATTAGTTTAGTAAAACTTTTTATTGATAATATAGTATTACTATTAGTAAGCAAATAATATTTCAAAATTGGCTGAGAGTCACTTCCAGTCAATGTTTGTAATAAAGAACTTGTACTAGCTGTCAGATAACACCACTCCTGTCATCAATGCACTATGTCTATGTTACCAAGCTGTGACGTGTATTTTGTATTCATTTTAAATAAATTGTATTCAGAGATATTATAGTTGAAGATAATCTAGATGCTTACCATGACTTTGTACAGATGCCAAATCCCAACTCCAACTTGACCAATAGGGAAATCTTCACCCCATAAATCTGAAAAACATAAAGTGAGTTAAACCAGAACTAATATAAAATCAAAATAATTTATTTAATGTGCTAATATTTATGGGTCATTCCATATGAATTCACCCAAAGGTGGTTGCATGACAGTTTTTGAAAATTTTAATATTTTGCTCATATGTTCCTACATGTTCCAGTAGTTTAAAAAAAAATTGTTTTAAATTTACTCCTACCAGTTTTTCCGGTACAACCACCTTTCCAACATGGTTGACCCTAAATTTGACATATTTTGATGTTTACAAAAACTAAAACATCTTGGGAACTAAAAGGTCTAGAAACTTGGGACGGAAACCATTCTTTTTCTCTTAAAGTGGGCTACATTTCATGTCATTGTAGGTTTTGTCTAAATTAAAATAAAAGGATGAAATTTAACCTGAAATTAAGCAAAAATTTTGTTTAAAAACACAGTTTTTACACTGAATTTCAGGCCAGATTTCAGCCATTTAGGTTACATTTAGACAAAACTTACAATTACATGAAATGTAGCCCACCTTAAGAGCAGAAGAATGGTTTCCGTCCCAAGTTTCTAGACCTTTTAGTTCCCAAGATATTTTAGTTTTTGTAAACATCAAAATATGTCAAATTTAGGGTCAGCCATGTTGTAAAGGTGGTTGTACCGGAAAAACTGGTAGGAGTAAATTTGAAATAAATTTTTTTTTTAACTACTTGTACATGTAGGATCATGTGTGCAAAATATAAAAAAAATCAAAATTGGTCATGCAACCAAATTTTTTTTTTGGGTCATTTGATATGATGGTATTGTATATGTATATGAGGGGGGTTGATTGTCAGTTCCCCCTTCAAGCCCCTCCCTCTCCTCTATCACTCCTGGTAACAAGTTTTACTAGATCAGTTTAATTTGTAATTAGCTAGTATGATATTTTTTAGTTAGCTTTTTTAGTTTCAGATTATGGGGGAAAGATATATCACTTCCAATATTTGTTTGATTTAAAAATCTAATGTTGTCAGTTTAAGTCAATTAACCATCTTTCATCCTACCATAATATACTCCTTGAGCCGAGTTCTTGATGGTCATTCCATTAATTCTTATAGGATATATTATGATAATTTGTGCAACTAGAGTTTATTGCAACGGCTGGGTTGGTAAGACATTGTGAGTCTATTTGATGTACATAGTATAGCCTTGGACTAGGAGCATGTGTTAGGTTTGGACAGGTACTTCGACTCCCGCCATTAAAGGGTTGAGACCCTCCCACCCCCCGAGGGTACAAGGGTGAACTGACAGGTTCCCAGCGGCCCGGAACTATGACTATGATGGCCACTTAACTTACATTCACAAATACTACTGAAACTATGTTTCAATATAGGCTAAAGTTGGGAAGTGAATTTTCCATGTATATGTTTTTATAATGTAGTTAATTTAATCTCTAGTCCAATTCAGCTACATTATCAATAATTATGTTGGTATTCAGTCAATCAAAAACATCAGCTTCTACTTTTTGCTGACATGAGCAAAAATACTTATTAGACAAAATCTGGGCGACTAGTTTTTATATATTCAAGCTTGTAGCCACCCGCTACTTGTGCGGATTATAATGCCTGTAGCAATCGATATTCACAAAACAAATGCCTTTACGTTTGTCTTAAGAAACTGTCTATAAAAAAACACATCAAAAAACAACAAAAGGGACGATTTTACACTTAATGCCATCCCCTAATACATTCTCACAAATGATGTATTCAGGTCACCTCACACTTAATCGAGGGAACTTTTGATTAGAATTTAATATAAAACTATTTATAGTTGAATGGATAACTTTATTTTAGTTTGAAGTGGTCATGGGAGCCCAAATAAAACTGGCCTACCGGGATATCTCCTAGTTTTTCAATCCACCCTTGCCCGCGCCCGTGTGTGTGGGGTGCCCCTGTCCTGCGACCACGTGTTTCTAAAAACAAAAAGAGCATGGCGTGGGACTTTGGTTGAGTATGCTAATTTTGAGTGTACCGTTTGTTACTTTACATTTCAAAAATATTATTGAAAGTTTGTGCATTGTGTGCTATTCGCTGGTGCATTCATTTAACATAACCTCCCCCTGAAAAGCTTAAAGAATAGGTAAGGAACTATAGCAAAGAAGGTATTTGAGTGCGCAGACAAGTTAGGACATGATTAATTAAAAAATATTTGCAATAATCTTAATATAAGGTTTGACCTCAATTTTGGTGTGTCATGAATAGTAATGCATTTCGATAGAGTTATGAAACAAAGAAAATATATTTCCGAGATTCAATGTAAACTTACTCTACTTGTTCCTTTTCACCCATCTATTCAAATTGGGTATTTATTATACAATGGTTTATTACCTAAGAAATTTAGGCCTATGTTTCTAATTTAAGCCAGCCAGACTAGACCGGTAGTAGTTAAAGTCGAAGCTAATCCAATGTTGCTCTACGTTTGAAATAATCTGATACTCAGGCTCTTTATCCCAATCCAGAGTAATAAAAGTGAAATACCTTATATTTATAGGCAGAGAATGCAGATTGATTTATATTTGCTGACAACTCATTAACTCAATTGTGCAAAACTTTGAACTTTTTATAAGGTATAGTTTAATAGTCTGTTAATCTAATGTTATTCAAAAAATGAGTTATTTATGAATATTTAACTATTTAATTAATTGCAACCGCAAATCAAATGTAACTTTAGCCCATCTCAAGTTAAGTACTGCCAGCAATTCATACGCTAACATATTTATTTTATATTAAACTTGATCTGAATTAGAACAAACTTCAAACTATTCATATTAAATTAATCAATAATGACAACAGAATTGGATTAAATCTACTTGAACCAACCTTTATAAGTATCTCAATTTGTATTAATATAATAGAGCGCGATAGTCGAAACTATGGATAAAAGATTGTGTTTGGAACAAATTGCAACATGGCGGTTTTAAAAAAATACCTTGATTATTTTAATACCAACCGCAAAGATTTTTTTGAATTTTATTACTAACATCTTTTACCAAATTATATACTCATTATAGTGCATTTTAAAATTGTATATTTTTAACAAAAATGTTTGGGTTATCTTAATAATACATAAAACACGAAGGATTTTTATGAATTTTCTGAAAACTATTAAGTTAGTGTGTAAAACTATATAAATTTAGTAATAAACCCAAATCCTAGAATGCACTGTATCCTACAAAAGCCATACAATATTCATGGGGTTTAATAATTAATTCTGGTTCGTGGTCCAAAATTAGCACACGGGTTGAAAAGTGTTATCTTTGATTAAGAAGAGTGTCAATCGAACTAAAACTTTATTCATTTTGATATGTATTTTTTATACTCGTTTGACAATTTATAGTTTTTTATTATTTATTTATTTTAAATCTCCGACAGCCTAGGCCATTTTCTGGGACTATTTTGATACAAAGTAGACACAGATCAATTTAATAGCTAAACCCCTGTTTGTCACAAGATTATTTTACAATAATATATTAACGTATTTAATGGCTCAACTTTCAAAAAAAATTTCTGTGCTCTGATAGTTTATATCTTGTCTATATCGGCTGTAAACTAATTAAGACAAACTAATAAGAAATATACAAATTGTGATATGAATTTGTTAAAAAGTATGTTTACAGCGATAAGAGCAGAGCATTTTAAACCAAAATAAATTTCGCTATCTACAATGCTAATGCGTTTACATTTAGTTTTTCCAAACCACCTGTCATTTTGTTTCACAAACATTACATTAGTTACAGCAAATATTGTGTCAATACAACCAAGCCTACAGATACGAAAGTTGCTTACATAATATTTAATGTAAAAAAAAAAGTAGGCTAATTTTAAAATGGCAAAATATTTCGATGATTCTGGACTCGTAAATGTGTATGAAGAGAACAATTTATTAGCTGACGATAATTCAAGACAATTACTCATCAATTCTGATGATCCTGCTACATTCTCTGTGAGATGTCGCCCCTTATCAAATACCTCTCATATTCTGGCTCTTGACCCAGAGCTTCAAACTCATGACTGGGAGGAGAGGATGATTTCACACGAGAGAAATGGACATGGTCCTTTACCCAGTTACTCGTCTGCACAATCTTTCTTTTTTCATCAGCAGTCAATTAGCGCAAGCGATGGAGCCGACACACCATTGCTGGGTTATAGTAATGTAAGTCTTTTAGTTTCACTAGTTTATGTTTCAAATTGGCATCCAGTTTTAACTGTTTTAAAAGCTTTTAAAGTACTTTTTAAGTGTTTTTTTTTCTTATCTTTTACTCGCTGAAGCCCCTTGGCCTTGACAACCTCCACAGGAGGGGCTGGGATTGCCGCACTACCACAGTTAAATACATGGGCATTCTTAAAGGGGCTAAAGCAAAGTAACCTCTTTGCATTTTCTCATTATTAAAATACCATCTGAATTAAACACGGCCATTTTTTAAGACAAAATACTGTAATTGTTTGAAAGATTAATGGTAGTGACACAAAAGTACTTTCAAACCAAATGCATTTTTAAATTGACATCTAATATTCCTTAATTTACATATGACTAAATCTTTTGTAAACACCGGCAACCTTATAAAATCATGATTTTTTTTTTCAAGGAAGGGGACCATCCAGAAGCCGGTTGTGATGACTCGGACCATTGCCACACTCGAGTATCTAAAACACACAATGATGGAGTTTTGAAACAACTACTCGTTGTTATTATACTCTGTGTTTTATTCATGGTATAGTAATATTAAATATTTTTCTTCTAATTTATTTTCAAACAATCTCTAAGAAATTAAGTACCCTAAAACAATTATTAGAATCCAATTAATAAGTAGGCCCTATTTAAACTGGAATGACTCGGTAGGTACCTAATAAGACTGATGAAATATAAAATGTATAGTCGCTGAACTTTCTAAGCTATATACATACACAAGATGATGATGATATAATAATAATAATTTAGCACCGCTTCTTGGGGGAAGATGGGCGAGAAAGAACGAGGAATTTTACTAAAGTGACCCGGCCACAAGCTGGAAACAGTTGATGATGAAGAAGTGTGTAGTGTTATACTACCCGCTTGGACTATCTCCTTATATACAATAACTGTGTAGGGATGGTTAAGGTTGAATTTAGAGGAACTGTACCTACAAATGTGTGGAGGTAGTGTGGGAAACTAATACTTCAAGGAAAAAACAGCCTCAAGACACATGACCATGTTCAAAATCCAATCTACTCGCTACCTGACAGTCTAGTCTATTGCATGACTGACACCTTAGACCATTCAACCACTAATGCACAAAGTGTCATACTACAAGTAAATGATGTATTATACTCGTTATCAACACTTCATTGTTAAGGCAGTGCTATTCACAGCTGCATTTTAAACATTATTTAAACACACGATAAAAAAAGGAGAACAAATCACAATATAAAAAATTGCTAATACTTTTGGTTGGTAACTACTTAGTTTACATTTTTATCTTTGAATACATTTTGACAGTTCCCTACTGACAAATATGCCAAATTTGACCTCAGTGGTTTCAAGGTAAAATTTTCGCCTCAGTCAGGACCTGATGTCCGTGGGTTCGAACCCAGTCAAGGTCGATGTATATTTCTTGAGCAATAAAAATCCATAGTACAACTTTCTTCAGAGCGAAAGTAAAAAACTGTCGGTCTCATGTAAATTGCGGCATGTAAAAGAACCCTGTAAGGTGTGTGAAAAAACCTTCCCCAGCAATATTGGTAGACCATTTCGTGATGACTGATGTAATCAATTGTTTTAGAAAGTGCATGTTAGATGCCTCAAATAAATAAAAATAAAATTATAACAATATGTCAAAATATTAAAATGACATGGTTGCTAATAGCCAATGCACCAACACTAAAGCTTGCCAAAAAAAAATTAGTTTCATTAGAATTTTAAAATTGTAATAAGTATTTAAATCACCTGACTCTAAAATAAATCAATCTCTATTTCACACTATAAACTACATATAAGACTTCCTGCTGAAGCAGTATACTGGTAAGTATCAAGTGTATTTTATCTAACGTATGCTTAATTTGTTATTTATTTTTGCTTAGATTGCGGAGATTATTGGCGGCTATTTCGCAGGTAGCATAGCTGTCATGACTGATGGAGCTCACTTGTTTGCTGACCTGATTGGCTTTTTAGTCAGTTTGTTTGCAATCTGGGTTGGTCAACGACAACCTACAAGAAATTTTCATTTGGGTTTCACAGAGCTGGTAATTTGATAAAATTATATTTATAACATAATACAATGAGTTTTTTTAATAGAAAAACACATTATTTTTTTTTACTAAAAGTGGCTTTGTAAAGTACATTTTTCGTAGGAAGAAACTTACTTGACATTTATAAAAGCTATTATATCTACTCTCATATAATCATACATCAAGTCCTGTTATCTGTGACTGTCATTTTAGATTGATATTACTAGTATCCATAAATTAACACTAATGGTAAGTAAATATCATAAATTTTGCACAGAAAAGTGTATATTTTCTAACAAGCCTTTGTTATGAAAATTGGGCTGTAACCACAATTTGTGTATAGTCAAAATAATCATCATTAACTGTTTCCCCTAATATCTCATGTACTCCCTAATCAGCATTGCAACATGCAATTTATTACTTCAGGTTTTTCCATATGTATTTTAATTAAAAACTTACATAGCATCTCAGGATGTCAATAATTGACCATAAATTGAATACTTTTAACTATCAATATTTTTATTGGTAAAGCTTCGTAATTGTTGAAGCTGACAATTGATATTCGAAGCAAAATTGAAGTTTTTTAATCATTGCACATCTCTATAACTCAACATTTTTTTAAGTATTAGCCAACCTAACGCAAGATTGACACCCCACCTTCTTATTCGCCGCCTGCTAAATACAAACACTCTTAGTGTCTACATTGCATTGGTTGTTATTGTTTTGGTTCCTTGTTATTTCAGAGGTGCTGGGGGCTTTAGGCTCAGTCGCCATCATATGGGTGATGGTGGGAATATTCATATACATGGCATCACTGCGTGTAATGCAGCAAGATTTCACCATTGATGCCAACACCATGATTATTTTATCTTCTGTTGGAGTCATCGTCAATATTTTGTAAGCATTTTTTTTTTTTTACCATTGTGTCTTACTACCCGTTCTGGTTATACACTTATTTACTAATTACACTAATAATTTTAAGAATTAGGAAGTTTATAGTTCTAGGAAATGTACCCGCATTGTGTGTGTGGGGGAGGACCATTCATTAAAAACCACCCTCGGTACACCCAACTGAGATTCGAACCTCAATCTCCCCATCTTTGGCAGTCTAGTCTACTGCGTGTAAGCAATAACTTATTTTATTGCTTCCTCTCAAATAACAGTTGGGGAGGTGTGTGGGGGGAAGGAATTCTTTCCTCCAAGTCAGGAATCAAACCTCATTCTCCCTAGGTTAGAGTAAAGTATGTTTCACTACCTAACCATTCGAGTAGAAATACAATTAATGTAATCTCCTAGTAATAGTTTAAACCCTTTGTAAAGTCCCTGTCGAGCTTAAAGCTTATTTCTTGGAGGGTTGTCTTTGTGACCTTCAGTATGGGCGTTGTCTTGCATGGCACCTGTGGATGTCTGAGGAGTGCCTTACATGGCCACTCATATGGTAACTCGCATGGTCACTCCCACGAAGCAACATCCATAACCAACATCAACGTGCGGGCTGCTCTCATCCATGTCATCGGGGACTTCATTCAGAGTGTAGGGGTTCTTGTAGCCGCAGTCGTGATCAAATTTTATGTAAGTTTAACTCTTTGGAGGAAAAAAAAAGGTCAATTATTTTTATTATTTATTATTATTATTGCACCGCGTCTTACTACCCGTTCGGGTTTTACACTTATGTACTAATTACGTTAATGGGTTAGGGATTGGGAAGGTTGAATTTAGATGAGGTGAACCCACATTTGCATGGAGGGAGAGTGGAAAACCATTAAGGAAAACCCGATCACCCGATCGAGATTCGGACCACGATTTCCCCATCCTCGGCAGTCTGGCTCAACACGAAATTAGCGTGTTAGCCAACTACGCCACTGAGGTGGGTAATATATATTTAATATATTGATATGATGAGATTCACACTTGTAAATATAAACCAGCCAATGGTTTTAACATGGTAGTTATGAATCCATTTGTTTTAGTGTTAAATTCATGTCAATTAATGTGAGGAAAGATTTGGTTATGGGGAAGCATTTTTTTAATAGTTAACTAAGGCTGGTACGATTTGCTCTAGTTAACTAAGGAGTGGTGCAGGTTGCTCTAGTTAACAAGGATGGTGCAATTTGCTCTACTCAACTAAAGGTGGTACGATTTGCTCAGGTTTTAACTAACTAAGGGTTATGCAATTTGCTCTAGTTAACTAAGGATGGTGTAGTTTGCTCCAGTTAACAAAGAATGGTGCTCTTTTTAAAGTTAAACAAGGCCGGTGCAGTTTGTTATAATTGAGACATCCCAATCACTAGCAAATAATGGCTCAACACTGTTTATCACAATCTATTTTTTTATATCTTAATCACTCGGAAATCCCTTTTATATCTTCAAGGCCGAGTATGGATGTTGAGATAAACCACATTGTTCCACTTGTGAAAATCTTTCAACTAATCTAATAAAATATTGTTTTGCTGTTGATGTGATCGACATACCAAACACTTTGTGGGTTCATTGGTAAAAGAAAATATGTCCAAGTCTTCACTCTTACTGCCTCAATACTTTTTTTCTTTGCCATTGTGGTTTCTTGAATGCTAAACTTTGATACATTATAATGGCATCATACTTATTATTTGAACTGTATAATTACTTGTGTTACTATAGTCATTATTATTGTTTTGTTAGTATTAATATTATCTATATCAAAAAGCTATAATTCCCTTTTCATCTTGACCACCTGGCATTCAAACCAAGGACCTTTTGATGAACTAACATACAGTGCAACCTGATTCATCATTTTACAAACGTAATAGGAATACGCCATTTGGGAATGTTACATTTGCAAGTGGGTAATCATTTAGGATAAAAAATCTTTTCTCACCACAGATTAATTACCAATTATTATTTTTAATTTGCACTCCATATATGTATGATGTTTATTAGCACATGAGTGTATGTGTGCACAGTTGTTTTCTTTACAAGGAACAAACAACCGAGAGATTGCAATTCACTAACACACATTTATAATCAGTTATTAAAGTGATTTAAAGCCTAAAATTCACACTTAATAAGAAGAGGGCAGCTGTATTGTGGGAGGATGTACAAGATATGCTGGGCTCATAAGTCATTTGTTTGTATTGTAGAAGGATGTACAAGATGTGCTGGTTTCATAAGTCATTTGTTTGTATTATAGAAGGATGTACAAGATGTGCCAGGTTCATAAGTCATTTGTTTGTATTGTAGGAGGATGTACAAGATTGCTGGGCTCATAAGTCATTGTTTGTATTGTAGAAGGATGTACAAGATTGCTGGTTCATAAGTCATTTGTTTGTATTGTAGAAGGATGTACAAGATTGCTGGGCTCATAAGTCATTTGTTTGTATTGTAGGAGGATGTACAAGATATGCTGGGCTCATAAGTCATTTGTTTGTATTGTAGGAGGATGTACAAGATGTGCAGGTTCATAAGTCATTTGTTTGTATTAGTAGAGGATGTACAAGATTGCGGGCTCATAAGTCATTTGTTTGTATTGTAGGAGGATGTACAAGATTGCTGGGTTCATAAGTCATTTGTTTGTATTAGTAGAAGGATGTACAAGATATGCTGGGCTCATAAGTCATTTGTTTGTATTGTAGAAGGATGTACAAGATGTGCTGGGCTCATAAGTCATTTGTTTGTATTGTAGGAGGATGTACAAGATTGCGGGTTCATAAGTCATTTGTTTGTATTGTAGAGGATGTACAAGATGTGCCGGTCTCATAAGTCATTTGTTTGTATTGTAGAAGGATGTACAAGATATGCTGGGTTCATAAGTCATTTGTTTGTATTGTAGAGGATGTACAAGATATGTGAGGCTCATAAGTCATTTGTTTGTATTGTAGAAGGATGTACAAGATTGCGGTCATAAGTCATTTGTTTGTATTGTAGGAGGATGTACAAGATGTGCCGGTCATAAGTCATTTGTTTGTATTGTAGAGGATGTACAAGATGTGCCAGGTTCATAAGTCATTTGTTTGTATTATAGAAGGATGTACAAGATGTGCCAGGTTCATAAGTCATTTGTTTGTATTTAGAAGGATGTACAAGATGTGCCAGGTCATAAGTCATTTGTTTGTATTGTAGAGGATGTACAAGATTGCCGGTCATAAGTCATTTGTTTGTATTGTAGGAGGATGTACAAGATGTGCCAGGTCATAAGTCATTTGTTTGTATTTAGGAGGATGTACAAGATGTGCCAGGTTCATAAGTCATTTGTTTGTATTATAGGAGGATGTACAAGATGTGCCAGGTTCATAAGTCATTTGTTTGTATTATAGAAGGATGTACAAGATGTGCCAGGTTCATAAGTCATTTGTTTGTATTGTAGGAGGATGTACAAGATGTGCCAGGTTCATAAGTCATTTGTTTGTATTGTAGGAGGATGTACAAGATGTGCCGGCTCATAAGTCATTTGTTTGTATTGTAGAGGATGTACAAGATGTGCCAGGTTCATAAGTCATTTGTTTGTATTATAGGAGGATGTACAAGATGTGCCAGGTTCATAAGTCATTTGTTTGTATTGTAGAAGGATGTACAAGATGTGCCGGTTCATAAGTCATTTGTTTGTATTGTAGGAGGATGTACAAGATGTGCCAGGTTCATAAGTCATTTGTTTGTATTGTAGGAGGATGTACAAGATGTGCCGGCTCGTAAGTCATTTGTTTGTATTGTAGGAGGATGTACAAGATGTGCCAGGTTCATAAGTCATTTGTTTGTATTAGTAGAGGATGTACAAGATGTGCCGGCTCTAAGTCATTTGTTTGTATTGTAGGAGGATGTACAAGATGTGCCAGGTCTAAGTCATTTGTTTGTATTGTAGGAGGATGTACAAGATGTGCCGGCTCTAAGTCATTTGTTTGTATTGTAGGAGGATGTACAAGATGTGCCGGTCATAAGTCATTTGTTTGTATTGTAGGAGGATGTACAAGATGTGCCAGGTCTAAGTCATTTGTTTGTATTGTAGGAGGATGTACAAGATGTGCCAGGTTCATAGTATTGTAGGAGGATGTACAAGATGTGGCCAGGTTCATAGTATCATTGTTGTATTGTAGGAGATGTACAAGATGTGCCGTCAATCATTTGTTTGTATTGTAGAGGATACAAGATGTGCCGGTCTAAGTCATTTGTTTGTATTGTAGAGGATGTACAAGATGTGCCAGTTCATAAGTCATTTGTTTGTATTGTAGGAGGATGTACAAGATGTGCCGGTCTAAGTCATTTGTTTGTATTATAGAAGGATGTACAAGATGTGCCAGGTTCATAAGTCATTTGTTTGTATTGTAGGAGGATGTACAAGATATGCCAGACTCATAATTACTGAAATGTACATTTTAAGAAATGCACACTAAATCAATTATTTTCACTTCACACTAACACAAACGTTTGTATCGCAGCCAGAAGCTAAGCTGGTGACCCAATATGCACGTTTGCCTTTCGGATGGTCCTCAGTGACGACAATCCCCATCCTAGGGAGACATTCAACAATCCTCATGGAGGGGTTTTCCCCAAATGGACTACACCAACTTGCTGACCAAACTCCATGGACTGGACGAGTTTAGTAATGTACATAAGTTCTCCGGTTTGGAGTCTCACAGCTACCAGAATACGCTCTGGCGGTGCATCTAGCCATAAGTAAGTTTACTTGTGAACTATTACATTTCTGGAATATAAATAAGTTGTTTCGTCGGGGAGGAGTCTTGTAAAACTATGTCCACTGGCCTGGTATAATGTTGGTAACACTCTGACCGTGACTAAAATACAGGTGGCCAAGCTTGAATCTTGGTCTCCCTTGGCAAAGTTAGATTCTGTTCCTTCACTTTGGACGGTTTAAGCTGCATTTAGTTTGAGCACTAGCACTAAGATCAGTGTAAATACCATTTGTGGAAATAATCCTTTTTTCATTATGTGCTTCAGTGTTTTTCAAGCTATTCTTAATTATTTATTTTTTGTAATGGTGTCACACTACACATTTGGGCTATAAGCATCTTTACTAAATAATGGAATTTGTTAGGGACGCAGAAGGTTGAATTTAGGGGAAGTATTTTCATATAGAAAGAGTGGGAAACAATTGAGGAAAAACCACCCACAACACACCTGTATGGGACTCGAGCCCTGATCTCCCCGTTATGGGCAGGCCAGCTTATTTCGAGCTTGACACCTTGGACCATTCAGCCACCAAATCAGGAAATATGGATGTTGATGACGTAAATAAATTATTTTATACAAACAAAAAGAAATATATAGTTAATGCAACAAGATTTAACTTTAGGGCAGATGGAAAACTGCAATGAGGTGAAAAACATGCGTAAGTCATCAGTGCTCTCGATTAGTAATCAAATGCCATTCTCACGGGTTACATTAGGGGATACCAATAAACACCCAACTGACACTCTACGCCCAAATATTAACATGCGATAGAATCATTTAATTAACTAGAAATAGGTCAAATACGCTATTTATGAATCCAAATCTCAAATTTGAATTAAATTTATTTTTAAATGATTAGCTGAAGAGGAAATAGAAATATAACAAAATAATATAGGGAAAATAGAAATAGTTAACTAAATGTAATTTTTTTGCTAAGATTCATTCATTATAACTAGAGTTGGGTCGTAGACACTGTTTTATGAATTCCGAATCTTAGGGAAAATGATGAACAAAAGAGGAAATAGAAATTTAACCCTTTTTTTTTTTTTTTTTGTTATAATCATTCATACATTCAGTTAAGTGATAAATTAATGGTCTGGTATCTGTGATTGTTGTTTTTTTCTATAAATAAGTAGGGATTGAACCACCAATATTTAAGCAGTATCAAGAGTTATAAAACAAATTCCAACCAAAGATTTTTTAAATAAGATGTATTCTTTTTTTTTTAGGTCTAAAATCTGAAGATTTTCTCGAATCTCTAATATCCTTGAGTATTCTAGGATCCCATCTTTACTTCTAACCCAAACCCTTTGGTTGCGATTGTTGCAGGTCATTCGACTGATCCTGATCTTATCCTGGTGCAAGCCCAGAGGCTCATTAGGAAGAAGTTAGATATCCACGACTCTACGATACAAATAGAGCGTTACCATCCCGAGACCATGCGCAACTGCACGTCATGCCAGTCATTGAAAGACTAGCATCAAGCCTACGGTGGCATCTACGCGCTCTCCTAGGTCCACCTTCCTAAACATTTGCGTTATATTTTACTAAGGTGTACTCTTAGTGTGTTGTTCAGTTTCTGTGACTTGACTAACATTTGTTATGCGTGGAAAGTCTTCTAAAATATTTGATTGAATACAGATTGTATGTTTGCGAAAGTATTTTTTAAGTTTTGACATTTTTGAAAGTATACCTCAAATTGAAGTATGTTTTGTATGTTGCTTAGGAAACTGTGATAGTTAATGCCCACAAAAAACACCCTCTACCAAAATCCAATGAAACTCTCAGTATAACTAATGTTGACCAATGAAGTGTATTGAATTTTTAACAAGGCTAGTGAAGGGATTGCATCACAATAAACTATATAATGTAATTACTTTATGTAAAAACTTTCATCACTAATGAAGTTTATAATTATATACATGGAAGAAGGCACATTGAAGATGAACATACATACATACATAATATGACTTTCCCAATAAATGTCCTCCTCATATTATTTTTTTCATCATCATCATTCGTTTCCAGCCTGTGGCCATGTCAGTTTAGTAAATTGCCTCAATCTTCCTCTATCCTTCCACCATTCTTACTCCTTTATTTGCTTCCATTTTTCTCCTTTCACATACACACTTTCTGTTATCTGCTCCTCCCATTTTTTTCTTGGATCTTCTTTGTGTTCTTTTCCTTACTTCATCTCCATCATTCTCTTTGGCAACCTGTCTTGTCCATCCTCATTACATGCTCATACCATCTCACCCTTGCTTCCTCTTTGATCATATGTGTATTAATAACAAGGACAAGTGTGTCTCTCCTACAAATGTAAGTGTATAAACACACAAAAGTTTTTTTTTTAAATTTAGCACCGCGTCTTACTACCCGTTCGGGTTATACGCTTAAGTACTAATTATGCTAATGAATTAGGAATTGGTAGGGTTGAATTTAGAGGAAGTGAACCCGCATTTGCGTGGAGGGAGAGTGGAAAACCATTTAGGAAAAACCACCCCCAGTTCACCCGACCGAGATTCGAACCTCGATCTCCCCGTCCTCGGCGGTCGAGCTCAACACCACTAGCGCACACAAAAGTGTCTCCTCAACTCTAAATTAATAAAGTAAATGGATCTTTATAAAAAGTTATTGGAAAAACACTTTTTTATCACCGTCTTACTACCTGTTCGGGTTATCCTCATATATGATAATTACTCTAATGGGGTGGGGATGGGGAAGGAAGCAGCATTTTAAAAGAAATATACCCGCATTTGCCCGGAAATAGTGAGAAACCATTTAGTAAAAACCACCCTAAGTAGACCTGACCAGGGTCTGAACCTTGATCTCCCTGCCATCAATGGGCCAGTCTAATACTAGGGTGACATCTTAGACCAATTGGCCACTGAAGTGAGTAACACATTCTTAAATTTGTTTTAGGTCAACTATGTTAATCAATATTAGGGACATGTGCATACTTAAGTTTGAGCTTAAGTTCACTGTCAATACTCATACTCGATACATAACTGTAAAGTAAGTGATCAAGTCTAGATAGGGACAAACACATTTTTCTTTTCCTATCTTCTTACATTTTTAACACTTCTAACTTCTTCAACTTTCACAACTAAACATTGTTTTTAATTTTTGGAAATATTTCCTTATAAAAAGAAACATAAAACACATAATGATATATGGAGCTACATGCTTGAAGAATTTAAAAGTAACTGCTCAATTAATCACTTCATCCACGTTAATCAAGGCGATGCTAAAATATATTTTTAAAAAATTCATGCATTATGGTAGTTCACACTTACCGCAATAAAATCCAAAACAGGTTGTCTAAGATTAACTATCATTTGACCCCATTCATTGTAGCGGTTGATTTTTCTGCTACTTTCAAGATGGTGTCTTTGACTGATAGCTTCTTCTGTACTTCATAGATTGTATATTGTATAATGAAACAAGTATTTTTTTTATTTGCTTTCTTGCAAATTATTCAATTATATTTTCACTGCATAGGAAGCAATAATTTTTGAAACAAAACGTTGGCTTATCCGATCGAAGCGATGTCGACAGCAAGGACTGTGGAACCACATCACTACTTATTCATTGTTATAATGCTTTTGAAACGCATGCAATTTGTCCAATTTATTCAAGAAGCATTAATATTTTATTATTATTTTGACATTAAATATTCGAAGAGTTTATACACCTCTCTTTTGCACTCAGCAACTACTTCACCTTTATCTAAAGTTTTTTCATGTATGAAACAAATGATCACTTTGAAAGCAGTCATAGCGAAACGTACAATACTCTTATAAGCTACAAACATACTGAACAGTAAATTCCATTCGAACCACTAAGGTACAAAGGTCAGAACAGGTAGTAAGATGCGGTGCTAAAAAAAACATGACAGGAGGGAACTGTTGTTATTCGAATTAGGTTAATATTCTGGTACCAAAGTGTCCCTGGCGTAATCTATTTTTGGGTTTAGATATCATGTTTTAGGGGTTTTTGTGATGACGTAAATGACATAATATGTATTTTTAATATAAAATTTATGCTTCCATTTGTGTATTTCTTAAAACAACATATCAGGCTTATATATAAAATCCATGATACATATTATTTTATTAATGATATTATTGATTTTCAGATATAATATTTTATCCAATACTTGCAGTGTTTGACCAATTTTTAGAATTAAAATTATGATTATTGTCTTGATTGATATATTTTTTTAGTAATATGTGGTTAAACAAAACCTCTTAACTAAATTCAAGAAACCTATAATTACTCTAAAAAAATAGGATATTTGATAATCAGGCACTTTTGTTGAGACGTTTAAAAAACTTATTAATTAATTTTTGCTTCCCTACTTCTGACAATGAAAGTACTGAAAACTTTACATAATTTATATCCATTTTTAGCTTCAATAGACCGAGCACTTGCTTACAATATTAATTTATATAGTCTCAGATATGTTTACATTGACATAATTTAGAATGAACAATTTTTAATTTCACATTTTTCTTTTTTAATCTTACAGCCTTCAAAACATAAATTATAAATTCCTCTCCAGTTTACTACCTTTCGAGGAGGATGCCACATGGCATCAAAACATTGAAGTGTTTCTAAATAATATCTGTTAGTGTTTTTTGTTGTTTTTTTATTTGTGCTTTATTTTCTACAACTGCATTATATTTCTTTAATATATTATAACAAGCTTAATGCACTTTATTTCAATCATTGCAGTAGATACATACAAAAATGCAATAATATAAGAAATAGATTTGGTTGATATTTCAAATGCTTATTAATTTATGGTATTAGTGGTTATTTTATACTGTTAAATATATTTTAAGGTTAAATAACAATAATTTTTTTTAAATACGAATGAGTTTAGTATAAGATTTTCATTGTTAAAAGTGTTCACAGAAATACCTGAAAATCTATGTACACTTAAACATAACAAATCAAAGGAATTTTAGACAATACTCATTGTCGAGATTTTTAAAACAGTATCAAACATAATATTTAATCCTTACCATATTTTTGAGATATGATCACAAGTTGTTGAGTCCAGTTAACCGATTTGTATTTTCATCAATATTGTGTTTCCCAACTTTATTTACTCAAGTTTTTATTCTGAGTCCATACTTTGTATTTTATTACACCTATAACTCTTTTAATGGATACCATGTTCATGCTACAGTCCAATTTTAATATGAAGAACCTTATCTCGCAGCTATACAAGTCTATATTTACTTACACGTATTCATACGTCAAGTCATGTGATCCGCAACTGTCACTTTTGATATATATTATCAATACCTATAAAATAACTATAACAATTTGGTTATAATAATAAATAATATATCTTATGACAATAATTGGACTGTATGTGTCTACTCTATTCTTAACTTGTTGTTGGCTAAATATACTGAATTTTAGTAATCACAAAGTGATTTTAAGTGCCGGCCATTATTCCCGCTATCTAAAATATTTTACAATCCACGTAGGCATCTATTGCTTTTAGTGTTAAGCACATGTTTTTCATAACAAGATAACCAGTGTGTGTGTGTGTGTGTGTGTGTGTGTGTGTGTGTGTGTGTGTGTGTGTGTGTGTGTGTGTGTGTGTGTGTGTGTATTCTGAAGTGCCCTGAAAAAAAAAAAAGCACAAATAAAGGGTGTGTGTCAATCGCACATAGAAATTAGCTGTTTGTATATGTTGGTGTTATTGTCTAAAATATTTATATTACATGTGATTTATTTTTAATATCTAATGCTTGATTTTATATTTTAAAAGGGTAAAGGGTTTTAAGTATTTGGTTATTGATCTCTTCTGTGAAGCTAGGATGAATGTAAATTAATGACACACCAAAAATAACCGGGTATGTTGTGATATTTTCAGCAGTGTGTTTCAAATTAACAATTTTTAACCCGCTTCTCTAGCCGCGTGATCTAAGGCAGCGGTTTCCAACCCTTTTTTTTGCTCTCGTACCCCTTAGGAGCCTATTTCCATAAATTGTGCTCAAAGTAAGGTAAATTATATTTTTACATTCAAAAAGCAAAAGTTACACTAAACACTAACACATTTAATTAATTTATTATAATAAGTATAAAACTATTTTATGTTTGGAAGTGAAATCATTTTCTCACTGTCAAATATAGAAGAAAACGTGAACCACCCCTCGCCATATCGTTGAGTTAATTTTATAACTTTTGACTGATCTTTTGTCTTACTTACACTGCTGGCAAATGTAAACTAGCTCTTTCCGCCATTATTTGAATATTTTCGTGTACCCCCAAATTTCCTGGGATGTTCTCCTGGGGCACAGACAAATAATATACTCAGACACTCAACCTCCAGGTTAAAATGGTTGCGCTCCATTGGGCAGCTTCAGTCCTTCACACTAGGATCGCTGCTGTTAGTCCTATCTTCACCCAGCAGTGACACTAACGAAGACCAGTGTTGAAAGACTCAAGCTGGCAAAAGGAGCGCAGCTAAGCCCCCGTAAAGTTGAGAGTCTGTTTCTTACTTGTCTGTGCCCTGGGGGTACGCGCACCCTACATTGGGAACCGCCGGTCTAAGGCACTAAACTCGCACAAGGCTAGACTGCCGTGGACAGGACAATCAAGGTTTGTTCCTGATCGGGTGTACTTAAGGTGGTTTTTTACAAAATTGTTTTCCACTCTCCCTCCGTGTAAATGTGGGTACACTTCCTCTAATTTCAACCTTATTAATCCCTAACACATTATTGTAATTACTACATTAACGCACAACCTGAACGAATAGTAAAACATGGCACAAAAAAAAACTATGCATCAGATAATAAAGAGTTCCACATTCTTTTAAGTTTTGTTACCAATTTTTTTATTGATACATCACAGAGTTGTTAACCTCTGGTTTCAGGAGGGAGGTGCTAATGTTATGTTAGAATATAAATTTAATTGATATAGTTTGTCAGGATTGAATCCTGGTCAGAATTAAGTACACTATTATATCAGTTAAACCTCCAAACTATACTTTTATCAAAGAAAATATCTTAATTTAGAAACAAAATCACTGTTTATTATGTATTCTTTGTGATCTAATTAACCAATTGATTAATTTAAAAAGTATTGTAAGTAGCAATGTATTATTTAAAATGTATTTATTGTTGAATGTATTGAGAAATATATATTTATTCTATTACAGTGCCTACTTATCACTTTGTAAAATAAGTCTTCAGCCAGTCTTAGCAGTTACATTGAATAAAATATTTTTTCACATGTTTAAGTATTTATTTAACTGGTTCACTTTTATAATACAAGCCAAGACTTAGATATTGTCGTTATTAAATTACAAAGGTATGAGTTCAAATTAATTTAATTAATAGATTGAATATTGAGGATAAATATCATTATTAACACTTTTACAAGTTATTTATACTAATTTTTTTCCTGTTTTTTCCTTAACATACTTTGATATTTAAAATATTTACCTTGACTACATTTATTATAGTATGAGTCAAATTGGTCAAACTAACAAACATGACATAATAAACAAATAATTGACAAACTAGTTTTTAATGAAAGTGAAAATAAAAACACTAAAACAAGTTAAAACATGACTATTCAAAAGTTGGTGATTGCTTGAATTGTAAAAGTACCAGTATCCAAATTACTTTCTAAATATTAAAATATTTTAACACTATTTTTCTTAAAACTATCTAAGTTTTATCTGAGATTTCTGTTTCCGTTACTCCTTTCAGTGTTCCAGTGTATGATGGGGATTATTGGAACCTTAGTTATCCGACATGTTTCGGTACTCGATTTTTACATACCATAGTCACGGAACCGTAAAATTAGAATTAAAGACTTAGTAAAGAATATCAAATAATATAACAGTTAGATTGAGTGAAATATGGAATGTAACCCATAACATAGTAAAAAGAATAATGTAACAATATCTAAACAAACAAACTTATATCGTCGTTAGGTGATGGAACAGAAAAAAACCTCCGAGATAACATTTTAGATCAATTTTATTCAGAGACGATTAATTTGAGTTTTATTTTTCAAATAGTTTAGTACATAAGAAAGCCTCAAAATGCTTTCTTAGAGTAGAAAAGTTCGTTTCTTAGTTGAAATGGGTCAAATCTGAATCCTCATTTACCTTTGAATCTAAAATTCGAATCTTGGAAAAAAATATAAATACTAACTAGATGTTAATATTTATTTACTAAGAGGTATTCATTTATAACATATCTCCAGTTAAATGTTAAATTAATGGTCTGGGCTCTAAATGTTATGTTTTTACAGCTAATTATGTTGAAGCTGAACCACCAATAAACAGTATTAGAGCTCTAAAAAAAATCCCAATTCAAATAAAAAAATATCTTGAATCCTTTAATCTCTAATACAGTTAAGTTTAAGGGTTTGAGGATTTCGAGGGGTTGTATTTATTTATTTCAATTTCTCTAGTTTTTATTACACAAAAACATATTTGTGATTTTTTTTTTCAAACTTGCTAGTATACCTGTTTTGGTGTCACACTCTCAATAGACTAGACTGCCGATGACAAGAAGATCAAGGTTAAAACCCAGTCGTGTGTACAGAGGGAGTTTTTTTCCCTTAATGGTTTTCCACTCTCACTCCACACAAATGCGGGTATACTTCCTCTAAATTCAACCTTACTAATCCCTAACACATTAGTTTTAATTAGTATTATTATTATTTAGCACCGCGTCTTACTACCCGTTCGGATTATACGCTTAAGTACTAATTACGCTAATGGATTAGGAATTGGGAAGGTTGAATATAGAGGAAGTGAACCCGCATTTGCGTGGAGGGAAAGTGGAAAACCATTTAGGAAAAACCACCCCCAGTTCACCCGACCGAGATTCGAACCTCGATCTCCCCGTCTTCGGCGGTCGAGTTCAACACGACTAGCGCGTTAGCCAACTACGCCACCGAGGCGGGTTTTAATTAGTACATAGGCATATATATATATATATATAACCCAAACACGTAGTAAGATAGGGTGCTGAGTAAAAAAGTGTGTCCATTAGGAACATTAGTAGATTAGATAGGCATTGACATGCTATCGGTGTGTTCATAAGCCATATTTCATATCTTTATCACTATGGTCTATTTTAAAAGCTTCTAAATGGGTGGAAAACTTTGTCAAGCTTGAGAAATAATGGTAGAGTTTCTGCAATTGATTTAGTATCTATGTTTTCAGTCAAAACTTTTCAAGTGATTGTGGCATTGCACCTTGTTATGTGTGTTTATGAAAACTACACTAAACTTCGGTTTGGTAAAACGTTCCTTGACAGAACTAAGTAGCTCGGTTTCAACCAATTAACTTAGAAACGTGAGCCGATTTTAAAACCGTGTGGCCTGTTATGTTACATTTTAGAGTTTCATAGTTAATAGATATGAACAATTATATAAATTAAAATGATATATTATATATATATATATATATATATATATATAAAACCAGTGATAATTTCTTTGCATCATTTATATATATATATATATATAATTACTAGCTTTCATAACCCGCCTCGGTGGCGTAGTTGGCTAACACGCCAGTCGTGTTGAGCCAGACCACCGAGGACGGGGAGATCGAGGTTCGAATCTCGGTCGGGTGAAATGGGGGTGGTTTTTCCTAAATGGTTTCCCACTCTCCCTCCACGCAAATGCGGGTTCACTTCCTCTATATTCAACCCTCCCAATTCCTAATCCATTAGCGTAATTAGTACTTAAGCGTATAACCCGAACGGGTAGTAAGACGCGGTGCTTAATAATAATAATACTAGCTTTCATTCTACAACAGGCCTAGCAAGCAAATATAAATAAAATATGAATAAAAAAATTGAGCCAGGCCAAAGGCTGGAAACAGTAATGGATGTTTAAAAAAAAAAACTAGCTTTCGTTACCGATATGTAAAACTAAATTAAAATATTGTCAATGGGATTTTTCCAATGTGTCTCAATACCTGTTCAGGTTACATGCATGAGATTATCATTTAATATTGCTTACGAATTGTTATTTGTATTTACTTTTGTGAAATTTTTAAAACTAATGTATTTGTGGTAAAATGTCTCTTATGGTCTAGTAGTGGTCGAAGAGTTCCTAGCTACAGGTCCCAGGTTTGGCCCTCGGCGCTTCCAGAATGGGAGTGAGTTCTGGAACAGGGTCAAACTCAAGTCTCATGAAGACAAATGAGGCGATATTTGAATGAAAAAATAGCATCTCCGGTCTAAAAAAAAACCTGAGATTAACAGCTGGAGGGTTCGTTGTTTTGACCCCTCTCTATATCTGAAAATGTTGGCACTATCATCACTAACAAAGGCCGCCGCTTGGTCCATATAGTTCTCTTGCTGGCTCACGCATTGGAGTTTTTTTTATGAGTTGTTAACTCAAATCTACCCCAATCATAATTTATTTATTTTTGTCGAGAAGGGAATAAATCACTAAAATATATTTTGGAGGTGATGTATACATTTTGTTGAAATACAGTTTAAATTTTTCAAAATGTTATCACTTAACACCTTCAAAGATCCAAAAGGCCAACGTGAAAAGAGAACTACCTGAAAGAAGACTAGAATCTTGGCCTCAAGATTTGTGGTAAATTAAAACTTTAAAATGAACATAAACAAGTTAGTCACAATCACAATTTGAATGAGCAAGTTCTTGTACCCTTTTCACCTTTCTACAATAAATGGTCGCAAGGCCAGTCAGGTTTGCAGTTTTATTAAAAGAAAAAGGCAGAAAAATTTTACTCGATTTTTTTTTTGTCTTTGAATACAAAATGCAATAAATATCTTTAACGGTTATGAAGGATAAATAACCTATTCAGTTAAGTTAGGGATGCACAAGTGAAGATTGAGATAAGTGTACACTCCATTTACCGTTCACCCTGAAAGATAGCAGTGTTACCTTGAGGGATTACACTATGATCCTATACCATAGTAGAATGGTGCAAGGTAAGCATGATACCTTACAGGATAGACGAAGGGTATATTGCACATTCTAAATTTAAAATAGGTACAATATTACTTGAGGATTGTACCTTACCTTGCATTATTCCTCTATGGTATATCTTATAAGATAGGGCCATGGTGTAATCAGTCAAGGTAAGACTGATACCTTGACTGATTGGTATAGGAACGATGATGTAAGGCAAGTAGGTTAAGTAAAAAATTCATAACAGTGACATATAAAATGAACTTTAATTTAATAGATATACAATATTAAAGTATTAACAAATATAGGCCTCCAAAAGTCACAACCAATCATTTTTCAAGGATAATTTTAACTTGAATAAAAGAAGCATCTTGTCTGGTTTTAGGTTGGCATCTTCTGAATTTAGTTTTATACTTATTCTAATAGTTTTACAAATTATAACCAATTATTTAAAATATTAAATTGAATGAACAATCATAAAATTATGTACATGGTGAATTAAAAAGTTTCCAAACATAAGGAATTTAACAGGGTTTTTTTTTGCAGGTGAGTTCGGGAGATAACTTTTTGTAAAAAAAAAACCCCCATCAGATTGAGATCATTCTGCTAGTCGGTTCTGATAGTTGTCGCCATTTCGCAGAGACATTTAATAAAAAGCATGGCCCCGGAGCTACCATTATCCACAACACATTGGCGAGAAGTTTTGGAAAACGGGAAATGTTGAAAACTGCCACAGACAAGGGAACCGACACAGCAATGCTAACGGCATTAACAAAGAGCCTGAATAAGAGTACCAGACACCTATCCCTGTCTAAGCCAAAGAAGCACCCAGCGGAGTGTCCACAAGAACCGATGGTATTCATACAAGATACAACTGCTGATGCAAAGATGATTTCAATTCATAGTTTTAGAAAATTTCTGTTAATGTGTGTGGGGAAAGATTGTGGACGGTGTTGACTTTGGGTAAGGACATTCCCTTCTCTGACGCTGGTGGACACGATTATTCCCATGGTGTTGAATGATGACGGTGACTTTCCCGCGTACTTTCAGCAAGATGCTACCATCATGCGTGAGAAACTGGATCTCCAGTTTCCACATTCCTGGATTGGATTATGTGGTCCTGTTGAGTAGCCTGCAAGGTCACCAAAACTGACCGCATTTTTTTTTTAAAGGGGATTGTCTACCAGGAGAAGATTCGAGACACAGATCACCTGAAAACACTCATTCTAGATCCGTGAACTAATTTAACGCCCATGCTTAGGTGTGTACATCGTGATTGGCAGGAGTGTGTGGACAAGTGCAATGAGGTGGATGGTCCTCATATCGAACACATAATGTAGTGTGGGGTGATGAACAGAATATGGAACACTACTTGTTCTATGTAAGGAGACTTTTGCGTCATCTTGTAGATTATTTATATAGGTATTAATTTTTGCAGAGCTGTATTGACTAGCCTTACTGCAACAAATTAACCAGCCATTGGCGTGTTTTAATACCGATGTGTTCGTTAGTAATACCTTTAATGGACCAGAATAATTTAAAGGAAAGGCACCAACATTGAAACATGGGAAGAGGGTGTACCACAATAGAATAAACACACATGGATCAAATAAGCTAAAGCAGTGTTTCCTTAGCTATAGTTCACTTACTCCCAGGGTTACATGAAGGATTTCAGGGGGTACAAGATGTTATACCACTCAGTTTAATTATCATAAAATATGTGTTTATAATAGTAAATCTTATTTTTTTTAAATTGATAGATATTTTGATGTGATATAAGCCTCTTTTTCCCTCTTCCACAGGTTTGTTTAGCTTACTTTTAAATATTTATAAAAAAATTGGTACAATAGGATTCGTGTCAAGAGATGTAATGGAATCATTTTCACAGTCAAAATTGATAAAGTTATTTGACAACAGTTTCATCTTGTTGAAAATAAATGTAATCATCTGGCTGCACTAATAACTGCAGTGAGGGTTGATCCCGAGTACTTTTTTTAAAACATATAGTTTGTGACTTTTGGGACACACTGTACATAAATAACAGTAAAAACAAAGGTGGCTTCACTCTTCACAGAAGAGTCGTCAGAAATCCCATTGGTCAGGTTCAATATCCAGTTCCGCCAATTTCTCAGCTGCTAACATGGAGGCCAAGTCATCTGTGGGTCGGGTAAAAAAAAAGTACTACCAATTTTAAAATAAAATACACAAAAAATAATCTTTTTGGATCATCAAAGCTGTCAAATTCTCTGAAGATATTATCATTAGTGATTAAAGGCGTTGAAAAAAATTCAAATTAACAATTAAAAAAACTGTTTTATTCAAATTTATAACAATGCTTATTTGTGGCTAAGCCCAACATTATATTAGCATAAACCTAACGTTAATTTAGCACTTTGGTGAATGTGAGTTTACGGATAGTAAAAAAAAAAGTTATTGTTTCTAATGTATATAGTAACTAAAGAAGAGAATGCTAAGCCTCCACTGTAGGTCCTCTATTTCATCTCACAATCACCCTTCCATTATACATTAGCTTAAGTGCGTATAACCCGAATGGATAGTAAGACGTGTGATGATGATGATGATGATGATGATGATGATGATGATGATGATGATAATAATAACTAAAGAAGTGATGTAAATAAAATCAGATTTGAAAAATATATCATACCAATTTGGAAAGATATGTCATGTTTTATAAAATTATAGTTTGGATTCACTTATCTGAAGATAAAATGATTCTGATTTGAGGAACAGTGGATTCAACCTATCTATAGATATTGTATTTTTGTGGGCCCTAATCGCATACAAGTATGGACATGGACAATGGATCTAAAAGAGAAAAGTAAAGTGGAGGCCATGGAGAGCATGTTAATTGTCACCAAGAGAAACAGGATTAGGAATGAAGCTATCCGGGAAAGAGTTGGGGTATAAGGAGTACATGAAATAATAGAGAAAGCACAAGTGAAATGGTATGTTCATGTAATGAGGATAGAAAAGGAAAGAATCCAAAGGAGAATGATGGATTTGAAGTATGTAGAAAAAAGACCACAAGGGAGACCATGAAAAAGATTAGAGGAGCATATGTGCGAGTAAGAGGAGAAGAATGAAGCATAGAAAGGTGGAGAGAAAGAGGAAGATGGCGACACTTTACTTAAGTAACCCGGTCACAGGTTGGAAACTGTTGCTGATGATTATGATGAATCTGAAATAAAGCAAATGGATGAGAAGTTGCCAATACCTTGACTGTCGACTCTCCTCTCACATGTTGGTGTGACTGGGTAGAGCAACTCCGGGACGGTGGCACTGCCACGCCGGCACTGCTTAAAGAAGGAGTGTGCAAGCATCTGATTGGCCGATGGCCTTAGCACGGGGTCCTTGTGTAAGCACAGCTCTGCAAACTGGTGGAATGCCTCGGTGAAGCGTCGTTCCTGCATCGCCTTGTACTGCACATTGCTGGTGCTGGCTACACTATCGCCAACCCCAGAGTCTGCATGATGCACTGGACATGAACAACGCTCGTTAAGCTCCTACTGTGGTCAAAACTGTCAAATTCTGATCTCAAATACTCAGGACACTCACTTTAGTTGCCAGGATGATAGTATAAACTTTTTTTTTGTATAATATCTCTACAGTTTTATTCTTTAACAACGAGGTGGTCCAATGGATAAATAATGTTATAATAATGGAAATTGATAAAAAATAAAGGAAAGATAAAAATAAACTATAAATTGTGAATTTAATTAAGAAAGCCCACCTATGGAATGAGGAAAAGTGTGAGAAGAATCCATTGCACAAAAATGACATCTTCTTTCTTTCTTCTATCTTAGAAATAGTCACACCCACCTTGAAACACAAATTTTAACACAGATTGAGTAATATTTTGGAATTATTGCCTTTATCAAACAAAAAGAGAAAAGGGAATACAATCTACACAAACTCTATATTACTCCATTTTGAATTCAACATTAATCAATTTAGTGTTTGTATAAAGTGTATTATTCCCTCTTCTTTTTTTTTTATTTGATAAAGGCAATAATGCCGAAATATTGCTAAATTTGTGTTCAAATGTGTGTTTGAATATTTCTATGACAAAGAGAGGATTGGATTCTTCCACATGTTCTTTTTCCTCAGGTGAGCTTTCTTCATTAAATTTACACTTATTAGTTAATTTTTCCTTTTTCTTTATTTTTATCAGTTTCTCATCTTATTGTATTATATTTGTAAGAAGATACAGGAAAGGTGGATAGAAACATATAAAAGGGACGAACACAATATGACTTTACAATAAAAGAAGACCACAGTTCACACTTTACATGCTGCCATTGGACAAAGAGGTAATGGCTGCCTCTTGAAGAAAATTAATTGTTACCGCCCAATCCCTCGACACAGAATTTCGTCAAGAGGGAGTGTTAAACACACAACTTAACTTCCTAAAAGAGGAAACCATGTAAAAGGAAAACATAAAGGACAAAAAGGAAAAGGATATTGGATATATCTCTCTATAAGAAAACTTGTTTCGCTTTTTGAGGCAAAATGTGTTATAAATGGAAGAAGGTACAGGAAATAAGGGACAGAAACACATAAAAGGGAATGAAGAAAATAAGGCTTTTCCGATAAAAGCGAACACAGTCTAGTCTTATTATTATCAGTGAACCGTAACGTTACTGACCATTCAGAGTCTGCTGGTTCGGCTCCAATTCTTCATAGAGCGGCAGTGTCGTACAGTCAAACAGCAGAGGGGCACACCCACGCACCTTCTCCGTCAGCATGAGGTGTTAGGCATGCCGGCAAAGGGTACCACCCCGTTAGCGAGCTCACACACAGTCACACCCACACTGTACAAGTCAGACTTCTCGTTGTAGCCATGGATGTTCTGCAATGTGCAGCGCGACATTGTTCTTTATCATAGTGAAGTTCACAAGTAGGACACCACTCCTTTCAGGTTAGCATATCTTTTCAACATCACTTACATCAAGTTGAAAACTGTTCTGGTATTTTAATACCTTATTTATGCATCTGCTTTCAAGTATTACATATGCAAATATTTTCGTTGAAATTTTGGACCCCATACCCCTTTGTAAGTAAAGATAATTAAACGCCCGACCCTCACACACCCCTATTGCCGACGTTTTATTTGTCAATTTTTTATTTGTCCACAGGAATAACAATTATTTTTGTATGCAATTTATAAATTGATGGTAATTATTAACGAATAGGTGTAAATTAATGATGCGAAATAATTCACAATAATTATTGTTGTGAAATGAATTTAAATTTATTGTACTAAACATTAAACAGCTAAAGAATTTTAAAAAGGTTTTAAAACTATACATGTTTTAAATTTTAATCTACACTTGACTTTAAAAATTGTGATATTAATGAATACATGAATTATTATGGTTATGCAAAAGTTCTAAACTACATTTAAATCTAATGACCAAAGTCCTTGAATCCAAGTCTCAACACTTTTAATTAATATGTGTCCATTTGGGGTGGCTAGGTAACTCTTGACATTCTTGTCCGTCTATCTCTGTTTTAGTTAAACATTGTTTTGACCCCGCCTTACCCCTTGTCAGCAAAAATAAGCAAAGTTTGAACCCCTGCTATCCCCTTAAGGTGCTTATGTAATCCTTGAACAACCCCTATCTAAAAGGTATATTTAAAAAAATAGATAATAACTATTCGGATGGCACTACAACATTATAGTTCCTTCATAAAAAAATTATTTTATAATATAACATATTATATAATAAAAGAGTTGACACCACCTTTGATTAAAATTAGTCACTACAATACCTCCCATTTTCTTCAAAGTTTGTACAATATTTGTGATTACAAAAATGGACACCAATCATGGCAAAAAAATTTAGGAATGGACCATGAAACTTTAAAAAATTTGGTCACTAAAATGCTCTATTAATTAAAAGAAAAAGAAAACATTTATGTTATAGATTTGGTGTGTAGTTTGTATTCCTAATGGACAGTTATATTTTTAACTGCTTTTTGTGCGTAGGTTAAACTTTCAAATTTCGCCATTTTCTTTAGGAAAAAAAACAACAACCTTAGAGCATGTTCTATAAACTGAATATTATAAAAGATTTTTTAAACATATTTCATAAAAAATCTTTTATTGATCATCAAAGTTACATCATTTTATTTTATTTCATCAAATAATTTGTATAAAAGAATAATGATAGTGTAATACTACTCTTAGTAAATTAAAACATGTGGTGCTTTAAAAGAATAAACTGTTTCTATTCTAAATCAAAATCCTTCCATACATTGTAATGTAGCAGGTGGAACAAATTTTCACTAATATATAATTATGGTCTAGTAGAAAATTAAAAGTCACCTTAACCAGAAAATTGACTTTGCACTCCAAAAAAAGCAAGTAGCCTATTTTAATTTACTAAAAATGTAAGTGCTTGTAAATGTATCCTAACGTTTTTACTTTTAATTTGTGTTTCATTTCTATACATTATGTATAATTTATTTAAGGATAAATTATAACATTTTAAACTTAGGAAACACACACACACACACACACATAATCACGCTGTTCCCTTAGCGCTTGGCAAGAAACTGTGCGTGTAGCTCAAAAAACAGCTACTTTCTTAATCCATCCTCACTAACTTTCTCACACTTCCCTATTCTTGCATACTTCCCTTCACTTCAACAACACCATACAATGAGTCATACATGATATTTTATTATTAAAACTCTTAATGTTTCTCTTTTTAACACATTCATCTACAACATTTAGCCACGTCTTACATGGCATATATTCCTTTTGATCCATACTTAATTTAATTTGATTCGTTTATCAGGATTGATCCCGTGGACAATTATCACTTTAACAGTTTGTGATACACTTGGATTAAAAAATATGATTATTTTTGTATTACAATAAATGTTTATAATGCTGAAATCATGACTAGATCTATCACAATTAAAATTACATTTCTAAGTCATTAGGCAACTAGGCCTACTTTTTTTATAATACAACTTGAGGTACGTTATGTAACTTTTTTTTTGTTCGGCATCTGTTCAGGTCATACACATATGTACTAATTATGCTAATGAGATAGGGATGAGAAAGGTTAAAATTTAGAGGAAGTGTACCCACATTTGTCTGTAGGAAGATTGGAAAACCATTTTGGAAAAACCACCCTCAGTACACTCGAACGGGATTCGAAACCCAATCTCCCTGTCATCGGCAGTATAGTCTAAAACTAGAGTGAAGCCTAAGACAATGTGGCCATTGAAGCAGGTGGTATGTGACTTTTAATTAATTTACATTTATATCTAAAAGAAACATCTAGGCATTTTATTAGAGAAAAGTTAAAATCGTTTTAAAAGTTGGCTAGATTTTATGGCATGCCATAGGTAGGATATTATGTTTAACATGGACTATAATTAAAATTTAAATTAGATAAAGTTTAACTGTCTTTCCTAAATATCTTAGAATTGATACATTAATAGAATATTTGTAAATTACAATAATGTTGATTTTAAAATCAAGTAAGAATAATAAAAAAATATTTAATTCCCATAAGGTCCATTAAAATTACAGAACGTAAACAAATAGTGAAGAAGTTGAAATCAACTTTATATTATAGGCCTACTAACAAGAGATTTGGTAATTATTTTAATGTTTTTTTCCCTTTCTTTGACAACAAGTAGTAACAATAATTGGTAAAAAGCTTGCACTCTTCAAACCATGATATGCTGGTGCCAAATTTATGGATGCTGGAGTTTGAATCTAAAACTAATAATGAGAAATAAGTTTTTTTGACCTGCTCTAGAAGTTCCGGGCTTAGCCAGTTAAGGTTTCGAGATGTACTCAGCGGGAAAGAGTGTATGTTGCGCTGCCACCGGCCATTTTCAACATGTGGCATGCGTACCGAAGACCAGACAAACATGCACGCCCGCATGCCGACACAAGAATGTGGCTTGCACGAATGGCTCTGCAAATATAAGATTTGTGTGGACATTAGTTGATATATACTTTCAATTTTATTTAACAAGATAATTTAAAAATACATATTTTAATAGGTTTATTGAGTGCTTATTGTCCTAGGACTTTCTTATTTTGGTGGCTTATGATTAACTTTTGTCTTGCTTGTAAAAATGTCACTTAGAATCCAAAGAAAGAACTCCAAAATTAGGCTCAAATATCCAGAAGTGTGAAACTACAAGCGAAAAAGGATAAATTGTAAATGACAGTACAAATGAAACAACATTATTTTGTTATTATTATTATTAGCACCGCGTCTTACTACCCGTTCGGTTTACCACTTAGCTAATGTGTAATGGTAGGGTGATTGTGAGATGAAATGGAGGACCTACAGTTTAACGTGGGATCCGAACTACGGTGGAGGCTGGACATTCCTCACATTCACAAGTTGTGATTAATACACATCTTGTCAGAGGTGAAGGAAGGGTTTGGCAATCAGATAAATCTGCAGGGACCGAGGTGGAGCCCCGGACCCTCAACACAGAAGTCTGACACCTTACCCCTAGACCACCAGGTCACCTAACTGAAACAACAAGTTACTCATCAAAGAAAGCCCAGGGATATCTGCTTTTGCCTTTTCTGACTTAATGCCTGGCCATTATTTCTCGGCTTCACACCTCTATCTATCTCCTCACTGTGTACTTTGTAAAGAAGGTTTCTAGAAGCAGGCCGGCCGGCAGGTGGTGAAGCTTGACCTTGATAGTCCAAACAAGTTTTCAGTGGTGGAGGAAGCGATAAGACCAGGGCTACTCGGTTAATTCCCGCCACCAACATCGTCATATTCTGGTTGTTTACTAGTCACTCATGCACGTGTGCAACTCCTTCCCCTCCAGCGACGTATGTCTTCCCCTCCAGACCCATCATATCTCCCTCCAACAGTCACCACCTACCGGCTGGCCTCTACCACGATAAACATAAAGTCCACTGTAACGCTTTAAAGGGCAATTTATTTAACCAGAAATGGGTCGAATCCACTATTTTACTAATCCAAATCTCTAATTTACCTTCAAATCCTGAATCTCAAATCCAAACCTGAATTTTGGAAAAAAGATAAAAATAAGTGGAAATATAAATATAATAGAATAATATAAAATATAAATAGTAACTAAATGTTAACATTTTTTCTTATACCTAAATCATTCATTCTAACAGTCATACCTACATTCAGTTAAGTGTTAAATTACTGGTCTGGGTCCTGGTTGTGTTTAGTTAATCAAATGGTTTTGAACCAACAATAAGCAGAATTGGAGTTCTAAAACAAAATTCACTTGAATAGTTGTGAATTTTTTTTTTTTTTAAGGATCTGAGTCTCGAATCCAAAATTTTCTTAAATTTTTGAATCTTGAATAAGCTTAAGGATTCGAGGGCCAGTCCCCAGATTTAACCCACTATTTGGATACAAGTTCAAGCAAATGGAAGACCTTTTGTTTGCTGGCTATTAGCAACCAACCAACAAACCCCAAATTCTTGCGCTCTTGCTGACAATTAAGAAATCTTTAAAATAAAAATAAAGTATATAAATATATTGCCAACCTGTGAATATATCCTTTTTTGTGTATGTAGTCAAGTCCTTGCAAAATATCCCTCATGATATGTGCTATGGCCAACTCTGGCAAACCGTCAATGAAATGATTGCTTAGTAAGTTTTGACAAGAGCCAAACGCCATGAAAGGGGACACAACACACACTTCAGAGCCGACCACGAAAGAAGCGCAATATGGTAAAACGTTGTGGTGCTGAAGTTGGCGAGTTAAAATAATTTCATGCTGAAAAATAAAAATAAATACATTTTCATGAAGGTTTGGTTCAAAAAATAATTTTTTAAAAATGTATAATATTGTTTTAAAATTGATAAAACTTCTATTTCTCATTCTGAAAATTGAAAAATGACACCTGGACAATTTTCAGAATATGATATCTAGATGGTGAATTCCTCTCTAAAATTAATAATAGCTTCGCTATTTGATTCTTAATATATTCTATTTCTCAGCCTAAATTGTTTTATGGATAATTAACTCAATTAGGCCATAACGATAAAGACTTTCAAGTAACAGGATATTAGCGCATTTGACCAACAAGCATTGGCGTAACTAACATTACGAAGAAGGGGAGATTTAAATTATAGATACAGACATCTTACCTTCCTTATATATTAACTCTAGCTGATGGTTTGTTAATTATTAAATTTATCACCAAATTTTGTACAAAGGCCTAGAAATGAAATATGTTTACTATGATAATATACATCAGTTCTTCTCCCTTCCATTTCAAAACTAATTGAATCTAAATCATTTTATAATTATTTGAATGTGTACAGTACAAAAAACTATGTCTTCAGATTCAAAACTAAAAGTAACTAACAATAATGTTTAGAAAGGCAATGTTCTATTGTCCTAATGGAGAACCTCCTATCATTCCATATTCCTTAAACAAATTATCTAACTCACTTATAATATATTGACTTTTTTAACATTAAATAATTCTTCATATAGATCTATGTACAGTAAATACAAAAAACGTTATTTATATTTTATTAGGATATAACTTATGACTCAAATTAATATTTTACCTAGTCTAGCGTATTTTCTCACGGATTTATAATTAAAATAGGTCAATGTTTTTAGCTAAGTAGAAGTGAAATTTGCTTGCTATGACATATTAGATTTTATTTGCTTTCTTTGTGTATCAAAGTTATATAGTCATGACTAATAAATGTAGTTTTGCGTGAAAATAAATTTTATTATTTAGTAAATTTAGATGTTTGTCACATGTAGTTCGTTAGAGACCTTAAAAATGTCTGTGACATTTGGAGATAAAAGTTTGCCCCCTCTGCCCTAGAGTAAGGGAAGAGGGGAGGGAATCTTAAATAACTGATGACAACTATAAAAAATTAAATTAAATTTGCTAAAAGGTGTGGTTATCTCAATAGGTTTATGTGAAGGAGATCTCTTCGTGAAATAAGAACCTATATCAAATTTTATCACTTTGGGATTTGTCTTTAAACTTATAATAGCATTAAGATCTTTGTATTTATTCATTTTAATCTCCCAGCATAAGGTTTGGGAGACTGAGGGTGTATGCAAGAAAGTATAGTGAATGCTTAGTGGGCCGATGGTATGGTCCCGAGCACACTATCGCTTACCTTTTAACCTATGATGACACAAGCAAACCCACGCTAGTGTCAACAAAGCATCCACTTAGTCAAGTTCTTGCATACGGCCCTTAGTTTCATAGTTCACCCTGACACTAAACCCCTGCAAAAAGTCTAAATCATTCATACCTCATCTGCTTTCGCACGACATGAAGATTTAGAAACTTTGAAACAAAAATTTCATAATCGGGCAACACCTTAAAGCATAAAGACATCGTGGCTTTTCACTAAATGGTAAGCCCTTTTTTAATGTGTGTTTACAGTAAATTGGAAAACTTCCAAATAAACATATTTATGTAAATGAAATGTGTAGAGTCTTATTCAGTATCCTCTTTCCTAACTCTGCTTCAACATGTCAACCAAGGTATTTATGTGAGCTTTCATGCATTATTGAAAATAAATTGCTTGTATCTAGTGAATAAAATTTGCTTATCTTGACATTATTTTCTAATTTTTAAAATTGGTACGCCAAAATATAAACATTTTGTCTTAAGTTTGGTCCAACCTTTAATGACTCACGGACCAATTTGATTGGTGCAGAGCAAAATAAAAATGTATTGAATATGCTAATAAACAAGTAGCATTCTTAATTTATATGAACATACTCGTGGTCAGTTATAGCAACTTATCTAGTATTGGGACTAATAGTAATGTGCCCGTATTAATGGAGCAATAATTTCGATAATGCAAATTGGGTTATGCCTTTTTCTATTATTTATTTAAAAAACGTGTTTAGATTAGAAGGCTATAATAAAACAGGTTGTGGCTGCATGCGGCATACAGAATAGACCACAGTGGCTTAAGGCATGGGTTGTTAATAGTAGCCTATTGTTACCTACTTTCCTAGTAAAAGATATAATGTTTCATGTATTATGTTAATATATGTAGATACTGTATAGTATTTTAGGTAATAAAATATTACAAATTTAATCATTTCAGTTAGCATTATTATGGCTGACAATTCATCCTATTCTATAGTTAACTAATGCATATTACCAGTACATTTGGTAGAGTTTTTTGAAAATATTAAGATAATTTCTAAAGATAAATTTCATAGTTTAAAACTCAAATAAGCAATCAAATTTAATTTAAGCATTCTGAGCCTATGCAAAAGTTCATGTTTTTGCTATAATTACAGTAAAATTCAATAAAAATATTTCATATATAAAACATAATAATACTAAATAGATCAAGTTAATTAGTACATGCAGATACTTAAAACTTTGATATACAAATATACTGAGAGTTACAACTTTATAGTGCAGTATAAGTGCCATGCTTAGAAATTCGAATAGGGTTACTTTTGAAACCAAATAGGCTCTAAGACCCCCTTCTAGCCCCTCCCATAAACAATGACAGCTGTGACATTAATTTGACAAATATAGCAACTAAATTTTAATGGTTAGTGCCAAAGTTAAACATGAGATGTGTAAAGAACACATGGAAGTGAGATTTTTCTCCACTGCACTACAAGTAAGAATGTGGTAGAAATGACAGTACCAAAACAAATTTTATTTTTGTACAAAAGGTAAAGATGGATGTGTAAATACACATTAAACTAAAAACCGAGCTTTTTCTGCACTGCACTCCAATTCACGTTACAAAAATGTGATAGAGCAGACAGTTTTTTTTTTACATTCGACAGTGATTATATTTTAGGTACTATCCGTATATATATTGTGCTATTTTATCGGCAGACCTATTGATAATCTGATCTATCAAAGGGACACTTGCAGATAAAATTACTTAATATAGGATGAGTGTTTTAAAGTAAGTTTACTTTATTAAGTGTCAGATGGACCCTACTTATCTTTCTACCATGTTCTTACCATATACCCTATATTAGCTTGTGTAGGTTGTGCGGCTTTATAAAACTCATTTGTACAAAGCCTGAATAATTTGTTTAGAGAAAAGTGTTACGAACTTGAATTAAACTTGCTTCCTCCTTGGGTCTATCCATGTTGAATTTCTTAACAGCTACCAATGACCCAGAAGGCAAATGCCGAGCGAGCTGTACCACTGCCACTTCTTCATAACATGTTGATAATGTGGAACATGTCTGATAGTGGGCTGGGTTAGACTCGAAATTTAGCATTTCCTTAACAGCCTACATGGAATGTTTGACTGGATAAAGAAAAAGAACAGAGAATTGTTATCGCTTAAACAGCAGCATTAAAATGGTTTGCTTATAATTATTTGAAATTGTTGTCAAGATATGCTTTGGTCTCTGATATCTAATCATGATACTCGTGTGTCACACACATTTCTAAATTCAAGCATAGGTACCTGACATTAAATGTAGGATTGGCAAATTTAAACTTCATTGATAATATAAAAATAGATGTTATTTAAAAGTTAAACATAATTTTATGAATTGGTGACAGACTGTATATAGATTAAATTGACTTTGTTTTACAAATAATTATTTTTTAATACGTACTTCAAAAACCATCACAAAACAGCTGATTTGATCCAAATTTGTCAACACTATGTTTTAGTAATTTTTGATTTGTTTTATTTTTCCCTGACATCTCTCTACAAAAAGAAAAGAACGAGATTTGACACGGCACATATTTCTACCATCTTAGCCAGGCAGTTGAATGTATATCTGATAGGTCGCGCAAGAATAGTTTTTTTTATATGATTTCAATATAAAAATATTATTATTGTTTAATTTTATTTGTACACAAAGTATAATAATGTGAACATGCATTAACTTTGACAGATTGTGTCTTTTATCATAAAGGATTTAGTTTAAACAAAATTATTTAACAATAATTTGAGAATCTTATATACAATATTAGTACAGTGAAATGTGTATTGTGAAGATCTACCTATTAATTAGTTAATGCTGTTCCCGGTATTTTTATTTAAAAAAAAAGAAATATGCTATTTTTAGAATATGTTTATTTAAATTGTCTTGCTATTAATTATATGTTATCTAGCATTTGCCTATATATTAATTATTGTATGAAGATATCTATATCTTATTTGACTGTTATGTAATATTCAACTTCATAGGTAGAATTTAAGATGTAGGTGAATTTGTAGACGGGTTAGAAAAATATTTTTGTGGAGTAAATATTGACTAGGGTGCTTTAGAAAAAAAAATCTATTCTTCAACACGTGTATCACTACGTGCAGTCCCAACTGATAACGTCGATATCAAGCAAGGTATTTTTAGAAACCGTTCAGTTTAAATATTGTTTTACTAAAGATCGACAAAAATTGACTTATATTGTCAATAACCCGGCTTTCATAAAGCTAGTTTCGGGTAGTGGACCCACCCTATTCCCATAAACCAACTCCCAAACGAGATTAATCAGACTGCAGATTACAAAGAAAACTTAGAATTCAATGTTTTTTTGTTCACGTGAATGATTTCAAAATTGCTTAGTTGTAAATAATCTTCAAATACCAACGACTTGGTGCGTATCTGAAAAGGTTTGTTTATTGAAAGAAGGAAGTAGGTGAGTTGGGGGTTTGCTGGTGTCTCCCCTTTAGAGTGAACAATTTGAAAGTGAGTTGTTTCACTTGGAAGTGCTGTTACTACTAAGAACTGCAAACGGCGCTCTCCAGTCCAAGTGTTGCTATATACATTGTTTGTGGGCTGGATTTATATTCATGTATAGCGCAAAGCTAATAGGAAATAGTGTATAGCATTTAGTGTGCAAAAAATTGAAATGAATTATTTTCAATTATATCATTTGTAACCGATACATAGGAATGGTGTACACTGCATAAAGTTGATTTGACTTTAATATTTATACGTTATGCATGGAGTGTAGTATCAATAATCATTGAACTTGAGACGTATCAGCCAATGAGATCGTGAGGAGAGTATATAGACAACTAAACACCAGTATACAAGCAGACAAAAATAATATATACTTGTGTGTTCATGTTTGAAATGCCTTGTGGTAGCCAAACTTGTTTGCTATTCACGAATTTTCTTTGTTTTAGCGTCAATGAATATGATTGTTTGTAAGGAATATAAAGGGGAGATATTATATTTTTCAGTGTGTTATGGAAAAATATGAGTCTACTATAATATTCATGAAATTAATTAAATCGGAACCAAATAAAAATTTAATTTGATTTTATAGTAAAGACAACTTAAATTTAAGTTTCAAGAGATACTTTTTAATTAACTTAGTTTTTCGAATGGACCTTCTATTTAAGTATTTTTAGAGACATTATTTAGTATACACCGTCGCGCCTTACAAGAATAAGCTACTTGCACCGTCGGCACTCTCATACACCTTCAACGCGTAATTATTTCCTACCCCATATTTAACAACGGTGGGTGGGAGTTGCGTTTGCTAACATATTATACATACTACTGGTGCTAGGATGCACCATCACAGGTTCATGAGCAAATAACAATAATTACAAAAACCTATAGAAACAATTAGGTGATTATCTTAAAAGTATATATCTTACTAAACATAAACAAACAAGGCTTATATAGACATCAAATGCAGCAATAAGGCGGCTGGGACGACAAACCATAATTAGGAACTCCCAATATTAGAATAAGCTATACAGCTAAATACTCCAGCAAAAGAGACACAATAGAAACCGTTCAAATGCTGTGGGAAAGCCAAGTAATGCGAACTAACGGGTGCCGTCTACTCTATAAAAACTGCACATGGTGTTGTTCAAGGCTACCGGGGAATAAAAGCACCATAACAAATGTAATAGAGAGAGTACGTTAACACAAACAAGAACATAGGAGAGCCAAGCCATATGGGGTATGATCAAATAACCGTAACTGACACTCGTAACCTCCTGATATCCCCGTATGTTTATGTTCACACTTTAGTTATTCAAGTCAGCTTGAAAGTCCTACAGAGCGTCAAACAGCACTCAGGAACTTGCAAGAATACAGCAAAATTCAGTGATATAAATGTCAATGTCTGGTTACTTAGTTTAAACACATGGAATGATAGCACACTCCTCACTAGTAGGGATACCCCTCTAGTTAATGCATTTACTTTGCTAAGGTAAACTTAACTAAGTATTCCCAATCCTAACAAGGATTAAAGCTAGTGGAACGGGGATAAAACTAGATGACAACAAAGTATAATTTAACTCACTAAATAAACTAAAGCGACGCTAACTTGGATTCTATCCAAAACATGTAAGTGGACCCTTCCACATTCCAAAGCAATGTTAAAACTAGCAAATTAAGAGTTTTGACCCGAATATGGAATTTATAAAAGAGTTACAAGTATATCCAACATGTTATCAGAATAAAACTAGTAAACCAAATACAAACCCGAACACGGGATTTATAATATAGGTACAAGTAAGCCCTACATGTTATAATAATAAAAGTTTAACTTAACTATCTGTATATCCTAGCCCAAACACGGGTTTTATGTATTAGTAAAGAGATCAATAGTAGCTAGGAGCAGCCCTTATACGTCGTGCCGGTGAGACCATTCGCTCCTGCATGGCGGTTACACTAGTCGAAACAGATGACTGATGACGTCAAGAGTTTCTTCTCCTGGCAAGGATAAGACAAAGTATGTGTACATGATTCTTGGGACAATCCCATATAGATGAACGAAAGAAGTAGGGGGAAAAGGAGAGGAAAGAAACATAACTCCTCCCTCAGCAAATATGCTAGATGGTTCACGAATAACCTGGAGCCATCGACGGTATAATACGGATGTGCCAGGACATTAGGCGTATCCGGCGGCACACAAGGCGCTCTATTCAATTTTTTCATTTCTAATAGGGATGGGCCAACCCATGATTTTTCGATTTCGGTGATTACCGTGACCGTGATTGTATAATATCGGTGATTTATACCAATGATTATTCACGGTGACTGGTAGTCACAGTGTTTTGTCGACTGATATTTTTTCACAATAGCAGTTTGTTGCTGTATCAATAGATTGACCCAGTCACCACTCTTTAATAAACTGTACCATTCTCGCCACTAAGTGTTAACAAAGTAATGTGTTGGACCGTATATAGAAACACAGGGTTGCCAAATTTTCAGTCTCTAGAAATTAATAAATAACAGATTTATTTTTGTTAAACTGAACAAAATTCACGTTGGGAATCAACGGCTTAAGAACAAAGACTAAATTTGTAGAATATTACTATACAATAGTACTTTATAAAATGTAAATTATTATTTCAACCATACCTGCTGTATAGTATATAATTATTATGTTTGGGTTAGAAAGTAAATTTGAGAAACATCCAACACGTTTTTGTATTGAAAAATTTAAGGTGATAGAGTCCGCCACCACAAAGTAATTAATTGCTAGGTCTTTTTCAAAGAATATTTATCGAAACAGAAAAATTAAGGACATAGACCGTTACTGTCCGCACTTGTGGGTCACCATATCGACAGATGCCAACCGATATTTTGTCAGTCACGGTCGTGGCTTTCATACTGGAATGCTGCTGTCACCGTCTGGTGAGAGTATCGCTAAACACCGATCACCGATATCGAAATCACTGATACTTTTGAGATCCAGTCATTGGTAGTGATGGTGATCAAGGAGTAACGGTGAAAAAACCACCGTCAGTGAAATATCACCCATCTCTAATTTCTAGTGGCGACTCCTTTGAAACAAAACGTCCGTGGTTAGCGTGATGGCCAACCAAGAAAATATTATGAGTCCAAGACATTATTAGGCACTGTTGGAAAATATCATGTATGGTGGCACTAGATCGAATTCTTTAAACCTTATTGTGGCGGGCTAAATACTTTTAGCCCAGCACAAGTAGTGAAAAAAAAGCGTGATATAAGCTTCTATTCCTGAAAATTAAGTAAATAAATCATGTTATACACTATTTGAGCAAAAAATAAATCAAACAGCAATAATTGCATACTGTTGACGCGTAATAAAACAATAAAAAGAATGCCCCTTATGCGAATATTTTTTAATGTTTGGCATAGCGAGCTATAATAAATTAGAAACTATATTATAATTATTATCATAATAGTCATCATTAAATATTTTAATTTCCAGTTCCCCTTATTCCTACTGTACTTAGCCTATTTTTTTATTTACATTTAAAAACTGATATTCATTGAATGTACCTGCGTATGCATTATATAAACGGATCTTAGGTGTGGAATGAGACTGAAGAATGCAGCACTATAGCATTTATCAAAATGTTAATAATTTTATCCATGTTTCACACTAGTCACTTTAGCTATTTGTCTTTGTGTTACAAAATGGAATTTAGAGTGTGTGTAACCAAGGGTGTTAAAATTTTAAAATAAAGAAATCATTTAATATAAACTTGTACTTTAAAAACTACAACCATGGCGTCAATGCCTGGATCATTGGCTTTTGATGAGTATGGTCGACCGTTCATTATCATTCGCGATCAACAAAATCAAAAGCGATTAACCGGCAATGATGCTATCAAGGTAAGAAAATTTTATGATTTAATATATATGATTGTCTAATTTCATTCTTCATATTCAAATAATTTTAGTGAAATATTAAGTTTTTATCTCTAATACAAATGTTTAAATGATTGAATTTGAATACTTAAGATGACAATTTTCAATACCATATATGGTATTTTTCTTTGTAGTCCCACATTTTGGCAGCAAGGTCAATTGCCAGCACTTTGAAAACATCATTAGGACCTAAAGGTTTGGATAAAATGATGATTTCATCAGATGGAGATGTTACAGTAACTAATGATGGAGCAACAATTCTCAAGATGATGGATGTAGACCATGAGATTGCCAAGTTAATGGTGCAGCTTTCACAATCACAAGATGATGAAATAGGAGATGGGACAACTGGAGTTGTAGGTATGGTTTGATTTTATAGAAGAATGGGTCTAGGATTATTTCTGCTGCATGTTAAACTTATTTTTGTCAGTAGCTCAAACATCAAACTTAAGGGCTGAGAGAAAAAATATGAGAAAAAGGATAGGGTTTAGAACCATAGCTTATGACGAGAAGATCGAGGTTCGAATCTCAGCCGGGAGTACCGAGGGGTGTTTTTTCTCAAAATGGGTTTCCACTTAAATGTGGGAACACTCCCCTAAATGTAACCTTAATGAGCCCTAAAATCACTAGCAAATTAGTACATAAGTGTATAACCCAAACAGGCAGTAAGATGCAGTGCTTGAAAAAAAAAATCACTCCTAAAAATATTTACACTGTCACGATACGATAATTATATATTGACTTTCCTATTTAAAAGAATTTTGCTATGCCATACATCCAAGATTCAAGCTAAAGAAACATCAGTAAAGTGACTGGATTCACACGTTTGCCGAAAAACTATCACAGAACAGAAATGTAGTCACATGATAAGCTCTGAGCCAATCACAAGATTTTTGCCTTATCAGCACGAGCTATTCTGCTGAAGTTCAACCTATCCCTACTTTCTATGATTTTCCTTAGATCTTGGCACGGGAGAACCAATCAAATCAGTGCACACGCGCTGTAGAGCTAACAGCAAACAGACAGCTTCATTCACCATTCTGAGGAGATTAAAAATAACCCATATGTCTAAATATCTACTAGAAAATAAAATATGTTGTTAATCAGCTGTTTTAAGTTTGCGTTGCAATGCATCATGGGTCAACATACAGTGTGTGAATTGCTGCGCTACTCAAGCAGATTCTGCCTTCTATTTTCGGCGAACGTGTGAATCAAGCTTTATACCGTCAAAGTATAATGCAAAATGGAAGGAAACAGTTTCTTTGACGGAGTGTTAAAGGGTTTTGGTACACTTTTTGTTAGGATGTAACATTATTATTATTATTATTATTATTTAGCACCGCGTCTTACTACCCGTTCGGGTTATACGCTTAAGTACTAATTACGCTAATGGATTATGAATTGGGAAGGTTGAATTTAGAGGAAGTGAACCCGCATTTGTGTGGAGGGAGAGTGGAAAACCATTTAGGAACACACCCCCCCCCCCCCAGTTCACCCGACCGAGATTCGAACCTCGATCTCCCCGTCCTCGGCAGCCGGGCTCAACACGACTAACGCGTTAACCAACTACGCCACCGAGGCGGGTGATGTAACATAGTCAGGTACAGTATTGTATTACTAATTACTTTATAGACCCTGCATGGGCAGACTGCGGGCTGCTGACCTGTGTTCAATCCGGTCTGTGAGATATGTTGTGTTCCGTTACGTTGCCATACTGACCCTCAACATTACCAAACCTAGTAAATCATGTCCACAATATATTGAAATGTTTGCATCTTCATAAATATTCAAATGCGAACAAGTGTTTTCAATTATGAAACTTAAGAAAAGTAATCTTTGAAACAGACCTACTGATGAGAATCAATTCACAGCTTTACTCATCTCACACCCCATGATAAAGCTTCTGAACAAATTTAAAAACACACTTTAACTTATTTAAAGAACAAATATATTAATTTCAGTACCCTTAAAGTTGGATTCGCGCTTATAGTACTGCGCCTCCGAAGTCGTGATTCAAACAATCTTGAACAAGCCATGAGAGCAACTGATTCACGTTCATATGACTGTGCACTGACATTGGTTTGGCTTTGTCATCTTGGCTTGTTTCGAAAGTGATTTCTCAAAGTAGCTAACAGTCCAATAGGATAGGCGCACAGTCCTGTGAGTGAATTGAAATGCTGTGCTATATGGTCAACCTAGTGCACAGACAAATAATAGAAACATACTCTCAACCTTATGGGTGGCCAGCTCGAGTCCTTCAACACTGGGCTTCGCTATTGCACTCCTGGATGATAATAGGACTGAATGTAACGATCCTAGTGTTGAAGGACTCAAGCTGGCAAAAGGAGCGCAACCATTTTACTCTGGAGGCCGAGTGTCTGGGTATATTATTTGTCTGTGAGCTAGTGTCATTTCCCCTAGTTCGCTTCTGGCATGTGTAAACCTTCACGAAGATTATCTATGATCTGACATTGGCTACAAAATATTCTAATGCTGTTTGTGAGTAATAAGCCAATAATTATGGACAAATAAAGCAGAATAATTATGGTCAAAGAGTATGAGTGCAGCATAAAGGTTATGATCATAAACTAACTAAACTAAAGAAAATATCTTAATGGAGATATGATGAAAATTAAATTTTTCAAAATGTTGTAGTTGTCATCAATGAGTCATCCAAATATAGTGTAAGATTCTACTTCTGCTCTAAACACTTTGTGAACCCAGTATTGTCCGTGTTTACTATTCTTGTGAGATAAGATTTAGCCCAGTAATGCTATTTTCATTGTTTAATTCATGTTTACAACTACCTATGATCAAAATAGTCAAATCATGTTTGCAACAAGGTTGGCCCCTCCACGCAAATGCGGGTTCACTTCCTCTAAATTCAACCTTCCCCATTCCTAATCCATTAGCGTAATTAGTACTTAGGCGTATAACCCGAACGGGTAGTAAGACGCGGTGCTAAATATATATATATATATATATATATATATATATATATATATATAAGGTTGGCGCACAGTCCTGCTGTGTGAATGCTAATGACACCACACAGCCACCACACAGTCCTCTAGTGTGAATGCTAATGACACAACCCAGCCACCACACAGTCCTCTAGTGTGAATGCTAATGACACAACCCAGCCACCACACAGTCCTCTAGTGTGAATGCTAATGACACAACCCAGCCACCACACAGTCCTCTAGTGTGAATACTTATGGCACATCACGGTCGACACACACTCCTGTAAATGGGAATCCAGGTTGAGAAAGCTAAACACTGTCTGGTATGATGCTTGCAGTACTGGCTGGTGCGCTGTTGGAACAGGCCGAGCAGTTGATTGATAAGGGCATTCACCCCATCAGAATTGCCGATGGATTTGAGTTGGCTGCCCAGTGTGCTGCCAAACATCTTGAAACTATCTCAGATAGTTTTCCTGTTGACAAAAATGACTTAGAACCTCTCATTCAGACTGCAATGACCACATTGGGATCTAAAATGTAAGTTAATTGAAAGCATTTTTTTTTTTCAGAGTGGTAAACATCTGTATAGTTAGAAATGGGCCTAAGTTAAAATAATACACCAGTCTACATAATTTATAATGTTATTTCAGCAAATTGTTAACTGCAGTGATTCATACATTTGTGGATTTATATTCAATTTTATGGGGATGCGTAATCCACTTTCTCAATTCGAAGTTAATTCAAATTGAATATATGAATTTTTTTGAAGTTTTATCAAATTTTGAGTATTTTTCGTTGGTGGTTTTAAGATTGAAAAAATATTATATTGTGGTTATTTATAGATAACTTTATGCACTAAATTGACTTGAAATTGTTTTGTTGCACTTTTATTTGTAATATTTAATTTTAGTATGATAAATTTAAGCTGTCCACAACTTCAATTACTTCAGTTTTGTTTCCATATGAATATTACTGTAATTTGTAGTCATTATTTGGACTGTCGAAGTTGGATTTTTTTTAAAGAGAATTTGAAGCTGACATTTGTATCGAAACTTCGCACATCCCTATTAACTATATATTTTTAATTTCCAAATACCTAACAATTTAGGAATAAAGAAAGTTATTATATGACTAGTTACAACTTAGCAAAATACTAAATGGACAATTCACCTATAAGCATATAGGTAGGCTTTTGCAGAAAGTTAACAGGTTTTTTTATTTATTGTTTGTATCTTTGGCCCACAGTAATTTATTAACTTATAAAATGTCAAACTGATAAATTAGAATCATATTGTTCTTTTGTTTACCTGCATGAGAGGTTAAATTGTTTTGCCACCAATGTGAAACATTTTTGAGAAGTCTTAAGTCACTTGAACACAATTATGAAGAGCGCAAACAACATTATGAAAATGTATGTCTCAAACAGTATCAATAAGTGCCACCGACAGATGGCAGAGATAGCAGTGAATGCTGTGATGGCGGTGGCAGACATGGAGAAGAGAGACGTCAACTTTGAACTTATCAAGGTGGAGGGGAAGGTTGGAGGTCGCCTTGAAGACACTATGCTTGTCAGGGGGGTTGTCATCGACAAGGACTTCTCACATCCGCAAATGCCAAAGGTGAGGGGAGTTTCTTGAATATACAAGCATAAGTTAGCATTTCATTCTAGTACTAAACCTGTGTGAACCTTCGAAATACGGAATCCAAATCCTATTGAGATAAATTGGATTCGACTCAAAATGTTGAATCTAAATGAATCCTAGATTGCTTTGAGGTGTTAAGCTCAAAATTCAACTATACCATAACTCGCTTCGGTGCTCGCGTGGTCTCATGCGCTGCTCTCGTGTTAGACTAGACTGCTAAAGACGGGGAAATTGGGTCTCATGCACTGCTCTCGTGTTAGACTAGACTGCTAAAGACGGGGAAATTGGGTCTCATGCGCTGCTCTCGTGTTAGACTAGACTGCTAAAGACGGGGAAATTGGAGTTTCAATCTGTCTGGTCCACTGAGAATGGTTTTTCCTAAGTTTATCCACTCTCCTCGTAAATGTTAGTACACTTCCTCAAAATTAAACCTTCCTAATCCCTTATACATTAGTGTAATTATTAGTACATGGAATATAGCTTGAACTGGTAGTACGACACTGCTATAAAAAATCCTTTATTTTATTTTTGTACCTTTTCCTAAATATTGATCAATCTTTGTACTATGATTGAAAAAATGTCTTTATTTGATACTCCACCTTTTGAGATTGGTGCTATTGATAATATCTTTTTAATACATCTGAAATGTGTCTAAAATGAAGATCATCATTGAAATATTTTAATATTGGATTGGATTTGGAAACTTAACAAAGTAAATTATTTAACACATATTCTATTTGAAACATTATCATAGTAACTGTGGATTCAAATGTTCGCTGAAAAACCAGCGCAGAACAGAAATGGGGTCACGTGACTATCTCTTAAGTCAATCGTAAGTCTTCCGCCTCACTGGCGCGAGCTACTCTGATAAAGTTAAACTCATTTCTCCTTAGTCATCTCTGCCCGAGATGTTCGGCACATAAGAGCCAATCAGATCTCAAATTCAACCACTTCAAATCAGTATGCATGCATATTTAACAATGTATGGGCTGTACAGCCAGAAGCTAGCAGACAACTTCGTTGACCGTTGTGAGAAGATTTGAAATAACCTGTTAATGTAAAGCATGTGTATTGATGTATCGGCTCGTGGTATGACACAGCATTATAATTTGAAAACATTTATCGGGAGAATGATCTAAAATATGTGTTTGTGTTGCAATGCATCATGGGTCAATATACAGCATATGAGTTGCTGCGCCACTCAAGCAAATTCTGATTTATATTTTCGGCGAAAGTGGGAATCAAGCTTTGATTCGATTTGATAAAATAGATTTAGTATGAGATTCGATTAGGATTAAAACTATAAATTATTTTTGTCAGGGATGAGATTTGATTCAGACTCTATTTGAGTCGGCCAATATTAGTAGGGCTATGCTATTTGAAATTGAAAATTACAGATAGTCAAATGCTCTCTTTTCCCCCCTCCCCTAATAATAATAATAATAATAATAATAATAATAATCTTTAACTGTTATATAGTAATTTTTTTAAGTCATAGGCACTATGCAGAGTTCTTACCGCTGTGAGGTCTTTGATGGCCTTTTGGCTAGTAACTTCTGCTACATGAACTCTGCCCTGAACCATTGGGGGACTCTTAGCCATGGGTCTCACAGACTGATGTGGGTCGGACAAACTTTCTAGCTTTCCATCTTTGCTTGATTTAATGAAAGAATGTTTTATTTTGACATTATTTGATGGCATTTTTATACATATTCCTAGGTTTAAAAAACAAACATTAAGGTCAAGAATGTTGTATTATCATAGTTAGCTGATGTTATAAAATGATGAGAATGATCTAAAATATATATATATATCCACTAGAAGATAAAATATGTTTCTAATCATCTATGTATATTTGTGTTGCAATGCATCATTGGTCAATATACAGCATGTGAGTTGCTGCGCCAATCAACCAAATTCTATTCTTGGCGAAAGTGGGAATCAAGCTTAAGCCTAAAATAAATTATTCGGTTAGGATTTTAACCTATTTTTTAAATAAAATATTTGATCCAATGTTTTTCTTAGCATGAGATTTGACTAGGATTCGATTAGGATTAGACTATAAATTATTTTTGTCAGGTATGAGATTTGATTCAGACTATATTTGAGTCGGCCAATATTAGTAGGGCTATGCTATTTGAAATTGAAAATTACAGATAGTCAAATGATCTCTTTTTTTACCCTCTCCCCTAATAATAATCTTTTAAGGCCCGTTGACACGATGTTAGTGGACTAGTATTAGCTTACTAACGTGCTAGTTGTGTTGACACGCATTTTTCACTTTTATTAGTATTGCTTTTAAAGACATGGCCAAAAATGAAGTGGTGCTGACTGGTCTCTTTATTGGAGCCCTTTTTTTAATCACTGCGTCTCATTTCTCATTGGGTTTTTTATACGCATATACTAACTGCGCTTATGTGTTAAGGAGCTAGGGAGGGTGAATTTAGGTTTAGAATGGGCGGCAAAATAAATAAAAAAAATTCAGTAAATGCAATTTATTATAATTAGTAGACCTATTTAAAGAAAATTGTGTTATAAAGACAACATAAAAAAGTTAGTGATTAGTATGTCTCCTATTTCTTAATTCCTTAATAAATTAAAATATATTTCAGTTGATCCCAAATAATTATATTATTTTGCATGATTTGTTAACTCACTTATCATACATGGTAAATAAAATCAAACTCAAACAAGGTAAATAAATCCCAATACAACCAAACTCAGTTGGGCATTTTTTCAAATAGGCCTAACCCAGGATTTTTCAACCCTCTTTTAAATGTTGGTGTACTAATAACAAAATATATTGTTAGCTAGGCCTAAAATATTTTTCAAAAATAATTATAAATCAATTTGTAGATTGGTTTAAATATAAATTATCTGGTTTGCTGTGAGACAATAATATTATGTTGTGTATATACTCAAGTCGCCAAAGCATAACTACATAGTGTTTGAAGTGTATGGGCTGAACAATATTAATTAAAACTTATAAAGATTGGTTAAAGTGTCAAATACAGAAATTGGAAAGCATTCAGGTGATTTTGCGTGAAAATCGCCGGTCATTCATACCTTACTTGCTGATAACACGAATATTATGTTGCCAGAACTAATCACGGTACTACAATGTTGTATTATATTTTATGATTGTATATATAAAAAAAAATACACGTGCCATATTGATTGGTAGGAAATAATGGTTTGATAAAATTATTTATAACATTTGTCTACCTATATTAAATAATATCTCTCACAAGGCACATTTGCAATATTTACGTAATATTTTATTTTGGACACTTCTTGAGAAAATGTATGGCTGATATGGGTACCCGTCATTTGGCCTAAAGGCATTTGGCCTAAAGTGTAGGCTAAATGCCTTTAGGCCAAATGCCTTTAGGCCAAATGCCTTTTAGGCCAAATGCCTTTAGGCCAAATGACTTTAGTCCAAATGCCTTTAGGCCAAACGACTTTAGGCCAAATGACTTTTTGTAAAGTTAATTTTTAGACCATTTATTAAAATGTGTTTTGCTGTCTCCGGAAACATTCGTTATGATTTGTAGTGATGCTAATAGATGGCGAGGTGTGTAGTGTTTAGTTAAATAGTATATACTACCGTTTCAAAATACGTAAGTCTTTTCTCAATTTACTACTTCCCAAGGTATAGCAGCACGTCCATTAACCTGTAGTACCACTTTTGTATATGTTGAACTTTTTACATTGCCAAGGTTTTATACTAGTTTTTGTACCGTTTTGTACCAGAAATAAAAAGTTTTGTACACGTACCGTTTTCTATTAATTAGCACATAAATGTGGTCACACCATTTTAATAATTTTGTTTTATTTTGAATTTTGAATTTTTTTAAGTGCCAAAGTATATTTTATTAGTCTTTCTAAGTAGTCTATATTTGTTTATTTATTTTGCTAAGTGAATTAATCAATCATTCTTTTTTATAATCATATTAACTTACTCGAGTTTGCCCACGGCTTCGCTCACATTTAAGTTGGGTAAATTATCTTATTTCTAGCAAATCATCTAAACCAGGTTTTCTCAAACTCTATGCTCTGGAGCCTTTCATGAACATTAAAAGTAATTGTTAAGACTCTCTTTCTTAGAATAAAATAACTTTTTTATGTTAAAATACAAAAATGAGACATTTATTATTTAATTTATTTCTTTATTTTCTGATAAGAGCTTTGTAGAAGTTTACTAAGAATAGTAAAGATTTGTAAGATATTAATTAATTTTATTGCTTCATAAGCCAAACAGAATATTAATTTTTTAGTCAATCATAATTTAGCAAGTCGAAGGAAGTGAAAAATTAGTTCACACCTCATTTGAAATTCCCTCACGCCTCGCAGTTTGAGAAACCCTGATCTAAACTACCAAAAATACAATTTTAGACACTTGTGAGGCGAGAATTTTGTATGTTGATGAAGCCACAAATTAACTACTACCTATAAGAAGTAAAATCAATTATATATATATGCAGTCTTTGCATAAATATTTGCTCGCTTACGCGGAGACATTGTTGAAATGAACACCAAAAGAAATAGTTTAAATTTACTAATTAAACTTGAATTAATTTGAAAGAATCACTCTAGTAAGCACCTCAGCTTATCAAATAAATTGTTCTGTTAGTAATTGTTTCTATTGGTTTTTGAAAATTTTCCCTTCTCCTCCCCAATCATAATTTCTCTATTCTCTAATATTCACACATAGGCCCTCTATGTGTATCATACCGGCCTGTAAAAATCATTGATCTCTATGATATAACTGGATGGACATACACATGCACATTCCAAGCACAAAAGCGTGACGCTCAAGTGTATCGTCTGCTACACAGAGGGGGGGGGGGGGGCAGATTTAACGGTTTCTTTAAATGTTCTTATGGGAAAACATGTCTCTGATGAATAAAAGTGTTATTGTTTGAAAATAGTGAAGTATTATACCACACTTTCCTGAAGAAACATTTACATTAAAGAATATACAATCCAGTTTTACATGTAATACTGTACATATATGAATAAAACCTTAAATATTCCAATTTCTATGTATTTATCATCAATGTTGTTTACAGTCTGGCACGACTACACTTATATTTAAAGTTGATTATTAGCTTGTATATTGGTTTCAGAAACCATATTATATTGAAAGTTCTATAAATATAATGAACAAGGTATCTTAAAACTTGATTACATTTGTTTGAATGACAAAATTTGAATAGTTGCCATGAATTCAAACTATCACTTAGGTTATAGGCTTGTGGAAAGTATTATTATAATAATACCTGTTTTTTTTAAGTTGGCTCATATCTTTCAGAAACAATATTATGTTGAAATTTCGATAACTATAATGAAACAAGTCAGCTAAAAACTGTATTACATTTGTTTGAATGACACACTTTGTGTAGAAGTCTTACGTTCAAATGATAATTTAGGTTATAGGTTTGTAAGAAGTACATTATCTATTGAACCCTGATTTTAGTAATAATCCCAATCTGTAAGGCTTTATTTCGTACCAAAATAATATCATATATATAATATTTTGGTAGGATGAACGGCCATTTAGAACAGAAGTAGAAATTTCCTTCTATAAGGTCTTTTATCCTAACTAAACACAACTATAGGGTAGGATTCTGGTACGAGATAAAGCCTTACAAGTAAGCTTCCTTCAAAAATCATCTTACATATTATGCTACATCAACTTATTTAAAGAAAAAAACTAACAAGTTTTGAACTTTTATATGCTCTTAAAAGCTTTAACCAACATATTTATTTAATTTAACCACTCACACATTGATGTTTCTCATATATTCAATCAGATTAATGAACTTGTCAAAATGACACATTGCCTTGTATGGGTAAAAGAAAGAAAGAGATACCCGAAAGTTTCTTTCTCTCCTACACAATGGTATGTAGACGACAACTCGAAAATTTCAGCCACAGATGTCCATCAAGTTATACTATCGAGATCAATGGTAAAAATATAATTTACTAACTTGTCCTGCTTATACACGGACCAAAATCTTTTACGAAAGTTTATCATTATTGCTTCATAGGATGTATAGTCAGCCTCGTGACTATTCATCCACACTTCAGCTTCACTTACTAACTTTGAATTAAAAAATGCTATTTTTTGTGCTTCGGTGAGTTTACTATTTTCAAAAAGTCTATACATCTTTTTCAAAAATTGTACAGCATGCACCCTATCATTATTTCCACTGAAGGTGGGTACATAGTCCATTAATTGATTCTGGATGCTTGTACTAGGTAATACCAAGGCACCAGCAGTAATTATCGTCCCTTTTTCCACTACTTCGTCATATTTTGACTTCCTGTTCTAGTTGTTGTCGCATTTGTTTGACTGTTTGTGACGTCTTGTCCACAATTTCAGTCAAGTTGTCCTTAAATTTGTCCAATTGATGGTCAACTATTTCCTGTAAGTAAACATCTTGTACTGTGTGTCCATCAAAGAAATCATTTTGGAATTTAAGGTTATCACTACATTTTTGTTGTTCTTTTTCAACAGTCGCAAATCGTTCTGTTAAATGGTGTACCTGTTCTAGAATTTCATTTTTATTTTTATCGCAACTTTCCTGAGTAGTTTTTACTTTGGAATTTAAAGCGTCCTGTCTAAGCTTAAAGTTTTCCTTTGCATTTTTAAGTTTTTTTATCTTCTCATTCGTCTGTTTTTCTGACTTACTACAGTCTTCCCTAAGCGTCTGTAGTTCGTCCCTTACCTGCATTTGGTCACTTTCAGTCAGTTGTATTTTCTGTAATTTTTTGTCAAAGTCGTTTTGTACTTCTTTAAATTTACCCTGCAATTCTTGTTCTAATCTGTTGAATTGTTCATTTACACCCTTAAATTTTTCATAAAACTTTGTATTTAATTTCTGATTATTTTCTTTGATATTTTTTAACTCCTGGCTATTTTTTTTGTAGCTCCTGTCTAGTTTTTTGTAGCTCCTGGCTAGTTTTATCGAACCTTTCATTTATTTTCTGATTTAACTTTTCACTCTTTTCACTACTCTCTTTAATTTGCTGACTTAACTTTTCACTCTTTTCACTACCCTCTTTCATTTGCTGCACTAACTGCATTAATATTGCATTTAGGTCATTTGCTGATGTTTGTAGAGCAACACCTCCTACCTTTGAAACATTTTCCACCCCCCTTAAGTCTTCTTCTTTATGAACTATTGGTTCAACTGATTTCTCATGTTGTTCACTTTGTTCCTGATCAGATAGTTCTAAACAAGAATGTTCTTCTACCATTGGTTGGGAATATTGCGTTAGGGGAGGATTATCCTCACTGCTACTACTGTCTGTCTCTTCCATATTTAATGAAGTTTTGCTGTTGATGACTTACGTGAGATTTTCCTTGCGTACCTCGCCTGAAGTCTAGAAGCTTTGGACCTTATTCTGAATCTACCTGGTTTCGAACTCTTCCCTCTGAAGTCACCTGGTTTGGAGCTTCTTCTTCCAAAATCACCTGGTTTGGAGCTTCTTCTTCTTCTTCTTAAGTCACTTTTATTTTGTGTTTTTTTTTTTTTTTTTTTTTGCGTAATAAAGCACTTAAGTTGTTTGCGGCACTTTCACTGTTCTTTGAGCACTCACTTTCTCGGGTTGTGAACTGGATTTAATTTTATTATTTCAGTTTATCAGGCCCTCCACGTTGGGAAGCCATTATTGTAACGTATAAAAGTTAGCCTAATATATTAATGTTCGCTCGCCACCATTAGGGTGATATTTGATATAATGATTGAATTGGGTCCAAGTTTGCTATCCTGTTTTATGGTAATCAAAAGGGGATAATGTCTTATTTTATAAATTAAAAGTTCTGGTCTTTTATAATTGTTTTTATTTTAAGTAGATAAACAGTTTTTGCTAGATATTTCACACGTTGTAAATATTAATTTAAAAACCCGACTATTGTATTATGTGTATGTTAATTCCCGGCACGTGAAATTTATCATAGACCCAACCCACACGGCTCCTCGTCAGGATTGCAAGTGAAGAGATGCGTACTTTGAAGTAGGTATATCTAGTGACATCTCCTTCTCGAAACTTCCCAAAAGAAAGAAAGGTGTGGTCATCCAGGTGCGTCTCTGTCTACAAAACTTAGTTCGCCTTTCAAACAGAGACGTAGAAAGATGTCGCCATACCTTGCAACTTAACACAAATAAATCTTACTACCCGCTCGTATTTATAATATCGTAATTTTGAATATAGATGTGAATAATAAATTATTTAGATGTATAATTCCATATCATTACAACATATATATACAAACACGTATATATACGGGCGCATTACAATTGGGCCACGTAAACAAGTTATTATCTCCGTTTGACGTCTACATATTTACTGGCAAAATTTATTTAATGCGTCACTATTATATATATTAATTATTAATATTGGCTTCCACTTTCATTTTGCCTTTCGAAATAAGTTGTCAAAAGTCCCCGAGAATATTGTTTTCTTATTGTTTTTCGTTAACTTTATGACCGTGAGATATATTAACAAGGAAATAATATAGGAAATCTATATATAAAAATGGTGATATAGTGTTTTGGGAACTGATCTAGTTGTATGTAGGATAGTGTCAATGTTTTTAGAAATATTGTAACTACCTTGCATCAGTTGTGCTATCTATATTCAGATGAAACAACTAACAGTACTCTTTACTTTCCGAAGATAGCCGAAGGTTTTAAATTTACATTTTAGGCCAAATGCCTTTAGGCTAAATGCCTTTTAGGCCAAATGCCTTTAGGCCAAACGCCTTTAGGCTAAATGCCTTTAGGCCAAACGCCTTTAGGCCAAACGCCTTTAGGCCAAATGACTTTAGGCCAAATGACTTTTGGTTTCATTTTTAGGCCAAATGCCTTTAGGCCAAATGATTTTAGGCCAACTGCCGCGTCCCCGCTGATATCACTTTACAATATCCTCTAGTGCAGAGGTTCCCAATTTTTTTTGGCCACGGAACCCTAATTGATCATACTTTTTTTGGCGGAACCCCATTTTGATAATAACAAAAGTGATTGTACCTTGTAGTGTAGTTTGAATATTTTCATGTTTGACATGAAAAGAAAGAATAATTATAATATAGAAAATAATTATTATAAGTATTATAAAACATTTATCGTACAAAAAAAAGTAACTATTTAATGTGAAGAATGAAATTTTTTCACATATTTACTTATAATAGCACTAATAGCGCTGTCTCGACAGGTGCGCCACCCCGCTCCGCCCACGCTGTTTGATACTAGATATACTTACAGCGGCGCGGCTATGTTAGGACTGTTTTCTACGAACGTTTTAGTTAATTCTCATACAGAACTCGGAACCCCTTTGACCCTTCTGCGGAACACCTTTTGGGAAACGCTGCTCTAGTGCAATATCCCTCACATCTTATATTTATAAATCCGGTGCTTAAAATTCTACAAAAACTCATTCTTTTCATAACATTCCACAAAAAAGTGTCTCCTGCGCAACCAATTTTTTAGTTGCCACCATTTTGAATTGTCTACTTACATTAGTAAAGTTGTAAGGTGACCAAATTTTTCATTTGCAAGTGGACTTGTTTGTTAGTAGCTTGCTTGTCTGTTTACACGATGCAAGCTGTGCTCGCGCAGCCTAATTAATGTACTTGCATTAGTCAATTAATACAGTGTCAACGGGCCTTAACAGTTATATAATAATTTTTTTAAGTCATAGGCACTATGCAGAGTTCTTACCGCTGTGAGGTCTTTGATGGCCTTTTGGCTAGTAACTTCTGCTACATGAACTCTGCCCTGAACCATTGGGGGACTCTTAGCCATGGGTCTCACAGACTGATGTGGGTCGGACAAACTTTCTAGCTTTCCATCTTTGCTTGATTTAATGAAAGAATGTCTTATTTTGACATTATTTAATGGCATTTTTATACATATTCTTAGGTTCAAAAAACAAACATTAAGGTCAAGAACGTTGTATTATTGTAGGTGGCTGATGTTATAAGAATGTTAATACAGCTGATCAATTTAAAACAGAACATAGCAAATACTTACATTTTTAGTATATTCAAAAGTCAGCATGTAATTTTTATGTAAAATATACATGTTACACTTTTTTTTAATTTTCTGTATTATATTTGGCATAGGGCCTATATTTATCCTGGTTGTTGTTAAAAATGATCAAAATAAACTATGCACAGCCTATTTAATATTCTGCATGTTTACAACACATTAGGGATGGAATCCTTTCAGATATTCTAGGATTTAAGAAAATTTGGATTTAGGGTCTTAAAACATAACAACCAGACCCCCAGAACATTGATTTAACACTAAACCAGGAGGTATGCATCTTATTTTAGTAAAAAATTGTAGCATTTAGCTACTAATATTTTATTATTTGGTTATATCCCTATTTCCTCGTATGTTCATACTTTTTCTTTAAATTTAAGATTAAAAGGTAAAATGAATGTTTGAATTTGTAAAATAATGAATTTAACTCATCTTTAAAATATATTTGAAGTTGTTTGTTGTTGTTTTCCCGAAAGTATATCTAGGACTGTTAATAGTAAGCATTTTTTCCTTGAATTTTCAAATTGGACAAAAACTAAATATTGAGGGACTCTTGTGCTGTGAAATAAATATTTACTAGGGGAGTATTGATGTTATCAGAAGATTATTAGTGCATCGGCCATTAATCATAATCAGCAATTATTATGCCACTTAATCGTCTTTTTTTAAAGTAAAATTTAAAGCAACATTTTTAGGTAGAAGGTTAGTGATTAAATTTGCAAAAAAAAAAAATATACACAATGCATCTGGGTTGTGGTCTATTCAAAGATTACGTAACCAGATAAAGAAATATTATTCATACTGTTGGTAAAACTAACAATCTAGTTCCAACTTTCCCAGTTATGCATAAAATATCTTTTTGTATACATATCGGTTTATAATTCTTTTTGTATTAATTACATTAACTGTTATCATTCTCTTAAGCATATTTCCCAATAGTTATTAATAAATAATCAATAATCAGGACAAATCCGTGTAAATAATCATAGCATGAATAATTATTTTAAGCAATCTAATCGGTTTTACTGAATCTGTACACCTTGAATAAGAATTTAATAAATTAAACTTGGAATTTTCATTTAAAATTTGAAATGCCAGGTACTGCGATTTTTTTGAGATTTGTTAAAATGTGTCAAGTTAAAACATTTACTAAAACTAGACTCTAACTTGAATTTTATAGTACTTGCACGTCCTTGGTATTTTTAACTAGTGGGGTTAACATAATTGAATTGGTGTCAGGTGCTACGAGATGTTAAGCTGGCCATCCTCACATGTCCGTTTGAGCCACCCAAGCCTAAGACGAAGCACAAGCTTGATGTGACATCTGTGGAGGACTACAAGGCCCTTAGGAAGTATGAGCAGGACAAGTTCTCAGAGATGGTGCAGCAGGTGAGGTGGAATGCTCATTTATTTATCCTTTTGAATTAAAAGAGTGCCGATATCTAATATTGCTGGATTTATATTCACGCATTACGCACAACTAATAATGTACAGTGCACAATTAATCGTAAAAGTAGGGCTGTTTATAGTGAAACACCCACTTCGGTGGTCGCATGGTCTAAGGCACTACTACTATTGTAATAGACTAGACTGTCGATGACAGAGAAATCGAGATTCAAATCTCGGTCGGGTGTACTGATGGAGGTTTTTTAAAAATGGTTTTTCACTCTCCACATAAATGTGAGTACACTTTATCTAAATATAACCTTACTAATTTCAAAACCCATTATTGTATAACTCAAATGAGTAGTAAGATGCGGTGCTAAAAAAAATTGTTTAACGTTATTATAGAGTATTAGTTAAATATATTGTTTTTTTTATTCTTAGAACTTTTAGTTATTCTATACTGGTTAAGGTATTTATATTAGAGATGCCACGATACCTGTTTTTCTCAATTCCGATTCTTGGAACATTTCATTTTTTATTATTTTTCCAAGCATTATTGTATAAAAAAATGCCTGATAGCCTACTTCCCCCTTAATGTGAAACTTTGACTCGACCATTACAACATATGGTCGCTTGAAACTTTAATCTCACAATCTTATAATCTTTACTAGACACACTAAAGTCTTCAAAACAGAAATCAAACAAAAAATTCAATTGGGTGAACTCAAAATTAATACAATAAATTGCGGATTTTATATTGGAAAGAAGAACACGTTTTACACGTTACAAAAATTTAAAGTCTTCCGCCATAACTGATCCTATGCATGTTAGCTCACCAGAAATTAGTGATGAAGTTTTGGCAACGATATATTTAGTATATCGGACTACGCTCTAAATCTATTAAATTAAATCGAATCTCGGTCGGGTGAACTGGGGGTGGTTTTTCCTAAATGGTTTTCCACTCTCCTCCATGCAAATGCGGGTTCACTTCCTTATTCAACCTTCCAATTCCTAATCCATTAGCGTAGTTAGTACTTAAGCATATAACCCGAACGGGTTGTAAGACGCGGTGCTAAATAATAATAATAATAATAATATTAAATTAAAATATTACTTTTTTTTTTGTTCTATTTTTATTAAACTTGTCTTATTCAAAGAGTTGCTTGTTATATCAATTAATGATGGATATATTGTTGTATAACAGAAATTTCCATCCTAGTCTACGTATTGTATATCGATTGCTTGTTTAGAATCAATTAATGTATTCTGACAGTTTCACTTAACTTCTACTTTAAAAAAAGTGTGTCATAGTTAAGTTTTTACCTCATGTTATGTCATGTCAGGTCGTATTATATTCGGGCCAGTATGGTATATTTATAATTTGCTGGCATTTAAGTGAAACGGCAACTAAATGATATAGAGAGATAATTGATTTTTATCAATTTTGGATGTTACCGTTTTATTCATTTACCAGTTTTATTGAGAGCTAAGAATCTTAATATTAAGATCAATTCTCTATTATTTCGATACCAGTAAGAATCGAGGTATCGAGTATTCTAGTTTGACAGCCTAATTTATATTATATATGGAAGAAGATACAAGCAAGGTGGATAGAAACATATAAAAGGAATACAATATGGTTCTTACAATAAAAAGAAGAACATCAATATTTTGCAGAGTTCTTACCGCTGTGAGGTCTTACATGGCCTTTCGGCTAGTAACTTCTGCTACATGAACTCTGCCCTGAACCATTGGGGGCCTCTTAGCCATGGGTCTCACAGACTGATGTGGGTCGGACACCTCGATAAAAAATAACTTTACAGAACTTATTTTTAGACATGTGTTTGGGGATTTTACTGCAGGATCGGCTATTTTTGTTTGGACACAGGTAAAAGATGCCGGAGCGACTCTCGCCATTTGCCAGTGGGGTTTTGATGATGAAGCTAACCACCTCCTTCTGCAGAGAGAACTTCCTGCCATCAGATGGGTCGGGGGCACAGAAATCGAGGTTAGACTTTAAAATGAGCTCATTGATTAACATTAGAGGTTTGCTTTGACTTTTTGTTGAGTATTCATCATTTTATGACAAAATATGTTTATTATGTTTGCAATATATAATTATGTAGACTATATTAAATGCATATAACTATAAATACAACACAGTATTTCTATATTATTTTAACCTAAAAATTTTAATTTGATTCAATAGTTGAACTTCGATTTGGCTTTGGAAATGTTTCATGCATTCGTACATCGTTAGTTTTAAGAATAATCCCCAAAAGTAGTCTTGTAGCAACAGTCTTGTCAACTGTTACTTTGGGGAACACCACACTAAGAGGTCTCAGAAGGGTGGCACGGGAAAATTCTAGGCAGTGTTGTTATTTTATCTGCCTGGCCAGACACCGTGCAACAGAAAATCATTAGTCCCTTTTTTTTTTTTATCACTTATGGTGATGAGATGGTTGACTAATGGTACAGATATGTATTTTCTTGAAAAAATATAGTTTATTTGTGGTTTTGCTTATGGTAGTCAAAATCAAAATTTTAGCTAGAAATGATCATACCACTAGGGTAACATTAAACATTTATGCTTGTCGTGTCCTTAGGATTCACAGGAAAAAATAAAATTAGTATAAATTTGGAAACGTATGTTCTTACAGCTGATTGCAATAGCAACAGGCGGTCGAATCGTACCAAGGTTCGAAGAACTGTCCCCAGACAAGCTTGGCTATGCCGGTCTAGTGAGAGAGCTGCAGTTTGGGACCACCAAGGACCGCATGCTTGTCATTGAGGAGTGTAAGAATTCCCGTGCAGTAACCATCTTCATCCGTGGAGGTAACAAGATGGTGAGTTTTTCTCGGTCCTGTTAATATTTATCAATATTTTACTTGCATGACTAGTGCCGGATTCTTCCTATTTACTTTTAGGATGATGAATGTGGAAGTTATGCTAAAACAAAGACATCTCGCAGATCTATAAACTGGAGGGCTCTTTTCTTTCCTGTTTGAATCTCTTGATTTCACAGATATGTTTTTATACTACTGAATCAGTTTGTATATGGTACTAACATTTTTTCATTTAGTTTTATAATTATCTTAAATAGAGCACAAAGTGAAATCGTGGTTAAAATTAGGGTGATACTTAAACCCAGTGATACTAGAATAGAAATTGTTTTAATTAAAACACTACTAAAATGTACCTGTGTTTTTCAATGTTTGATCTAAACACTTTTTTCTATTATCATTTGAATGTAGAACCTAGTTTATGGTTTTTTCCCTAAATATGTTATTTGATCCATATTTCTACTTTTTTTTTTATGTATCCTTCAAACTCCCCTTAGTCGAAACTCTAATATATTTAATTTGATTATAAATACAAACTTTTTGAAGAGACTTAATGGATTTGTTTTGTACAAAAGGTTTTTTACTATGTTATTATACCATGTTGATGTGTGTAGATTATTGAGGAGGCCAAGCGCAGTATTCACGACGCTGTCTGCGTGGTGCGTAATTTAGTGCAAGACAACAGAGTGGTCTATGGGGGTGGAGCATCAGAGATTTCTTGTGCTATTGCTGTTTCCAAGGAGGCGGACAAGGTACAGCGCTGCACAGTAATACACTTAATGCCTCATTATTTTAAGTCAAGAAATAAACAAAGTGTGCTATGAACACTGGTACTGTGGATTTGGACATTCCAATAAAAATATCAAGTAGTCTAAATGTATCCCTAAGATACATTTTTACATAACACACGATGATAACATAGTTAATATCATTATTCAAACCTTTTGACCTATCTGACCTCAGATCTCCTCTTTGGAGCAGTACGCATTCCGAGCGTTCTCCGACGCCCTGGAGAATATTCCCATAGCACTGGCAGAGAATTCAGGCTTGTCGCCGATTCACACGCTCACAGAAATCAAGGCTCGACACATAAAAGAAAAGAACCCAGCTCTAGGCATTGACTGTATGTTGAAGGGAACCAATGGTAAGGAAGAATTTTGTTGTCATCCACTCATTGGTTGATTATGGTACATTTTGTGACCTAGGCTATATTGTAAGGGGAAACTTATATTTTATCTTAAAAATATTTCATATCGTCATAAACTGTGTCCAGCCTTTGAGAGGGTCAGTTTAGTAAAATGCCTACATTCTTATCCTCTTGCACACTTTTATTATCTGCTACTCCCATATCTTTCTTGGCTTCCCCTGCGGTCTTATTCCTACATACATACAAATGAATTTCCATCTTCTTTTGGCATCCTCTCCTCCATCCTTATTACATGCCTATACCATCTCAGTCTTGCTTTCTCTACTGTCTCATGTACCCCCACTCTTTCCCGGACACTTATTCCTAATATTGTTTCTCGTCATGTTGCTAACATGTTCCTCACAAACTTCATTCCAATGGCCTTGACTTTCTTAGTATCTCTTATATTCATTGTCATTGTTTCTGCTGCAAATATGATATTGGGTACAAAGCATACCCTGTACAACACTTCCTTACACTTAGAGGGCACTTCACTTATCCATAGCAGGTCTCTTACACACCTGTAGAGAAACTTTCCCCCTGTCCTCTTACTATATCGTCTCTATTTTAAACTTTCGTCCTAATCACGCTTCCAAGATATTTTATGTTCTGTACTTTTCTCAACTCTATTCATCCAACTTAATAGCTTTACTAGGCCTGATCCCTTTCCTTGTCAAAACCATCACTTCACATTTTGGCATGCTAAATTTCACTCCACTCTTTCACTTATTCTATTCCTGTACTTCCTCTTCCTTCTCTCCCTCACACCATCAAGTCATCACTTAACATCATGCCTTTCATTATTTCCTCCTCGAGTTCTCTTGCCACTTTATTCATGACCATTTCCACTACTATTAATTATAGTAGTGAGAGGGCATTCCCCCTTGCTTCACTTCATTTTTTATTCATCCCTCCTCCTACTCTTCATTTTATCACAACTCCTGGTCCTCATACATGCTTTACACTCTCATTACAACTCTTTCCACTTCGACCTCTATTGCGTTCCATTTTCCAAACTTTATTTCTATCCTCACTATCCATCATAAATTACCATTAACAAGTATTTCCTAAATTCATACCTTCTTTCCCATCATCTGTCGAATGCAAAGATGGCAATTGTAGACCTCTGTTCTCTAAACCCATGCTATTCCTTCTATGCCTTCCTTTCATTTTATTTCTTATTCTCTTTTCCAGTATCTTACATATTTTATTACAGTGGACCATCAGAGTTATCCCTCTACAATTTGTACACCTCTTTCTCTCTTGAAAATAGTTATATAACCAAACTTGTCTTTTCTCTCTATTCCTGTTACCTGACTAAATCTTAGTTGAAAATTACTGCACCACTGAACCAGTCTGATATCCTCTGTAGGTATGAAGGCAATTATTTTATGGTGCTATAGAACTGCCAACCCAGGCATAATTGCCCGGCTCTTTGCGGACTGGTAATTTCTCGATGTTGGCTACACTGTTTGTTGATAAAAACATAATTATATATTTTTCTCTCATTTGCACACTTTCTGGTATCCTCTTGTGCGATCTTTACACTACATAGTTTATTTCCATAATTTTTAAGGATGGACAGAAATGACATTTAGATCATTATGGGAAAAAGTCAAAATATCGGGACCGATAAATTATTAAAATGAAGCTTTAGAATAATTCTAAATTACTATGACAGGCCAAAGCAAGCTGGTAATGGAAAATGTATGGCTTGAATAAAAAAAACTGACCCAGGCCGCTAGCTGGAAACGGTAATAAATGTAAGTAAGAATAATTCTAGATTAAAAATATATCATCATAATCATTAACTGTTTCCAGCCTGTGCCGGGTTAGTTTAGTAAAATGCTATCTATCCCTTACACTATTCTTCCTGCACTCTTCTGCTTTTAAACTAATATGGTAATTCTTGTAAAGGCTTCGACAGTATTAAATATATTACAAAAACTTAATAATATAGAGAGGGGTTTGCAAATAGCATTTTTTATCGAAATGAATAGCAAAATATTGAGTAATATAAATCAAATAATTAATTTTAATACATTATTTTTATTAGTAATCTCCTTTGAAAAGGCTCACATTGTTTTATGGTTGTGATTTCTAGATATGAAAGAGCAACATGTTATCGAGACATTGCACAGCAAGAAGCAGCAGATAGTATTGGCGACTCAACTTGTCAAGATGGTACTGAAGATTGACGACATTCGCTCGCCAAATGAAGGAATGGGCATGTAATTGTTGCCTCTTTTGAAGGTGTGTCTATTATTCTATTTTATTAACTATTTTTAAATTAAAGTGAATATTGTTAATTTAATTTCCAAAGCATGGTCTAGTTACTAGTCATGATTGTTTCAACACCAGACTGGCCAGACACCATGCAACAAAAATTTTTGTCAAAAGTTACTTTTAACATTGCTTTTGTTTCATTGCAATCTTGTAACTTGTGATACAATTTGAACCAATGGTTCTTTAGTGTCTTCTATCTCAATCAGGGTTGAAAAAACATATCTGATCAAACCAATAATTCAAATATTTCAATTATTTGGGATCCAGAAAAACATATTTTTATTTTAATATAGTTTGGCAAGTATTATAAGAAACATAACAAAGGAAAATAATACAAAAATGTAATAATTTGCAACAATAGCCCTCTAAATACCCTACAATATTTTCGCTGCCCCCTTGTTTTTACTAACATATGAATCATTAAGATTTATTCTAACATTTGGTTTAGTTAATGATTATAATAACAAATAAAAAACAGATTAATCTTAAATTTATTTAATGGGATCTCTACTATTGAACACTTTCCACTAAATTGTCTATTGTTTCAATGCTATTCGCATGCAGGAGTCAATTATGTTCGTTTTAATATCTACCATTGTGGAAAATCCCTATTCACATAAATAAGTAGAAATATAGGGCAACAAATTTTGAATGGGGTTATATTTTCGAGGTCCACCTTTTGTGCGCCCCTCCCTCCCCCGCGATTAAGAATCGCTCAAACCAAAACAGGTAGTAAGATGTGCTCTAAATGAATTTTTTAAAATGTTATTAATTCCTGTGTGTTCTTTCAGGTCTTGTTATTGTAGGAAGAAGTACTAAAGGACAGAAAGCATTGATCAAATCTCACTGCATTAATTCACAATATTCACCTCACTTATTTAATAACTAATGTGCTTGTGTTTTCTTTGCATCGACTTAACGGACTAGCATTATTTTAATTTCTAAGCTTTTCACATTGTATTGTTTTTCTATATAAGAATGATAATAAAAATTGCTATAATCCCACTAAAGGGTTTTTTTTTCTAATTATATTCCCTTTCCTCCTAAAATACCTATTTAATAATTATCTACATTTAAATGAACACATTAAATATTCAAGACAAACAAATTGTATTATATTCAAAAGTAGTCACAATATAATACAATTACTGCATGAAGCGAAAAGAGGTATAGTTTAGTAGAGTTAAAGCAAGAAATACATTTATAGATACCGTTTAGTGTTTTTATAGATAAGATTAGGAATGTCGTATTTAATAAAACTTTACAATCTGTAATTTTTATTCAAAAAATCAAAAGCTTATATTTGAATAGAAATTGATTTTTAGAGCATCATTAACTTTATTTCATCTCAGCCGAATTTGTAGAAATAAATTTTTAATTAAAAAAAATACATTTTAGAAATATTATCACATCTTAAATATAATTTTTTTTTAAATGGCACAATTGGTGACATTATTAATTTCTTTTATATGTAAACTTAGGGTTTCTTCTTAGTTGTATCACAGAGGTCAGAGTTATTGTGGCTGATCTTGGTAACATTTGCATTTATCACTTTTAAAGCTCGGTTCAACTTTGTTGAGTTATTGATGTACTTGCTTGTTTTGGTCTTAAGGCCAAACTTATTTTGATTTGGCTGTCCGGCAGTTGAGAGGATCACAGTTTCAGTGTCCAGAACACGTTCTGGAGTGCCCAGTCTTGTAGATTTACCTTTGATGATTGCTGCTGGCATTTTCAACATAAAGGAATACGTATTTTAGCTTTCTCAAGTTTCGATAAAAACATTATGCAAGAGTTTGTGGAATCCACTTTTTCAATGAGAGATGAGAACTTTGATCAAATTTATTAGATATTCTAGCAGCCATATTGATGTTTGAATATTTAGTGTTGGTTGGCTATGCTTGAAAAAATATAATTATTTACATAACTTATGGCACCAATTTAAAATATTACACATTAGTTTGTAATAGTTTATTCTAATCCAATAAATTGTTATTACCAAAACATTCGATTTAGGTCAGAATTTTTCACATGAATATTAATTCGTCGGGGTGGATGGGATCCTGAACCCTCGGGGAATTTATGCATTCACGAGAGTCGGGCGGGAAAGACACTTTCCCGTCAAAGGTTCGGGCGGGAAATAGAGCCCTCTTATTGTTTCAGCAGGTACTACTGGCTCAATCTCTATTGGTGACAGTTAATGGGGGGGGGATTCTACTGCCTGTGGTGAGACAATGTGCTCTCTTTGTCTATCAACAGTTATTTGTTAGACTCGGCAAGAGAGAGCTTGAAAGCTTTAGAGGACAGGTATATTATACTACCATCTTTTGGGGCATAAAAATAGGGGGGAGGAAGTAGCTTGCCTAGGTCAACTATTTATGAGCATCAGTCTGTATGTTGTTAGCAACCTAACAAAAAGTAGAGATTACAGGATTGTTAAAGAACATTTAAGGGGTGTCAATTCTAGATAACATTAAAGGGGCTTTAAACAAAGAGGAGTTTCAAAGGGTTTCATACACCAAAATAATATTCAAGGAGTTTAAAACTTATATAATATTTGCTTGGGGTTTTAGACCTTAATACATTTAAGGTGTTTCAAACCTAAAGAACATTTAGGGGGTTTAATTACATAAGAGTATTAAAGGGGTTTTAGACCTAAAGAATATTTAAGGTATTTCAAACCTAGATAGCCTTTAAGAGGTGTTAAAATAGAGAAAATTTAAGAAGGGTACATTTATTTTATTTTGCACTGTTCTAATAGGTAGTTATAATGAATGGATTATAAGAAAGAATGTTTAACATTTAGTTACTATTAGTATTCTCTATTGCTCTATTATATTTACTTTAATATTCATGATTTTTTCCAAGATTCAGGATTTGAAGGTAAATTGGAGTTTTGGAATGCTAACATAGTGAATTTGACCCATCTTTAGAAATAACTTACCCGTGTTTATTTTCTGAGATTTGTTTTCAAGGGCTTGTCCTTTGTGACTAACCGGGTTTGATGGAGAGCCAGTAGTTTCACAAATATCAGTTTCTTGGCAAAGATGTTCAACCACATCACATCTGTAGAAGTAGAATAAAACATGAATGAGTAAGTTTTTATTTTTTATCACCTCTCGGTACCTTTTAAAGTTACCTTATTATGCTAATAGAAGAGGTGGAAATATACATACTACATCAGCCTCAGTGCCACTAACTTGGACAAACCCTGATTACTCTATCACAGTTGATCCAATCTAAAATGAGTGACATGCTTTGGCACAAATAAAATAAAAGAATAATTAAAATAATTTCAATGGCGAATACCGAAATGTAGCTTACATCTAGTCATGTTTAGTTATGGTTATAAGCTATGCCTATTAAAATAGTGCTTAAAATACAGATTTTTTTTAAGCGCTATGACCTACTACTGATTCAAGCTATATGCAAAATCCAGCTTTTAAAAAACTGTTGGGGCACCTTGCTATTTTGTACTGCTTGTTCAAAAAACGGGTATGGTTACTCGGCACCACCACACCACGATTTACCTCCTCCCAGGGACTATCCGGACATTTACAATGTTGCCGTTTAGATAGTTAAATTTTGTTTTGTGTTTGTTACAACAGGTAAGGTATATGCAAGTGAAAGTAATAAATCAAGAAAAACAATTATTGCACAAAGTATTGAAGCAGTTGTCACAACAAGAACCATAGACCGGCCAGTCATATTTCATCAACTCTAAGCCAAACTCCCAGAAAAAAAAAGGAGTTGGGGGGGTTATTGTGCCTATTTTTACACTACAAAGTTTAGAGGCAGCAAAAAATTAGAAATTTTGTAAAATAATGTCCTTGTGAATTTAAATTCAATATGGTAGTATATCTTTAAAATAATCATTTCCATTTTATTCTGTTGATTGCATGGTACGATACATTTTTAAGATAGGATTTTGGTAGGAAAGGCTTCCTTATCAAGAACCTACTATATTAAGTTTACTCACTCTATTTTAAACTTTTAGAAATTTGTGTTTAATTGATTTTGCTTTGTTGTATGTAAAAAAAGTGTCAACATAACAAAGTTTTGACTCTGCCATCAACTTATATTTTATCTGGTCAAATCTAAATTGCTTTTAGTGAGGGATGATACAATTTTCCTTACCAAAATAGTAATTTTCTACTTACTCTCCAAATTATATTTAATTGTTGTATGTAGATTATCTAAAATCTCTATCTAAATATATGAATAATTTAATAATGGAGAACGCCATGCTTAGTATGTGAGACTTAATTAATATCGACTTATCAACGCATATGTGAGTGAACTTTGAACATAAAACTTATGATGTTGTTTGATCAATGCTCCTTTAAACATGAGGCTCCGTTGGCAAGACATCTTTATGAGCGAATGTGAGGCAACGTCAAATCTCCGATCGCTCATCATAGCTTTCTTGTGAGCATCTCACCTCTTCCAACTATCATAAATGGATTTGAAACATTATTGTACTTTAGAACGTGCTGTTCAGATCCTGCATTGTAACGCAACCAAGTATTCTTGAAATTGTAAATACAAAATATTGAAACATTGTAACTTATAACTTACATTGAGGCTTCCTTTCCCTCCTAATGATTCACATTAGGTGGTAACGATCTATTTCTGGACAAGGCAGCAATTACCTTTGTCCATGGCAGCAATTTTAAAGTAAGTATGACTAGTGTTCTTTTCATTGTAAAGTCATTCATGTCTTCCTTTATACATTTTATCCACTCAACTACTTCTTCCAATAATAATACAATACTATAAGCAAAAAGTAGTTTTCTTGGGTTGAAACATTGTAAATGTATTAATTCATCAACCATTTAAGAACTAAACCCTTTAATATAAGGTGTGTGAACAAAATATAAACATTAAAAAAAGCTTCATCAACTATGAAATTCCTGCAAATAAATGTCACCAAGGGGATAACATTATTTTTTATATATTTTTTTCACTTATTTGCTATTGCATAGCAGGTTCTCTATATTTTTAATAACCCCTTTAACTAGATTTAGTTATAAATATCTGCACAGACAATAAATATTTTTCTCAACGCAAAACAAGTTTTATAAAATCTTCAAACTTATATTCTGCTTCAGGAATATTTTATGGATTTTATTTTACTTTCGAAAAAGTGAACTTGGCGCATATTATTAAATTAGTCTCCACATCTACCTTATTTGAAGGTTAAATTCAATCTCATAAAGTAAGTATAGCTTATAAAGGAAATTTTAATATTCTTGTCAATTTTTATTTATGAACCAACACACATATAACTGCTTGTTATTTTACTTGATCCCTATTCCCAACTGTGTAGTTACATACAGGTAGCCTGGGATGGGTATTAAAAGAGAATTGATGTAGTCGGGACAAAAACATGAGAAAGTTCAATTTTACACAAAAATGTGTTAACAGTGATTTTTGGTAGCTTACCTCTTGAATTACAAGTTTTTTTAATAGTCAGTCCACAACCTTAAGGATATTTAATATCGATGAATATTTAATTATTTTTTTAAGATGTATTTCATAAAATTTTAGAATTATACATCCCATCTAAATTTATGTGGGTCTTAGTGCTTTTTCCCTGACCCACTCAATTGTACGTCTAATTTTCATAGAAGCCTGTTATTTGAAAACTAGATCATGTTGTCACAATGATGGAAATAAAAATATTAAAATTATATTCACCATTCTTAGTCCATTTAACCAATAATGTAAATATTCTTTGATTGAAAAATAACACGTGGACACAGGAATCTGATCTGAGAGTCTGTGATCGACATGTGTAAATCATCGGTTAACATGAGCTTTCATTGATACCACAACCATCTTCGACTCAGGCGGGTTGCTATACTAAAAAATTGTAATTAAAGTGAATTTCAATAAATACGAAATCACAAGGTGTGTATTAGATGGTCATGGAATCATAACTTGTGCATGGTAGCCGATGATTTCAACACATTCATCACAACTCTGCCTTAAATTATGAGTGAAGAATGACCTTGATCATGGGATGAATCCTGGATAGCTCACTGATAGAACATAGGCACACTAAACCAAAAGGTCTTAGATTCAAATCCCTGTCCAGGTGTCATTTTTCAACCAATCAAAATTAATAAAAGGACAAAAACTATTTGAACCTCAATTCAGCTTCGAGAATATTTCATGTTTGATTCAAGTTTGCTTTGAATTTAAAAGTGAACATTCCTATTTTCAAGATTATTCAGAAAATCTTACCTTTTTCTTGCAAGTGTTGTACTTTTCTTGCAATTGTTGGTACTTTCCATCAACCCTTTTACATATGAAGCACAGCAGCACTCCGTAGCATATTGAATGTTCGAGAAGCACTTTACGTCTATAGAGCATTTTTACTGCATGTTGCTGGAACATCTGTGAACAAGTTGACATGTTGTATCAAGGTTGCCTTTTCTTAGAGTTATTGGTTTTAGTTTTTACGTGCAATTGGGTTTCTTTTAACAGAGTATGCTGGGCCACTTGAATTTAAAGAAAAAAACAATTATTTGAGACAATCCTTAATACACCGAGTCTCGGAAGGGCCTAAAAGATTCATAATTACTAGCCATCCATATATTTAGTATATACATAAAAATATATATGTTATATACATGCTACGAAGGGTTTTATAGTATGTAAAAATTAATTTAGAGTAAAATCATAAGATACAGGTTATGCAAACATAATATATAACTATGTTGAAAACACTTAATAGCCTAAATTGGTGTCTACATGAAATTATTAGGAGTATGACCTGTTCAGTGGCTGAATGGTCAAAGGCGTCAATCTAGTGTTGGACTGGCCTGCTGATGACGGGGAAATCGGGGTTCGAATCCCGGCCAGGTCTACTGATGGTGGTTTTCCCCAAATGGTTTCCCACTCTTCTTCCATGCAAATGCAGACATATTACCTCTAAAACTCTTCCTTCCTCGTCCTTAGCACATTAGAGTATGTATATAGCTTCACCAAGTAGCAAGACCCGGCGATAAATAAAATTGAGTATGTGAAGACAACTTTAACTTTGCTTGGGGAAAAAATAGACTATAATTACAATAAAAATATTAAGAGCCAATTGTATTTTATATTTTATTTATTTTATGTGTATGACAAAAATTTGTAGTAATTGAATAACATGATGTAATAGTAACATAAATTTTGGTTGAAAAATGAAATCTGTACATTTTAGCAATAAAACACTTATGTAATATTTAGTGTATAAAATTATATATATATGCGCAATATATTGTATTTTCGTGTTTGACATTAAACAATTTTTATAAACCATCCAAACTTCAATTCAGATTTGGGATTATTTCATTATATTAAATTCAACTTTACTTTGAATTGAAAAAATGGACTTGACACAACCTATAGCAATTAAGTATATGTCTGTTTTGACTTTAACACAAATGTGTTGAACATTGAAACATTTTTGTGAACAATTGTAATGCTCTGTTATTTGTTCCGAAGTTTCAATGTTTTATTTATTCAAATGCCATTGATAAGAAATAAAAAATATAACTAACTCATTTTTGCCATGTGACATTAAAATTTACTTTAATATTTTAGAGATGGGTTTCTCAAATAGGTACTGAAGTATTTGAGAGATTTAAAAAAAATTATCTTGAATAAAATTTTATGCAATTGGTTAAAGGTATTAAATAGAATCTGGTAGTTTGGGAAACAACAAATGGATTCTAGATTTGAAAGAAAATTTTTGGATTAGAATTTGACACATCCCATATATATATATATATTATATATATGGTAAAATAGGGGTACGCAAACGTCCACTTTTTCCATTTGAAGCGAACTTGAATCGAATATTTGAAATATTCTCAAATTTTGAATATTTTTTTGTTAGTTGATTTATGCTTGAAAAAATATTGCATCATTTTTATTTATATAGCTTTATGCACCAAAATAATTTAAAAATAGTTTTATTGTACAATCCTCAATAGTATTTCATTATAATCTAATAAATCAATTAAGTTATTATCACAACATGCTAATCAATTACTTAAGAATTTTTCATATGACTGTTAGTTTGTAATGTATATAACAGCTCTGAATTACAATAAATCAACATACATTGAGTATTTAAGCTGTCATATATTTTTTATTTGTGAAGCTTCGTAATATTTTCAAAGCTTCGCACACATTATTGTAAAATAATAATTATTATTTATAACGCCTCCGTTTTATTTGGGTGTCCGATAGCCAAACCTAACTACAACACTACCACGGCACTGTAGGGACTTACATGGTTGGGATGGACCCCGAGCGGTAGGGGTTGGAGTGGGTGGTTCGTGGGGAGTGAGACTCGAGTGTTAGTCCAATAATATATATTTATTAATTTATTCAGATGACTAAACTATTACATAAGTAAACAGGTAGATCTGCCGTGACGAGGAAGCATGCACGATAACGGGACTCGCGAAACTTACTAGAGACCCGCGGTCGACCCTCCGGTGGGAGAACCAGCAGATCACATTTTTTGCCTCCGTGTCTTAGTCAGTGGTTGCTAGATTACAAACCTAATACACAAGCATGGCTTCTCTTCAAGTGGGGTGAAGCTTTTTAATCGACCAATCACTAAACAAGGTGTTATTACGCTTACTTAAACTTGCTGATCTCGATGTGTCCAACAAACCAGTAAGGTCCATCGGTCGCACCGTGCTCGCTAGTCAACAGGATGCAATCTATACGAGATATATGCTATTAGCAGGATGGCAACCCAACGCTCTTGACTTCCAAGGAAATGTACAAGTTTAGGTTAACCTCTTGCCAAATAAACCTTAAAATAATTATGCTATTACATATTATTATTATGGTTTTTTTAAAGTAATATTTTATAATCATAATTACTAAGTCAATTTTAATGTCATGTGTTATTTTCATTTCTTTGGTGAGACTACAGAAACAAATAATGCCAATCTAACCTCCAAGTGATTATTTATGTCTTCAATTCTCCTCTCATCTACTTGTCGGCTGTTCACTAACATGATTTTCTCGTCGATGAGCTGCTGATTAAGTTGTTGTATTGTCAAGTCTTTGTCCAATAACAAGCGGGCTTGATCATCCAGTGTCCAGCGCATCGCTGAAAACTCTTCTTGAAACTCGTTAACTTTATGTTCACAGTTCTTCATCTCTTTGGCCAGTGTCTGGCTGTGAACATATTGCAGCCTGCTGGTTATTTTGCCAATCATCGCCTGTAATGTTGTCACAAGAGGGTAAAAAAGAATTACTCACTACAATCTTTTGACAAATTGGTTTCAATCATACTAATTGACTAATAATTTAAATGAAAGTGTGATTGTGTTAATTCCACTTTATTCAATTCGAATAAAATATTTGAAATATTCTTGAAAGTGAATCAAAATTATAGAATTATTTTGTTAATTGTTTTATGCTTTAAAAAACACACAGTGCATATTTATAATTTTATCCATTAAAACCAATTATAAAATGTTTAATTGCACATTCGTCTGTAATATTTCATTCTAATCTTATCAAATAGAGTTATCATAATATGTAATTCAATTACTTCTTTTTTGTTCATATGGATATTAATTTTAAGGTACATAACAGCCTGAATCAGCAAGGCATAATAAATACTTTTAATTGAGCGGAATGAATAGGTAAAGAATACCACTTGGATACAAGATAGATTTATTTATTATACAAAATGCTTTAGAATAGCAATCTCTAAATATTTATGGTGAAATAACCTGTATATTATTGCATAGTGTGGCCACCCACATTATAACAAGGATTTGCATGCTGATATCCTGGTCCCAATGACCAGATCGCAAGTATGGCCATAGCCTAGGAGACCATCTCGACACCGCCTTTAAAATGCACTAATTTAGACTGCTTTTATATTCCTTGCAATTTCAAATAGTAATATAATAAAAAATCCCATCATGAAGCAAGCAACAGTTAACCCTAGAATACTTTTCCTTCTGAGCTTTACAAGATTGTCATGTTCCCTCCCTTACACAGGGGCTAGACTGCTCTCCTCTCCAGTACTTTCAGTCGACCTTGAAACTTCACAAATAGTGGACAGTGTTTCTCTTGTGACGTGCATTGTTTGTGCTCTAGGAGAAGCTCAGTAGTCGTAAAAGGTACGAGTGTTTAGCATTAATGAAACATTTTACTAATGTTAATATATTTTATTTTATTTTTTTATATATTTTATTTCAACTGTTACAAAATGTAACATTATTGTTATTATGTCAGAATTGAAGACTATCAAAAGTGACAGCTACAGCTGTATATTATATGATGTATATTACTTATGAAAATAATTTCATTAACAGATGTAAATGTCAAAAGCGATAATTGTATGGACAATCATTCTAACCGATTTTTTTTTTCAAAAACACAACTCTATTGAATATTTTAGTGATATCCAGATTGAGAAACTTTGTCTAAGCTGAACATTTGACCTAATAAATGAAGGCAATATTTATAAACGAACGTTATTTATATAAGCATCCTAACTCACCCTGACATCCTGGCTAAAGCCGTGGGCCAATTGGTCCATGGCCTCTGCCACCTCTCTTATGGTGGAGTCTATGTCTGCGCACTTGACGTCCTCGGTGTTGGCACTCCTAACCGGATTGTTCCATGGTGTGTTGTTAATGTTTCTGTTTACTCTGGGAGGAACAATACAATTACAAGGAAATATATCAAACCCAATATTTCTCTTCTATATTATTAAAATGAAGAGTTTGTGAGTATGTATGTCATGAGTGTTGCGCAATATCTACCACAGACAGAGGTATGAGATTTTAAAATTAGTACCATCTGTGCACAAACATGTGAACCTCAAAGCTGGAATTTTAAATTTATAAAAATTGTGTCTGAAAAAAATAAAATGAATAGATTTATTTTTTGTCAATTTGAAGGGAAAAAAACCATTGCGTGGCTACTTCGGACAATGCCAGGTACTTATGCAAGTAGTCCTATAAACTATATATATAATAAAAACTTGTTATTATTAATTTCATATTTTAAAATCATTGATGTGAAAGTTAAATAATTATATTGAATTTTAGTAGCATAAGTAAGGGAGCCAAAGGTCTCGGAATCGATCCACAACGTTTCCAGATTTTTCTGTGAAGCAGTAGGTCTGGAATGAGTTCAATTCGGCCTTGGGAGGAAAAATGAGGAGCCACTTGAATGAAAAAGTGGCATCTCTGGTCTAGAAAACTAAGATTAAAGGCTGGATGGTTCGTTGTACTAACCAAATGACACCCTCTATCCGCATATGTTAGAACAATCTTAACCAACGGATGACGCCCGATTGCGCGCTGATGCTATGGAATTTTTTTTAAGTAAGGAATCTTTCAAACAATCCATCCCTATCTTGAGCTAATTATATCCAGTCTATCTCATTACACCCTATCTCTCTCAAGTCTATCCAAATGTTAACCCTTCCATCTACGCCTCAGTCTTCCCAGTGGTCTTTTCCCATTGGATTAGCCATTCAATACCTTGAACGCAGTTCTAGATAGTCCCATTTCTGCTGCATGACCTTCCCACTGTAACCTGCGATATTTTATTACCCTAACAATGTCTGGTGATGAGTACAGGGTATGCAGCTTATCATTATGTAGCTTCCACCACTCACCGCTATCTTCATTTATTTTTTAACCAAATATCTTCCTAAGCACCTTGTTTTCTAAAACCCTAAATTTCTTTTCGTCATTTAAGGTAAGAGGCCATGTTTCGCAACCAACAACAATTAGTGACAAAAAATCTAATAGAATGTAACATTAATTATATGATAGTTAAAGATAATTCTGACTTGTTATATTATTTAGTGTTTAACAGGAACTTAATACAAGTAGATATCTTAGTGCCAGTTCAATGCCAGTGACCAATTTTATTACAACATTTATATTTATTTATTACTACAAGATATTAACATTCCTCAAATTGTAAAGAGTAAGTCAGCTTAATTGAAGTAATTTTTAAAACATTACCTACTAATATGAAATTTGCATATTAAGTCATTTATCTCTACTTTTTTTTTATCATAACAGGCCCTTTAAGAACATATTTGTAATAATTATACTGAATTAAAAAAGGTATAACCAGTTTCAACAATATTTAACTAAATTAAAATCAAATAGTGTTTTGAAAGATTGCTAAAACTTCTAAAGCAGTCCCACACTATAAACGAATGTGGATGAATGTTTTGGTCGAATACTCACCAGAATGTTTGCCTACATTCGTCTCATGAAACACACACACACACATATACATACACAAACACACACACATTTGTCTTCCAGAAACCTTTTGGGCGAATAGTGATGAACATTTGGTTCCTTTAATTTTTTCCAAAAAAATCACTCACAGACCAAAACTCCCCAAATCCCAAATATTCAACCGAACATTCGCATTCGGCATTTGGCATTTGTCTAACTCCCACACTTTCAGACAGTCGTCTGAAACCCAAACATTCGTCCATATTCGTGAATAGTGTGGGACCACTTATACACAATGTGCAAAACTATGGAGAGATAAAATAAACATTAGAAAAAAGAGTTTACATTTGACATAGTTTATTTGACTTTACCTGATTATCTCTAATGGAGATAAACTGGTTGCAGCATCCAAACAATCTCTATAGCTGGTTGATGCCGGTATACGATAGTTCGTGTATGTGTTCGATCCATCCATTGTTTTGTCAATATTATACACAACTGAAGACGCCCTGAACTTTCCCATGCCGTATTCACTACAGTCGGCTGCCAAGATCTCGTTTTGTTTAGCTGGAGTTTGATGGCAAGTTTGGTTTTTCACATCGTACTCTGAATAGATGTGCTTATTAGATGTCGGTGGCGTAGGATAAGCCGAGATTTCGTTAACATCCATGTTGATGTATATTAAGAATATTAAAAAAAGTGTTTGGATACACTTTTGAAGCCAGTTATTTGAAAGCTAGAAAAAATAGAAGAAGAAATGTAAAAGTTTTACACTTCTTTAGATTATGATGAGGCACTTTTTAAACCTTTGTTTAGGTAGAACTATTTATCTACTAACGATTAGCTACTTGACATAATGCAAATATTGAATTTAAAATTATGGACTAGCACCCCCCATTGATAATAATTTTTCATTGTATTGTGATGCCAAAGTACTAAAAAACACCTAATATTTCAAGGCGCTCCCTTTGGTGTTCTGACGCCACCACCCCCAGGGAAGCCAAGGAGGCTCTCTCCCAGCAATATTTTGAATATTCATTGCTTCGAGAAGCTTTAAACATATGGGGCTTCCTTCAGGTTTGTCTCCTTTCCCCCTCTCTTCTTTAAATCTTTTCCTCTGCTCTCTAAAATCCACATAATTCTTTTTACAAGTGTTATGACTGTAACACACTTTGACCCCAAGATGGGCATCACTAATAATTTGTGTATCAGTATAATGAGTTCCCAGGAGTACTTTAAAATCATTATTTTAAATGTTATAAAAAAATCTAACTGAATGCCTATTTCTGCATACACCTCAATAAATTATATTCAAATACTTTCTAAATTGAAATAGAGTAAGCCCCTATGGTGTTTTGTTTTAATCTAAAAATGTAAAAAATATAATTTGAATACAAGTTTAAAAAAATGTGTGAACTATTTATAAGAGAATTCTAAACCTAAATTAAATAATAAATACCAAATTCTCACCAAAGCAGCGTTTTTACAACCTGTGTTCTGCGGCATATGGTGTACAGCATGAAAGGTCAACAGGTGTACCACAGAAGTTTGGTGGAATACCAAAAAGAAACGATAAAAAAATTAAAGAATTAAAATAAATATCTTTAAATCCATGATCAACATTATTTAAAAGAATAGCACAATGATTTTAATTTTATATAGCTATTTAACTTTTAAACACAATATTAATACTCGTAATTTTAATAATAAAATCTCCTTAAAATTTGATAGTGTTCTTAGACTATTTTAACACCTTATTTCAGTTGAAAAGTGTTGAAAATTGCTACAATAAAGGTTTTCAATTATGTTTATTATGATATAGCTCAGACAAAATATATTTATAATATTTTAAATTGCTACAATAAAGGTTTTCAATTTTGTTTATTATGAATATAGCTCAGACAAAATATATTTATAAAATTATTGGGGGATTTTTCAAGGTTATTTATCTTTTTGCCTAAATTGTGATTTGAAATTTTAATAATGGACATGACACACATATAGCCAATTTCTCTTTATTTTTCAAATTCAAATTTACCGCTTCTTTTATAAGTAAAAAAAATTCTTTTTAAGAAAATAAAAGTATTGTTCATTTCAACTTTAGGAACAGTTCTAAACTTGTAATGTTTACAGCTGTGCGTAAGTTAGGAACAGATGGCACAGACTGATTTCTCTGAGGTGGTGCGAAAAGCTTTTCAATCTTTTCAGTTATTCTTTCAAAGAGAACGGGAAATAACTTTAATCATCTCATACAGTCACCGGTAATCCAGTTTAACATGAGAGTAAAGAGACCATACAGCCACCACCTAATTTAATTCTTATTTTTAGAAATTGATGCTTTTTATTACTATTAAACTGGACTGAATTCTACAATTTGCGTTATGCCTCGTGAATTATGTTTTTAACTTCCAGTACACACCTTTTTAAAATCACAAATATAATATCTGCTAAAAAAGTGTTTATATTTGAAAACACAGATGTTAAAAAAAATTGTGAAAGAGGTTTAGAACTAAGTTTATGTAAGACTTAGATTATATTTATTATATAGAAGTTTAACTTCTAACTCCCATAGTCAACTCAGAATTATTAATTTGTTCGTTTTGAGTTAAAATGAGGGAAGAATTTTTATTTACGCAAAGGTGCTGCCATCTGAACCTTATAACGGTACTTGCTTGACTAGATAGTGACACTGTGACAGTGAGAAATCGGGTGGGCACTAGTATAGGACTAGCTGATCCCGTAAACTGGTTTTAAAGCACTATCGCTAGGAGCAGCTTGCAATGGCGTCACATAGAATAACCTATTAAGGAAACGCAGAAACGCATCAAGATTACTCTAACGTCATAAAGGAATGAACATGCGTGGAAAAGGAAGTGTAAAGTCTGTAAAATTCGCCATTACTGTTTTGTTGGCAATTTGCCGTTTATTTTAAAGGAGTCTAGCTAGATTTTCTAGATTTACATTTTATAGTGTGATTTATTTATAAAATAATTGATTTGTGACATTTAATTAAGTTTGATATAAGAATCAAATAATTTAACATTCCATAATAGAAAATGCGTTCTGATCCAAGTGTAACGTCCTGCTTAGAATTTTTTAATTTGCAGCACTAACGCTGCGAGCGCTAGCAATGTGGTTATACTTGCGAACATTAGAGTGGCGTTTCTATACTTATCCCCTTTCTATACACTGAGGTGAGATATAAAGAGAGGTCACTGTGTATGGTTCAATATAACATAATATTTTTTCATATATTTTTTTTTTCCAAGACAAAAGCCGTTGCTAATTCACCAAATTAAATTTCTAATTTTAAAACAAAATTGAAGCAAATCTATTTTATTTCTTTAATATATAGAAAAATTCCAAAGGAAGGCCTAATCATATAAACATTTCATTTAGCTTTAATTTTATTACAAATTATATATTAAAATGTCTATAATAAAACTACACTATAGTTAAACAAAGACCAAACTGAAACACAAGGTTGTATACTCAAGGATAATAAAGAAGATAGGGATCTAGTAGGTCGTTTATGGATTGTTTTTCAATCGTGGGTTTACATTACTATTTTAATGTGAAATTTAATATTGTTTTACTCACAATCCCTAAATCAAAATTATTGAATGTCAAGGAAAGTTGCTAAAAATTTTCATAGCCTTGCGCACAGGAGTTTGAGGACGGGCTAAATTGCATCTATAACTTAGCCCAATGGCTCCCTTAAATGTTAGTATGAAATTTCCTCAAAATTAAAAACATAAACCTAGATATCAGAATAGTCGCAGTCAATATTAAATGTATCATTTTGTTTAGTATTTAATGAATGTAATCATTAATGTAATAATTATTAATTGGTTATAGGGACACAATAATATTATTTCTTCCCATAAACATTATATTATGAAGATTAATAAAACAAGTGATACAACACGCTGATTGTGAAAATTACAAGTATCAAGAAATGAAAGAGAAAGCAAGAATAAGGGAATAATGGAAGGCTGCCACTGGTCTCTGGCTGAAACCAACCTATGTTGATGATCAAGGAAGAACGTATATGAATTCATTACAATTCTTTAATTCAAGTAGTTGGCCAGAGGACATTGTAATGAATTTCATTATTTCTTAAAGTTATCTAGAACAGTTATCATGTAAAAATTGTTTTAAAAATCGGTTTAAATGTAATCAAAAACGATTCACATAAAAATCTTATTCTATTTAATAGCTCTATAATACCCAAGTCGAAAACATATCTTTAATTGGTATAGAGCAATGTAACATTTATTATTATGTACAGTTCAGCACAGTACAATTTTATTCTGTAAACTAATCTGACGTCATATAAAGTACGTCATGATTGCACTATATTCGCCAATATAGTGTATTCTTCCGCTAATTCAGATGTTTAACTTAATTCTCGAATACTAAAGTATAATTATTAGAATATTAAAAAATATTTAATTTCATTACAGAATAAATAAAGATTAAAATATTTATATTAATAAAATTAATTTTGAATTAAGATTGAGACTTAGCAGCCATTGTTTAAATTAAAATAATATATTTTTAGCGGGAAATTGAAAAATAATAATAAACAATATTATAATAATTTCCAAGCTATATTTTTATACTATTATTATATTAACATACTTAATATTAATCACTTTAATTAGAATCAAATTTTTTGGATGAAATTTTGGTGAACTATATCTTATAAACAATGACGTATGTATTATCAACACTCAAATGGAATTTTCTTATTGGTTCACATCTGTTCATTTGGCGGTCGTACGCCATCTTGTTGATGGTTTTTTAAAGTGTGTATTGGAAATTAGTACTTGCTTGCTGAGTTTCAATTGTAATATCTCTGGAAATTGTTTGAATATAATTTAGAAGTTAAAGGTATGTTTTGAAGAATTAATTGCAGTCTTTTTGTGTATATTTGTGATGCATGAATGTTCAAACTGATAGGAAAATTCAGAAAAATTCAAAATGAAGTTTCCGCCATAAGTTGTCTTGGCATAATATGAGAATATTTCATTGTTTTAAGTCAATACAACTAAAATTAATAACTTAATTTTCTTCTATTTCGTTTGATTATTTAATCTTTTATACTAATGCGGATTATATAGTATGAATATTGTTTTTCTTCTTTCTCGTTACATACCGCCTTAGGTTAAATAAAAAATTTGACAAGTAAACCCTTTTCTTGTATTCTTGCCATTATAATGTATTTTATTCTTCTAACATATTTTCATAATAATGTGTTTCTTAACAAATAAGTGTGCTTCGATTATATCTGGCTAGGCCTACTATTCATTATCATTAATTTATAGAGTCTAAACCTCGATTGCATTTTTTAGGTTATGTATAATGTTCCCAAGGTGTGTTCTTATGACAGCTAAAACTTGTTTTATATAATTAATGGACTAAGACCATACCCACACATAAATCTTAGAGATTGCCTTATATTACACTCTTATAAAATTTATATTTGTCTTTTTCAAAAAAAAATATTATTTTATAATTAATATTATTACACAATAAGATGGAAAATTGAATTATACTAGGTTTTATTAAGTTTGATAATTTTGTCATAATTTTTCATATAAATTAAATTGTATTTATTTATTTCAAATTAATTTTTCAATTTGATTTGAAATTCTATTTTATTTACACATGAAAGGTTAGGTTAAGTTTGCCGGGTAAGAACCATAGTGATAAACATTAATTAATGGTGCTAAAATAACTTATTTCCTGCCAAAAAAACAACTACACCATTTTATATAGGCTAGATATTTATTTGTGAGCTTCACTCCTATTTCCCAGTTGTGATATATACATTTGTTAGTTAACTTCGCCTTATTTCATTAGAAGACTTTAACATTTTATTTATCACCGCCTATTACTACCCGTTTAGGTTATGATAATTACCCTACTGGGGTTGGAATGCGGAAGTATTTTAGAGGTAATCCACCCAATTTGCATGAAAGTAGAGTTGGAAACCATTTATATAAAACCACGCTGTTAAGATTCAGCCAGGATTCAAACCCTCATCTCCCTGTAATCCCCATGCCAGTTTAACACGAGAGTGACACGGTAAAAAGTTCAGCCATTGAAGCGGGTAAACATCTTTTAAATAAAATAAAGGAACAATAACTATTCATTTGCAAGAGTTGTGTTTGCTATGAAAAAGAGATAAATGTGGTCGTTTTAGACAGTTTTTGCATCTTTATAAAATGACAAGATGGAGGCAAAACTGACCCGGTGAAAGTCGGAAAACAGTTGATGATGTGGTTTAATGCAAGGGCGTAGAGGGTGGGTTGGTGTTCAAATTGCTGCGTTATACCTGAAATTTTCCGGAGTTTTTAATGTGAAACTTAAAGATGGCCTTGAATCAAACTTCAAATAACTTAAATTGAAGTATTCTTTTTTCAAAAATTTCTCAGGGAAGGACTATTCCAAATAGCTTCTAGAAATATATAATTTTCAAAAAGATTTCCATGTGAATATTAATCAAAATGATTTCTAGAGGCATTTGATTTTTAAAAGAAATACCCGTAAGGGAACTTCTAAAAGTATTCAATTGTTAAAAAAAATGTTGCGTTAGGACCATTTTCAATAGCTTATAAGGGCATCCATTTTAAATTTTGCTGGTGGAAGACCACTTCAAGTAGTAACTGTGGCTATTTATGCTTCGGTGCTATACAATCAGTTCCTATTTTACACTACAATTGTTTAACTACACAACAATACAAAATTCTAATCATTATAATTTATAGTCAAAATGTTTTAGAACAATTTCAAGCATACACATAATTTTTCATTATTCATACATATCAATTTTACACAGTCCAGCTCTGCATGATTTGATAGCTATGTATGCAATTTTATTTTGATAGTCATAAAACTTCTTATAATAATATTAAATCTTGCATTCCTGATCTTGCGTAGAAGTTTTCCAATGTTTCAAAATATGACTTCTGGGAATTTTTATGTTTTAAATTCAACAAAATTAAGCCTGATGCATGTGTGAGAAATCAGTAAATGTAGGTTGGTTTCCGAGTAAAAACCTTAACTTGTGTGTATAGTAATGATACTTAGCTTAAGGTTGGGAAAGGATTTTGTAGCTAAGTTTTTTTGTGGAAAGAAATTTCATGAGCTATATTCTCAAATTATGCCTCTTGCATTAGACTGGATTGCCGTGGCGCTAAGATTGAGTATCCATTCTCATCGAATTTATCAAGGATGGTTTTTCTTAAATGTTTTCCTATTCTTGCTCCATTTTCTCTAAATTTCATATTTTTTATGCTCGCCCTAATTAGTGGAATTGTGTGCATAGTTTGAATGTGTAATATATATATTATTTTTAGCAGTTTTGAATGTACGGTTATTCAATAAAACTACAACTTTTTGTTTAGTCAACTAGTTAAAATTGTGACAAAAAGTTTGCTGTGTTTTTTTAGTTTTACATTATAGAGCAGATTTAGATATTCTATGCACCATAATTTTAAAAGTCCAAATATAATTTTCTATTTGCATTAGTAAAACATTCACTTGTAAATTGTAATTTGTGAAACTCTGAAATGAGGCCTTAATCTCGATTTTTAGGTTTGTATAAATTATATGGATATATTCGAATGAAGATTAAAGCGGCAAATGTTAGAAGGCTTTTCATTCCAAATAAATATGTTTAAAGACTAAGGGCCAGTTTCATAGTCAGACTGAGTACGCCTCAAGTGCGGTGCTATACTAAAAACAAGAGGATATCTACCTAAACTCAAATTGAATGGTCAGTTTTGCATATTAAACTTGCCCATTTCATTATGAACTAGGTAAGTGTCGGTCCGCATTTAGTAAAGAAACTTAAGTGTATGTAGGGACGTGAGACAGTGTTTTTGCAGTTTTAGTAGCAAAACTTCTTTTTGGTCAAAATAAATCAAATATTGCTTTACTACAAACATAAGATTTAATTTTCTTCCCATGGTGACCTTAAAAGTTCTTGAATATTCTCAAGGCTGTCCCAGAATTTAATAATTTTTCCTCATCTAATATAGCTATGCTCATGACAGATATTCAACAACTGTCGATATCACCATGTGAAGAAAACTTACCCAAATTATATGTGTTTACAAAGCAAACTTTTTTTTTGGCCAAAAAAGTTACAAAACTGTAAAAACACTGCCCCATAACTCGCACTCCCTACACCCCCACCTTAAGTGTGGCTATACTTAAATACAAGATGACACCTACCTAGACCAGAATGGAATGGGCCACTTTCATATGTGAAACTGCCCATTCAATTCAAATTTAGGTAGGTGTCTTTGTATTTAATATAGCACCCCACTTGAGGCGTAATAAGTCTGACTATGAAACTGGCCTTAAGTCAAAGTAGTCAACCTCAATCCTAGTACCACTCTCGTACTCATAGTGGCTACAATCAGGGAAAATGGAGGAAAAAAACTGGAAAATTTAGGACTTTTTTGATTCAGTGAAAAACATAGAACTGTCTAGAAATTCAATTTAAAAAAGGGGAAAATCGTGGAATTTAAACAATTGGCTTAATTTTGCAACTTAATGCCAAAATAAAAGTAAGATATTTTTCTCTGTCAACAAACGGCATTGTCTAGATATGGCATTCTGTCCCTATGAAATGGCTGTAAAGTGTTGGTTTCTTTTATGCCATAGTTAACTTACACAGGGTCACAAATAAATCTTCTTAAAACATTTAATACTGGAAGAAAATGTTAAGCTGCTAACAATAAAAAAAAGATCAATGTAGTAAACAGAAAAATAGTCATACACTAGGTAAAACTGGATAAAGGCTAGGCCACTGCGGAAATTGGAAAATATCTGTAAAGTCTGGAAAAGATATGAAATTTTATGAAAGTACTGTAGTTTTCAAATGACCCCGATAGTGGCATATTTGTATTAGTAATTATTTTGGTGTTGGACATAAATCTCTTCATTATATATTATTAGTGTAAAGCTGTAGTGTTGTCAACTGTGTGTAGTCATTGCAGGTGGTGGAGGTGTTTGGTTTTCTTTGTGTTAGCAGTTTGGTTATTTATGCAGCGTACCAGGAAAGGTATGAGCCGACGGCACAGCTCCGGCAGCGGAGGGGGCAACAAAAAGCCCCCCGACATCTCGCTGCTTATGGAGTGCTACGACGAAGAGCCGACCAAAGAGCAGCAGGCTGCATACAATAAGGGGGAAAAGGAATATCAGGAGGTTGTTGCGAAACTTGAAAAATATGTCAAGTCCATGGAGGCCGAGATGATAGAGAAAATATCGGATCAAACCTATGTGCTCCAGATGAACGCCACCGGGTTAGTGGGTTTGGTTTTTAGGTTGGTAATTTTGGACCACAAGCATCAGAAACTTGATTACATTGAAAACTGAGCCACTTTCGACTGTGCTTTACTACCTTTAGAATTAACAAGAATTCAATAAATACATTTTATTTGCTGCAAAGGCTAAATGCCTTAAAAGTTTTTGGAGTTCACAATCATAGGAAATATGAAAAACAAAAAAAGTCAGGATATAAAACTGTCATAAAAATCAGTAATAGGGGGAATTTTTTAATTGCTCAGGTAAAACTGTATATTAACAATTGGTTTTAGCAATTAAGTATATGTTTATTTTTGAACATATGGAGTATTTTGATTTTTTTTAACATGTTGATCAATTTTAGTTTGGAATTTTAACCAGATAGATTTGAAATTTTGAATTGGAGAAAATTAAAAATAACGATTGAAATTTTGTGGCTTTTGTGAATTAGCATACATTAATACAAAACTACTCAATTCTGTAGTAATCCAAATCTCTTCAATTCCACAGTAATACAAAGCTCCCTGAGTCTACAGAATTCCAAAGCTCCCCAATTCCACAGTAATCCAAAGCTCCCTGAGTCTACAAAATTCCAAAGCTCCTCGATTCCACAGTAATCCAAAGCTCCATGAGTCTACAAAATTCCAAGGCTCCCCGATTCCACAGTAATGCAAAGCTCCCCGAGTCTACAAAATTCCAAAGCTCCCCGATTCCACAGTAATCCAAAGCTCCCCGATTCCACAATAATACAAAGCTCCCTGAATCCACAATAATCCAAAGCTCCTGATCCCCCAGTAATCCAAAGTTCCCTGATCCCACAGTAATTCAAAGCTTCCTGATTCCACAGCAATCCAGAGCTCCCTGATTCAACAGTAATTCAAAGCTCCCTGATTCCACAGAAATCCAGAGCTCCCCGATTCCACAATAATCCAAAGCTTCTCGATTCCACGGTAATTCAAAGCTCCCTGGCCCCACAGTAATTTAAAGCTCCCAATTCCACATTAACCCAAAGCTCCCTGATTCCATAGTAATCCAAAGCTCCCTGATTCCACAGCAATCCAGAGCTCCCCGATTCCACAGTAAACCAAAGCTCCTCAATTCCACATTAATACAAAGCTTCCTGATTCTGCCATAATCCAAAGTTCCCTGATCTACAAAATTCCAAAGCTCTCTAAATCTACAGTAATCCAAAGCGCCTCGATTATACAGTAATCCAAAGCACCCTGAATCTATAACAAACCAAAGCTTCCTGTTCTTTCTAACATCATTACTGAAACATATTTGTTAGAATAGTTAAAAGATTGTAATAAGTTAATGTCACTGGTGTTTCAGTAACGCCCCCAATCCTGTAGTGAACGTGACTGCGGCCACGCCCACCACCAAGGTGGCCAACACGCCTCTCACTAGACAGCAAGCTGCCATGATCCCGCAACCCCCACCAAACAGCAACATTGTTCAAACTCCTAATGGCCCGGTTATTTTGCAGGTACCAAGCCAGTAATACTTCATTTATTTATATATATATAAAAAATTAAAATAATTTATTTTCAAGCCTAAAACAACTAGCAAAAAATATTTGAACTTTAATTTGACTCCAATAATATTTCATATATTCGAGTTAGCTTCGAATTGAAAAAGTGGACTTGGCACACTCCTACATTTAATAATTATAGTTTTATCCAACTAATCTTTGTTTCAGAACTCACCTCAGCAGGCGAGTGGTGTGGTGACAAGGGGCTCTTCTGCCAACACTCTTCATACAGCAGGAGGCACCTACCAGCTGGTGATGGACCCCCGCCTGGGACTCATTGTTGGTGCTGTCACCTCCCCTCAGAGTATGCATACCAATGTTTATGTAAACTCCTTTAACTCCTTATGTGGAGTATTGGGCTGCACTGAAGCTTCCCCACTAAGTCAATTCTCTGGCACACTTTTGAGCTCGTCCCATGACTTTTTGAACTTACTTCTTCTTCATTGAATATCCTATGCCAAGCTATCGTTGGACTGCCTCGACGTCAGCGTCCTTGTTGTTTCCAGCCCCGAGTTTTTCTTGATACATTATTTTGGTCTCTCTGGAAAGTGTGGCAAAGCCAGTGGCACACGCGTCATTCTTTATTAATATTGTAATATTTATCAGATCCGACTCGGTGGCGAAGTTAGCTAAAGCGCAAGTTTCATATTGAGCTAGACTGCCAAGGACAGGGAGATCGAGGTTCAAATTTTGGTTGGGTGAACTAGGGGTGGTTTTTCCTAAATGGTCTTCCACTCTTCCTCCACGAAAATTCGGGTTCACTTCTTCTATATTCAACCTTCCCAATTTCTAACTCATTAGAGTAATTGGTACTTAAGCGTATAACCTGAACGGTTAGTAAGACACGGCGCTAAGTATTGATAATATTGTATCCTTGAAAGATCTCAGGGTGCTGCCACACTACTGGTCAGAATGTCGCTTTTAACCTGATTTTAGGAGTCAAGAAGAACACACTACCGGCATAAATATGAGAAAAATTGTATGAATTTAATTGAGGATTCCATGAGTCCTACTTAGCAATTGGCAAGGCAAATAATTATTCTATCAAACTAAAAATGGAATTTAGAGCTGCCATAACACTAACTTTTCTTGATGGGTCCAAACAGAAGACATTTATAAAGCTGACACCAGCGATAACAAAAGGGTAATACATATATATTTAAAAAAAATATATAAACATAAATCGCAGCATTGCCTCTCCCGGCGATTAACTCACGCAAATGTGATGACTTAGTTCTTCATGAACATAACTATTCGGTAAATAGTCAAGCAGGACAATATAATTGCCTACACTGTTCCCTATAAGCGTATTCATGATAATCAATGCCTGGTCTGCTAAGTCCATAAGAGCACCTTGTCCCTAGAGTCACTCATGTCGTCTCCTCTCCTCAACGACTATCGGTACAAAGGCATTTCACAAAGGTCAAGTTGCGGTTTTGTCAAGTGTGTAGTATGGTTGGGGAACAGGCGAGAGCGAGGCAGGAAGAGATGTATATTGATATCTTCAAATTGTGGCCAGGAAGCCCATGCTTTCTCCTAAGCTTAGCAACACAGTTCATTGAAGCTTGGCACAAGCCTAGAACCCACCAAAAGTCTCGTAGGCCATTCTGCCTGGCTGGTTGCGCCATCTAAAGTATAGGAGTTGCTCAAGTGCTCAGGGTGGAAACGCTGACTTGTAACCTGCCGTAACCATGGCAACAGCGACTGAAATTCTAGCTGCGACCACATTGTGACTTTCCTCGCCGCAGGTCACTGTTTGGAGCGAGAAGATTGACGGAACATTTTGAAAAGTGTTAAGATAACTGCTATCATGGGGTACACAATTGAACTGTGGAAGATTGTTAGAAAAATCTCAGATGGTGGTGGGGCTATTATAGGTAAAAGGGGTGTACAGCAACTTGAACCACTAAGGAGTCACCTTAGTACCCTGCATTTATATAGTTTAAAGTAAAGTAACTGTTTTATTTCAGGTACTCCGGTCATCCAGAGCACAACCAGCCTAGCCAGCAAGACTACTCCAATAGTAAGTAGGACAGATTGTTCTATCCTTAAGCTAGTTTGGGAAAATTAATTTACTCTATAATAATCATCAGCCTATTCCAGCATGTGACCTGGTCAATTTTATAAAATGCCTCTTTATTCCCACCATTGTTCCTCCTTTATTTACTTCTATTCTTCTTTAACTCTCATACTTACTGTTATATGCTTCTCCCATTTCATTTTTAGTCTCCCTTGTGGTCTGTTTCCTACATAATTCCTCTCCATTACTTTCCTTGGGATTATTATTTTTTATCCTCATTACATGAGCATACCATCTGTCTTGCTTCCTCTAATATCTCATGTACTCCAACATCCTCATTACATGCCCATTTCATCTCAATCTTGCTTCCTCTAATATCTCTTATACTCCAACATCCTCAATATATGTCAATACAATCTCAACCTTGCTTCCTCTACTATCTCATGTACTCCAACATTCTCATTACATGCCCATTTCATCTCAGTTTTGCTTCCTCTACTATCTCATTTACTCCAACTTATACCTTAGTTTTAGCTTATGTGGTGCTGACTGACAGCTCACAGCTGACTTCTGACGGCTTTGAAAAGCTACCAGACCAAATTATGTATCCCTACGTCGAACCATATGATCTGCAAAAAACATGTCTTTAGCAGTTGTCACTTCTGACAGACAAAATTTAGGTATATACCTAAATGTTGACTGTCAGAAATCAGCTGTGAACTGTCAGTCAGCACCACATAAGCTAAAACTGAGGTATACTTATTACATAGCCATACCATCTCACCCTAATTTCCTCTATCGTCTCCTCCAAAACTCCATTCTTAAGTGCAGTTTGAAAATCCTATTATTTTAGAATGTTGATTTATGTTATTTGATAAGATCTTGGACCAACCACGCTCTTCTTCAGTAAACTATGAATTCTTTGAGGCTAGTTAAGAATGTAAAGTGGTTTTCTTGATTACCCCTCTTATTTTTACCCTCTTGGATCATGTAATTGGAAACATTGTGTTGAATTTTTAGAACAATACACTTTCATCATACAAATCTGGGATTCCACTGTAATCTAAGATAAATTTGACTGGGCACCTGTGATAGTTGTTGTAATATTGTGACCATCTTTACAGACTCAAGTAACAACGTCATCTCGTTCCAACATACAAACACGCACCAGGGGTCAGATAACACCTACCCAAACTCCGCCCAGTCAAAAGACTCCTGTCGCTGCAGCCAAACAAAACCTAGTGCCACTCACACCAGGTATATTTTTCATTGTTATTTCATGCTAGGAGATAATTAAAATAAATCAAAAAGTATTTGACTTTTAAATCAAATTGTTAACAGTTTAGTACTCTCTTTAATTTGCTTACTCATAAATTTACCCCCAATCCCATACACTGTGAATTTCGCTGGTGGACCTATCTGTAATTTTGGTTATTTCACTCAGCTAGAAGCATAAATTTAATATTGTAGCTTTTAATGTTTTTATTGTTGAAGATTTATAATTATCAAAGTGGAATTTTTTTTCAAATCAAAGTTGAAGCTGATATTTGTTTCAAAGCCAAGTCATAGTTTCGAAGCATTCCACACCCCTAAAATATACTCACATTTGTATCAGAAACCATTTAGAGGAAAAAACCCTCAGGACATTTGACTGTAAGACCGGTTAAGGGAGAGATTTAAAAAAAACTTTGAATGCAGTTTAGAGGTTAAAAACTAACACTTGTCACTCCTATATTTTGAAATTGAAAATATTAGTTTTTATTGTATTTTAAAATGCTCAATAACTTTCTACTTAGAGTCTGTTCATGATTGGTTTTTACCTGGATGACAGTTCAAAAATCATATGTTTATGTTTTGGGTTGCCAACACTTATAAGAGATCACTGTTTTGTTACAAATGTTAAGTTTTTTAATTACATGTTATACTTTACATTAAAAATAACATAAACCTAAGTTTTCTCATACTATTTCATTACTTTTAATAATTTTTTATCCAACTCGAAATAATATTTTAAACATAATTAAAAGTACTTATTCTTCGTTTTGGAACGCTATTGACTATGTGTAATATAGTGCATATATTAATACCTTTTAATACAGGCATCGTATTTACTTGGAAAAGAGAAAATACTTGTCTTTTTTTATATATAATATATTGTTTTATGAATATATTATTATATTTTGAAATATTTAACTGAATAAAATATTTTTACCACTGCCTGGGTGTATCATTGTAAAAAACTTGTTTCCATCACGTTCAACCACATGGTTTAAATTTGTCATTCGCCATTTTGAAGCTATTTTCGCTAGACCTTTTGTGGAAGTGCTGTGAATAATAATTTTTTTAAGTGGAAAAAAATTATAAATAAGCTTTGTGTCCGACCTCAAATAAATATATAAATAATATTGGCCTAAATTACTGTGGTCAACTATCACATTCATATATTACCATCTGTTTTCATTACAGCTATCCAAAGTGATAGATGTCAGTTGTTGGCATAGGGATATATTAAGGACTATTTCTAGTAACTTTTTGAGCTGTCATCTAAGTAAACTTAGGTCATGAATGAATTATATGTATAGAAGACCTTTTCATTTTAAGGTTCAAATGTCTACACAATAAAGTAATTATATATATCTCTCTTATTAGGTTTTATTTTGAGGCCTAGCATTCTTTTGTCTTATAACAAGTTTTTACAATTGTTTGCATGTATGTGTTTCAGTAGGTCGCGGGAGAGGCAAACCATCCATCACTATGCCGCGCCCCACGGAGAGTAACAGTGTTGGGGGACTTTCGGCCGGTAGCAACAAGCCCAAGTCTGCCCCACCAGGTTAGAGGAGTATTAAACTCTACGCTTAAAGTTCTTGGTCACTAACACAAGTTTGAACAGGCAACGACAGAATCTAAGAGAAAAAAATAAATAAACAGGCAACAACAGTATTTAAGTGAGCATGATCTACCTCAAGACATGCTACCATACTCCAGTTGATGTTTTACTCTCTCCTGCTAAAGAAGGGGACTAATGTACCCCAAATATTTCATAATTATATGTTTTAGTTGTGAACTTTGAGCCCTACAGTTTTTTGGCTTTGCCCTTCAATCCTCTTTTCAATGATTAATTCATAATCCATTCATTTTAAAATGATTCATACATTCAATCAATTAAGTGTTAAATTGATGTTCTGGGCCCTGGTTGTTAAGTTTATCGTATAATTATAATTGGTTCTGAACCACCAATAGGCAGTATTAGAGCTCTAAATCAAATTTCACTTGAAAAATTAAGTCTTGAATCCTCACATCTCGAATATCCTTAAGGTTTCAAGGGTCTCATCCTTACGTTTATTTAATTTTTTGTATTTTACATTCTATTTTATTTTCTGTTATGTTGGTAATTTTTTCCAAGATTTAGATTCAAACTCGAGATATGAAAGTAAAGTGGAGATTTGGATGAATAATTATGATACACATTTTCCTTCCTACATTTAACTTTTTTTTTCTTCTAAAAATATTCAGACTTCGATTCAGATTCTCAAATATTTCATATTATTCGTTTCGACTTCACTTCACTTTGAAAATCTGGACTTGGCACACTCCTAATTAATCCTAACTAAACTTTATGACATGTGCACTTGTTATGAACATTCGAACAGAGTTTTTGACTTAAAACTATCTGAACAACTCAGCAGGCTCGGCCCCCATTGTGGACCTGACTGATGACGACACCCGTCCTACCGGCAGTGGAAATGTTGCGGCAGACTCTCGGGAAGTGACGTTCAACAAGCTGTCTGGCAAGACATTCCCATCACTTGTGGTGGTGGCGAGGCCCAACTTGAGAGTTAAGCTGATACCGCAGAGCACTGTCACTCAGGAGCGAACAGAACTGGGTGAGCTACAAATATTTTCTTCATGGGTAGTGTTTTAACCAAACCGACCAGACCCGATAGATAATCTATCCTTCGTTAAATTAGTGCATCCATCCATTCACCATTCTTCCTCCCATACTCTCTATCTTCTCCTCTTACTTGCAAACTGTTATCTGTTTCTCCCATCATTTTCCTCGGGATTATTTCCTTTTCCGTTCTCATTATGTGTCCACACCTTCTCAGCCTTGCTTCCGCTACTATTTCATGAACTCCCTTTGACCCAACTTTTTCCCAAACATCTGCATTCCTAACCCTACTCCTCCTGGTGACAGCTAACTTGATCCTCATAAACTTACAACTTTTGTTTCTCTTGCACCCAATGTCCAGGTTTCTCTACTTACGTACTAAGTACGCCGTATCAAAAACACTTGACAAGATAACTCATTGGGCCATAATCATATAAGTTGTATCCTTCCTTTCTTTCATACTTATGTCTTTGTTTTGTTTTTACTTTGTGTATTCTTATCTTTATATTGTTTGCTATTCTTACTCATCGGATCATCATTTATGTTTTCTCTAACACTACAGATCTGTCCACCATTAACACTAGATTGTTCCATCCTCTATAATCTATAAGTTTCTATGTATTCCAGACACGAAAGTGAAGAGTGTTCTCATGTTCACCCCAACCAAGTTTACCGAGTGGTTGATTCAGAAGGGTCTGGTCCGCAGCGAGCAGTACTGTGCTACACACCTCACCGCTGACTCTCCGCCGGTCAGGCTCAAGCTTGGCATGTACTCTGATGTCAGCAAGTTTCCCTACAGCGGTGGCTATGTCTGGATTAGTGAGTGCTGTCCCCAGCGCTTTGTCTCGGTTAGTCACCGATAAGTTTGCTGTTCACATATGTTGGAGTGATGTATTATTGTTAGGCTCGAGATTCAATTGCTCAAGAAAATTTTAGATTCAAGACTTGAAAAAAAAAATTAGGGTTTTGATTCTTGAATACCACAAATTCTTAAGGGTATTCAAGATTCGAGCATTCAAGTAAATAAAGAATTCGAGACTCAAATCCTTTAAAAAAATCCAAGTTTTTGATAGAAATTTCTAGAGCTCTAATATTGCTTTATTGATGGTTCAGAACCTATATAATTATTGAATGAACTTAACAACCAGGCCCCAGACCAGTAATTTAGAGACTCAACACTGTTTTTTTTTATTAGTTTGTCATTATCAGGTTCAATGCTGGACACAGCAATTCACAAGTTTCCCTCCAAATGTTCAACAGTCAGACGAGAACGAACTACCTCTTGAGTAGATCTGATATATCAAGAAAAATGGCTGTTCACATAAGTAGACGCTTCCGAATAATATTGCCATTTTTAGAGCTTGAATGTTCAATGCTTCCATTTTCTTAGATAAGTGATTTTTATAAAAATCCACTAGAGAAACTTGTTGAAATTTACCTTCAATTCTGAGCTACATTGAAGCTCATCCTCCATTTTGAAATTGATGGGCACTGTCTCAACATCAGTAGTGGACGGTAGAGCAAACACTTCAAATGATTTCCCCAATTTTCTCACATCTAGAAACTAATTTTTAAGATTATCTACAAGTGACGCATATTTAGTCAAGTGGGGCTTGGTTTTTCAGAGCTTACAGCAAAACTGTTCACTGTTGGAAAATTCACCATTTGCCCAGACTTTAGTTGTGACTGCCATAATTTCAGTTTAATCTCAAACATCTTGATTAACTTAAGTATGTCGAGTGTTTTTTTCCCCCGCCGACCCCTTTATTAAGATGTTGGGTCGTGTCAACTAAAAAGATAAATCACTCAGCTATTCATTGCTCTCAAAGCCTGATACCATATTCTCATGATGACTTTTTAAAAAGAGAATTATCTCCTGATGCAGAGATCATATATTCGTTTCAGAATTTGTCCAGCACTGAGCCAACAAACTTATGCAAAATAAACAACATTGTTATACTGAGAGTCTAAGTCTGACAAGGATTCTCATAACTGATGTCGAGTGAGTCTTCTGGAATAAAGAAAATTTATTTCTTTGATCACTTTTTTCATCGCATGCTCCCTATAAATAGTTTTTGCTCAAAGGTTCACTTGGTGTAAAATTCAATGGCATGAGACAATATTACTACCCACGTTTTCGCATTATCTTGCTAAATAGTTCACAACCCTTTTTTTCTTTCCCACCTAGGTTGATGCGGCATCTGTTGATACACCACTTAATAATTTTAGGTTTCAAATTAAACATTTTCAAGATTTTTTTTCACTTCACAATAAATGTCTGAACGTCTGTATGTTTCTTTACTAGGAACTAACGTCAACAATTTCTCTGTAATATTAAAATTTCCATTAACACCACAGATAAAAATTGAAAGCTGTGCAGCGTCACTGACCTCTATGCTTTCATCCATGACCATTGAAATGGACTTGAATTATAATATTTTTTCCTTCGATTTTCTTTAAATGACTGATACCACTTCTTCTGTCATACGATTAAGACTAATTTTTTAAATTATACTCTTTTTTTTCTTTCTGAAAGCTATATTTGTAACTTCCAGATATTATATAACTAACTTTCCATCTTTAAATGTAAAAAATAAAATAAAAATATTAGATGATACAAAACTTGTTTGACTGGAATTACTGAGTCGTTGGTCACTTTTTGAATAATGCTTTGTTGGCTGGTTAGTTTACATTGCATTCCTCTTACCTTCTCCAGTTTTCATTCGTCCAGTCCACTTGTTGTATTTGCCAACATGTTTTGTATCGTAATGTATCTTCACGTTGTACTCTTTCATTACACCCTTGGTTTCTTTGCAAATTAATAATGTCACTGCCAAACTGTTGTACAATCGCTAACAGTGGTGTGAAACATGCACATATCAGCGTCAACTAACTGACTGAACCAACATTACGGAACTTGCTGCTACAACTCAGGCAAGCTAGGAAGTTAACTCGCTCCCGTATGCACAGACAGCGTGGTACTATGTGCTGTCACAATTACTGATTAAGTTGTGTGTTGTTACTTCAAATTGTTTAGGCTTTGATGTGGAATATCCTGGCTTGTAATTACTTTTGTTATGTCTATAGTATAAAAATATTGAATCCCCCACAAATCAACGGGTGATGCAAAACCAGAAAATTTGATGTTCTGGGTGAATCCTCGAACACAGTTTTAAATTATGTCAACCTCTTGCGGTCTGTATAAAGAGAGGCTAAGAGAATTGTGCGGCACGCGGGTTGTGTACATTCGCCTTAGGCCAGCGGGTTGTGTCGAATGTAAACAAAGAGTTATCATAAGCTAATAAAATCATTCTGTCCTTATATTTATTCTACAAACATGTTTTAAATGTGACACAGGTGTTCCATGGGTCTATATTTGAGGGTGCCCCACACCCACCTACCGTGTTGTTGAAGCTCATGTACCACTGGTCCTGCCAAACAAATGTCCAAAATGTCGTGCAGTGGGTCAAGGTGGACAATTTTTATGTCAAAAACTTCTTTAGCAACATGCGCAGTGTGTGCACTGCAGCCGTTCACGAGAAGTATGAGAAAATGGGCGGCCCTCGGAAAAAAATCGAGGTCAGTTGGTGGTTTTATATATGTATAGTCATCTGAAATGTTTTGGCTCACGAAACAGGATATTGTAATACAAATATTTAAGGGGGAAGGAGGGGTTTAGCATTTTAAACAAATTTTCTTTATTTATTCAGCCCATAAAGCATAGTTTTTAATACTGTGAATTTACAATAAATTTTAATATCCATAATTAATTTTTAATTTCATTATTTTGAACTTCTTAAATTGCTCTTTAAAACCATTCATTTTATGCATTTATAAAAGTAAATATTTTTCTGTGCATCAGTGCAACTTTGTGTTAGTAATTCCCACATCCTATGCTGTGATAACTTAAATAATTATTTGCTGATGGATTTGTTTAATTTGGTTGTGGTGCATTTATTAAAATCTAAAACTTAAAAGTATTATCAGTCTATGAATTATGATGTTACTGTATTGAGTTGATTTTTTACCCTGATCTTATGTCATTGGACATACACATTTGTTTTGTAATTATTTATGTTATAACCTTTGTGACTGTCTGTTATGAAGGTGGGTGTGATCAGTTTGGGCACAACTTCGCAAGATGGCAACATGAGACAAGTGAAGGTGGAAGTTCTTGGTGTGATGGATCATGAGAACAACCTTATCAGGCTACGGGCTGTGGAGCCTCTTCAGGTAATGTTTCTCTAAGATGCTTTATAAATAGTAGTGTAGTTTTAAATCTATAAAAATATACTTTTTATAGTGTTATGGTGTAGATTTCCAAGCATCGGGTGTTGAAAAGATTCACTGCCAGATGCGTTAACTTTGGATGGATTTTTATTTACCTAATTAAGCTATTTTTGTTAGGAAAATGTTAGGATAATATTATGTGTGTTTGTTTATATATTGTTTTATTACACAATTGAACCTCCACAAACATTAAATGTTACTAAAATTAACTTATTTTGCAGCAATAAAGGTCCAGATTCATAGTCAGATCTAGTGCAGCTCGAAACCAAATACTAGGTGGGTGTTATCTTGTGTTTGAAATCGAGCCCCACTTGATGCACACTAAGTCTGACTATAAACTAGCCCAAAGCCAGAAACCTATATCGTTGAGCATGATAACTGTGCCGTCAATCTAGTCTTTGTTTTTGTTTTTTTGTTTGTTGGTTATAGGGTGTTCTAGATTAAAATTCTGTATTGGGGTGGATTTTTTATCCTGAAGGCTTCCCACGAATGTTTGTACATTCTCTCTAAGTTCTACCTTTCTCATCCCTCTTCTCTTGGTTATAACACAGAAATAGTAAAAGGTAGATAACAAGTAATAAAGAAAATAAAGATAGAATCAATCACTATAGTTGTATTCATTGATAGCTTTAAGGAGATTCACTATTTACCACATACACAATCTTAAATAACGAGTAGATATTGACTCATTGTATTAAATAAAGTATGATCCTGTGCCAAGTTTATAATTTTCAACTAATAAACTAGGTATAATTAAGAGTAGGGCTGTGTAATTACTCAAAATTTTGAGTTTGAATCAGGTTTTAGAAGTTTTTTGAACTCATTTTAAAAATTTTGAACACTTGAAATTTGTGATTTAATTTTTAAAATAATGAGTTTAATTTATAGATCCAATATTAAGCTATTAATTTCATAAGATACTGAGTCCCACGCTATTTCCTATTGTCTGATAAAACAAAGACATATAACTTGTTCAACTAGCCTATATTAAAAATAATAATTGAAAACTCGAATTTGGGTGATAACCTTTCAACAACAAAAAATTCTTAAAAATCATACAGACTTGTGTTATGCGTTATGCATTAATCTGTCACAGAAATTAAACTTGAAATATTTGTTCTACAATTATTGTTCTATATTACTCAAATTCGAATAAAACTTTGTTTTCACTCGAACTTGACTAAATATGGATAACCACTACTTCCTAGTTAAGCGCAGGTTCATACTCTCTGTAATATTTATTTGGTCATGTTGATGGTGTTGTCCCAGGATGGTGAGAGAAACTACAAACGAAGATTTGTGAAGATCTTGGAACCCCTCGACCAGTGGGTCGATAAAGAGAGCAGCATTCTAACAGACTTCACTGTGGACAAGGGTACACTGCACAGCATGGGGTTCAACCAAGTATACCAGGTGTCTGTCAACGAGGCGCCCAGTACAAACAACAAGTTTAGTAATCACAATGTCATGGAGTACTTGCGACGGATTGTTCCGCGCATGTTCCAGGTAACTTACTACGTTTCTTTTAAAAAACAAGTCTTGACATGTAGCTTCTTTGATGGAAAACTGGTTTGTTATTTTAATATGTATGAGAATATAAGTAGATAGTAAAATTAATTGGATTTTGTGTATAAAAAAAGTAAGTAAATAAACTATTTCTTATTGCTAAAAATGGTTAGAATTCAACTACGGATCTGCGATCTTAGGTTTACTCCATTCGAATCGAACTCGAGTCTAGTATTTCTAAAAGCTCCCGAATTAGAGTCAATTTTGAGTATATTCATAATTTTAAAATGTTAAGAAGTATATTAAAACACATGTTCTTAAAATATGAATGACACACATTTTTATAAAGAGTAAATACCATACTTTTGAAAAAAAAGTTAAATAGCGGAAATATCGGTTTTCAAATTAGAAATAACACTTATAAACACAATAAAACACAATTTAAATATAGGAACAACAACTCAAAAATCTAATAAAAAAATAATTAAAATGGTTTCAACACTCATGTCTTTAAGGACATTAAAATTACTCTAACAATTATAATTTTTTTTAATAAAATGAACAATTGCATGATGGCTTGGAAAAGTATAACAAGACAGGATAGAAATTAATTACATTAATGTAAGGTAAGTGATAGTGAAGGAAGTCAACCTGAAAGAGTTAGGTTGTGTTTCGTATTTCGTTTATTATTCCTTAGTGTAGTTGTGCATAATCACATCTTCTATTCCGTTTCTCTATGCGCAGTTGCACATGTGCGTTGTACAGGCTCTCGTTGGACATTATTTTATTAAGAAATTTACTTCATTTCAATTTTTAAAGCTTATAAAAGTTGATTCTGATACTTTAAAATTAAAATTACTATTTTTACCTGGTCTCCTTCTAAAATAATAACTTATGTTAAATTAAAAATGTAATATCAAGAATATATTATTGTGTTAAATGTTTTCAAACTTAGGATATTTAAAACTCATATTAATTAATAGTTTTGTTACAAAGTTTACTATTTTAGTTATAGAATTATGTTGGTTAACCTGTTTAAAATCAATGTTGATCTTATTTATTTCAATAATTTCAATTAAATAGACTATGCTTATTAATGTGTTTTAAAAATTGATTATTAAGTACATCAAGTAGAAGCTCGAAAATGACGAGCTTACAAAACTTTTGATCTCAAGCTTAAGCGACGAGCTCGGCTCGAAGCTCGGAATACGAGTACTCGCAGAGCCCTAAATTCAACTCTACTTTAAGTGGTATGGTACAGTACATTAAAAGAAAGAAAAAATATCTAAAATGTATATCTATCAAACAAACCAAATATAAGAAGTTAAAACGAAATAATTAAGTTTGTATTAAACCTTTTCTTTTTGTTATTTATCTTTAAATATCTGTCCTTGGTCACAATCTGGCCCATTACAATGATTATTGGCTACAACAATCTAACAACTCTAATGATTCTATCATATTTATTTATTACATACTTGCTTAATTCACTTTATTTCAAATGTACATATTATCTTTGTAATATTTAAAATTAAATAAACTAAATGACTAACATCGGAGGAGATCAGTTTGATCGGCAACAAATAATTGATCGGTCCAGCTCTAATTTTGGATTAAAATGCTTAAATAAAAGTTCTTAAAAACATGTCTAATGAAATTTTGTCTCTAATTGTGAGGTTTTATTAAAAACTAGGTAATTGGAATAAAACATTAATATTAGACATGGAACACTTCAAATTCCTCGCCGCCTATGGTGTTTCAGAGATTAGAGATTCATAAAAATCTTGAATACAATAATATAAAGAGCTCAAATAACATTTCTAAGCAATAGTAAATGGAATCATTTAGACGTATGTAGTTAATGAATTGTATTAGTATAATTAATCAACCAGAAACATGGGTGGGCACTCTTATAGGACTAGCTGATCCCATAAACTAGTTTGGGGCACTATCGCTAAGAGCAGCTCGCAACGTGAAGTCCATGTAATATTCACCATTACTGTTTAGCAATTTGTTGTTTATTTTAAAGAAGGAATTTAGCTAGATTTTCTAGATTTTACATTTTATAATGCGGTTTGTTTATAAAATAATGGATCTAGTTACATTTGATTGAATTTGATATAAGAATTGATTAATTAACCCTCCACAGTAAAAAAAAAATTGTGTTCCAAGTGTAAAGTACCGCTTCAAATCTTTTAGTTCACGGCAATTACGCCGCAAGCACTAGCGATGTGGTTCTACTTGCCAACATTAGAGTGGCATTTCTATACTTATCCCTTTTTTTATGACAAATACAAGTGTTCTCTTTGTTGTTTATGACGTGATACACATCACAAACAAAATATTATTTGTCAATGTCATCAAGCCTTAAACAATATTTATTTTAATTTAATTTTAAATAACTGGTTTTTGTGGCCAGATGGTCTAAGACATCACTTTCACGATAAACTAGTCTGCCTATAACGAGTTTCCCATTCTTCCACCATGCAAATGCAAGTACACTTTCTCTAAATTCAAACTAAGCATACTCAAGTTATATAATTTCTGCAATCATCGAATATGGAGAAGTTTCAACTAGGGATGGAACCCTTGAATCCTTAAGTATATTAGAGATTCGAGGATTTGAGAAAATTTCTAATTTAAGACTCAAATCCTTGAAAAGAAATCAATTTTTCAAGAGAAATTTGTTTTAGAGCTCTAATACTGCTAATTGGTGTTTCAAAACCAATTACAATTATTGGATGAACTTAACAACCAGGCCCCAAACCAGTAATTTAACACTCACCTAAATGTATACGAATGTTATTATGAATGGATTATATGGAAGAATGTTAACATTTAGTTACTATTTCTATTTTCTATCATTTTATTGTGTTTTTTTTTCTCAGGTTCATAATTTTTCCTAAGATTTATATTCGAGATTCGGATTCGTAAAATAATGAATTCGACCCAATTCCAGTTTCAACCAGTATGAACCTCTCCAGAGTATGTTCTACTAGAAGTCACCAACCTGAATTGGAACAGTTTTTCTCAAGAAAGCCTCAACAAAGTGGTCCATACCACTTTAAAAATATAGTGCAGGACTAACTGAAAATGTTTGAATGTTTGTTTCCAGAATACATTGTCCTTGCTGAGTCGACAGATCATCCAGCAGTTCCTGGACGAGCTAGTTTGGAGGGAGAGGTGGGGTCCTGTCCCCTCTCAGGCGTTTGACAACATCATACAGCACATGGCGGAGCAAACCAAGCTCGACACAGGTCATTCAAATAGCAATAGTCAGCCACAAACACTACTAAACTAGACGACACTAAGTAGTAATTTGGTATTAAAAAAGATAATTTGTAATGTAAATTTGTAGTATACAATTAAGATTGGGCCAATGCCGATTGTAAATCCGATCAACGGCCTATTATGGCACAATTGGTAAGAAAATGATCGTTGATGATCTGCATTTTGCTTATCGCTTCCTAAAACCAATATTTTTATTTTGGTTAACAGGCCTCCAAATGCCGGGTACTGGCGACACCGCATTGTTAAATCTCTTGGCGCAATTATTAAAGAATGATGCAACAACTAGATAGGAAAATGTAAAAGAAAATAACATAAATGACAATCACAGTAAATTGTTATTGGATTCGAATATATGATATATTATGCCAAAATCAATCTATAATATTATCTTCAATGTCTTCTAACCAGTCAAAATCCTCCTCTCCATCTTCTTCTATAGATCTTGTCCACAGCAGCCAGTGGGTTCAGTAGAGTTTCTCGGGGTTAACTGATAAATCGATAATGGTGGGGGTGGAGAACGTAGTCGAATAAAGAGATTAAATGTGATGAGGTTGATTCGGAAGTTTTATTTGGGAAAGTAGTTAATATATATTTTATTACATTTTAAAACACTAGTTACATATGAAAAGTAAAAGATTAATTAGTACTTGAAGATAAAGACATATTGTTAATGTGCTAATTTAGCCACATTGTGGTCTCTCTTTTCTTCCACCCATCTCTAAACACCCTAAAGCCAACACGAAAAGAACTACTATTCGTACCTCTTAATACATCTTCCTAGCTCGTGAGCTAACCAGCAAGTGTCTCGCTGCTAACTCTTCCCTTGTTAGTATTATCAAAAACAGACGCTACAATCTGATGTGCTGATTGGCCAGCAATTCGCGCCAAACCTCCCCTTTCCCCTGTGAAGCCACAGGGTTGTTAATTTCTCTATTAACTATACTATACTACTGGTTTCTGGTCTAATTGTATTTATTTGCTAACCAAGTATGAATTTTAAATTCAAATTGGGAACTAAGCTCTTAAAATTCAGATTTAGGATTTATTTAGATTCAAAATTTTGAAGGTTTGCACAGGTTTATAATGTTATAGCAGAGAGTGACAAAGGTTGAACATAGATGTGTATTTTAACTTACAATAATCAACATTTTTATTGGTGAAGCTTTGAAGTTGCGGAAGGAAAGTCATAGGGGACAAATATTTGAAATTAAGTTGAGGTTTCAAAGCTTCACACCCCCAACTATTTGGATTAAATATCAATATTAGAATTGTGTGACGATTACTTTCTTAATTCGAAATGAACTCTTATCGAATGTGTGAAATATTCTCAAAGCCAAATCGAAGTTTGAACATTTTTTATTAGCTTTATACTTGAAAAAATAGTGTAGTTTGGTTATTCATACTATGTTATTACCGTTTACACTTTTTTTTTTTTTCAAAATTAAGTTTATGCTTATATTTTGTTTCAAAGTTTTGCACATACTTAATTAATATTAATATCAAATGTTTGACATGCTGTTTTTCATTTTTTAGGTGACAGTTTGCTAACTCGACTAGCCAAGGTGGCAGCCAACCCATTCAAACTATGGACATATGCCAGCTGGAAGCCGCCAACTCCTGCAGTTGTTACCAACGGGACAGCAGCAAAACCACCGGGCAACTCTCAGGTTGGGGCCAAGAGCATGCCTGCACCCCTACCCCCATTAAGGCCTGTTCCCGCATCACGGCCCGGTCCCGCATCACGGCCTGGTCCTGCATCGCGATCTTCCCCTGCATCACGACCCACACCTGTATGGTTCAGTTGCTGTTTTATTATTTTGATTTATAGAGTTTTTATTTATTTATTAACTGTGTGATAATTTATTAAACCATTTTTATCATTTTATTGATTCAACAATAATGATAGTAATTAATTGTAGAAGTTAATGTGTGCGTCTTTTCTTACATTTAACCCCTGCTTAAATTTAATCTTATCTTTTGTTTTTAAGAATACATATTTAATTCGGACCAAAAGTTGAATAAGGTTTTTTTTATGAAACATAAAGATTTTAACAATAGTTTTGATAAATCTCTTAACCCTTTTTCACTCAGCATATTTTCACAATTCCGGTGTAAAACACTCAGGCCAATTCTTACATATTTACCTATGTATTTGTAAATTCCTACCATAAAAAAACTATTCAACATTTATACAAGTAAAAATTCACACTTATGCTCTAAACATGTTAGAATTAGAAAAAAAAAAAAGTCATCTAGCATTATACAATAGATATTTAAAATTGGAAAATTTGGGAATTTTTGTTAAAATTTAAAATTTAGAGGTGAAAAAATTGATTGAATTTTTGCCTTTTGTCTTCATTACTCCTCCTGAAAGAAAGATAATTAATTTCTGTAAAATCTTATATAAGTGTGATGTCTGTAGTAGTGTTGTTAGTTTCTAAATTACATCAATTTTAGTAAAATTTTAGTAAAATTGTGTATAGGCCTACATACTTTTGGAATCAGCACCTTTGTTTTGGAAAACACTCTACATGCAATAAATAAATAATAAATAGTCCTAAATAATAAATAAATCAGTCACTTTCAGACATAAATTCACTATCATTATCTATATTATCTAAATAATCTAAAATGTTACTCATATAACCGAGAACTTGGACCCTCCATTGCCTAGTTATATAAAAAAATTGTATTAGGACTTAGGCCTATATAACTTATAATAAAAAATACTATGAAGAAAACAAGAATAAAACCATAAAGAATGCATACATTTTTGTAAGAAAACCAAATAGCAACTGCAAACACATGAATTAAACTAAAATAAAGAAAAACACGGGAGTCAAAAACATATTCATGCCATGGTGTAAACAACTGGGAATAACATAATTCATCTGTGCAAAAAAAAATTTTTTTTAACATTACAGTGCTTTCTGTTGAGGAAGATAAGAACTAAAGCTGAATATTTAGGATAAAGGCGTATGGTCCCATCTAGTAACATTTATTATACTAAGAAACAAGATTTAGCTGGCGCCGATGGATCAGCCGCGTGTTTTAGCCATTACTTGGCGCGCCAATGGATCGGCGTGCTGGGTGTTTAAGGGTCAAGGTTTTGAATTCTTATTTGTAGATAATTTTGTTATTATCAATTGTTCCTCTTTCAAATTGCCTCCGGATATTTCTTTGCTCTCTCTTCTTAATTCTGATACATTCGAAACATAAACTACCAATCTTTCAAATTCAAATTTAACAACATAATTTTTCGGTTGGGCGGTATCCTGAACGCTCAGGAAAAGATTGGTAACTTTTCATAAGTTGGGTGAGAGTATTTCCTGAAATGTTTTGAGTGGGAATCAATCATGTTCTAGCAGTAATTACCGTCGCATTACTGTTAATCTCTTTTTTAGAAAGTCTGCGTGGTTTCTGATGATTAAGTGTTAGGGGGGTATTTTAAACGCTTGTGGAGAGACAAAAAAGTTGGGAAGCATGTGACTCATTGTGCTCTATCTCTATCAACAGTTATTTGTTAGGTTCAGCACACAAGAGAGCTTAAAAGGACAGGGTTGTATTCTACTCTACCATCATTTGGGATGGAAATTGTGGGGGGGAGTAGTTTAATAAGGTCAACCTTTGATTGTGCGGCTCCAGACAGAGATGGAAACATGTAAAAGGAACAAATAATAATAAATTATACTTATTCATAACAGAACTTTTGAAGATCCAACCAACTTTCGGGTCGAATGTTATGCCTACATACAATTAAATAAATATGGTGAAATAGTTCTAGAAAAATGAAGTACAAATAAAAGTAAAAACACTACTACATATTTATTTAGTCACACATCACACAGCATTTGATTTCGTATTAACCTTTAGTTGTATTTATTTTATTTGCTAATTTATCATTTTATGTGACCATTAATAACCCAACTCAACCATACTTGGTTTTATTTAATTTTTATTATTACTATGGTTTTTTACATTTGATTGAATGATTTTACAATAATGGAAATCAGAAAAATAATAAGGAAATATAAAGTAATTCAGTTAAAATTGACAGGAGAAAGCGCACCCAGGGAACGAGGTCTTTTTTCCCACTTTCAATACGTAGGCTTTCTTAACTAAATTTTCACTTAGTCTATTTATTTGTTATTTTTTAAATTGGGTATTTAGTGTTTTGGGTTAGTAAGGTAATTCAAATTTCATTTGTTAAAATTAGATAACCAAACTTGAATTAAAACATCACTGAAATTGTTTCTCAACAGAAATTAGGACCTGGGTTATTAATATTTTAAAACTCAAATTGCCACAATTTTGTCATAATTGAAAATGAAATGTTATCTTTACTTGGTCAGGGTGTCTACCATCCGGGAAAATCAGGGAAAATGGTAATTAGCCGGGAATTTGAAGTGATCGAGAAAAAACGGGAATAGGCCGGGAATTTGGTAAATTACAATTAAAATCTGGGAAAATTTCAATCAAAATCTGGGAAAATTTGGTTTTACTCAAAATATGAAATATAATAATCATTAAAACAGCAAATAATAATGTTATTCAAACTGTAGGTTTTTTTGTAGCTGTGTAATACATTTTATAATTCCTAAGAAACAATGTTAATACAAATTTTAAAAATATGTTTATTTAAATTTTAAAACTTATTATTATTCATAATAAAATATTAATAGAAAAATGAGGCAGAAGGGGGGGGGGGGGGATTAGAAGGACGTGGCATACTTTTTAGTCGGGAATTTTAGGAAATGAGCAGGGAAAAAGTCGGGAATTTCATTGGTCAAGTTGAGTAGACACCATGTTCGTTTAAAACTATGCTCAGTGATACCCAACAGAATAGATGTCTCTTTACAGTTAACATGTCTCACTTTTAAAACTCTTATTTTTAATTTAGCTGTTAAAATTTATGAACTATAGAGGAAATAAATCGTTGTAAAATGATGTCAAAATCAACCCATTAAATTGTTACTTCTATTATGTTTTCAGGCAGAGAACGCACTGGTAAGCTCCATCGACATGTTACCACAGAGTATCCGGGAGACGCCAGGCCCCAAACGGAGCAGAAAGCGCGGTGCGGCAAGTGAAGCGAGCACACCACCACAACCCAAGAGAGTGGCCACACCGCCGCAACCTAAAAGTGCGGCTACACAGCCACAACCTAAGAGAGGGGTCACACCTCCACAGTCAGATGAACAAACCGCGCTGGACGTGTATTACTATGGCAGTCTAGACGGAGACCCAAATGTTATAAAGGGCGAATATAAGACCAATCTGGACGTAAAGGTCAGTGGTCTCTATGTAGATGTTACGTTACTATTTGTGGCGAGAGAGGTTTGAAATTATCCCATTAAATAAAATGTATCAATTTCAACCCGAGTTTTTGGTCTTAAAAATACATAAACTTCTCGGCCAATAATCACACAAAGACAACCAAAACTTCAAACCACTTCCTTTGTAAAGAACTCTGTTCTTTGCCCATTTAAGAAAAAAAAAAAGTAATTCAAATAGATCTACACCTTCAAAGTATTCTGAAAGTATTTCACAATTAACAATTATTGCAACACTATATGCTGTGGGTTTTGCTGCAAACGGTTTGCCAATCTAACCAAATGCATTTGTATACATTTGAATGCTTCTTTAAGAATATTTATAACCATAGTTTAGTTTGAATTTCCGATTTCTAGTCCTTTTACTAGAGATCTTACATTATGGTAAAAGATCTCCTTGAATTTCGGTTTAAAAATTGTAAAGTAAAAATAAAATCACCTTAAAATGATTTTACAACACTTTGTAAAATTCACAAAAAGTATATTTTTTGTATGATAAATTTAACTTTAGCTTTTTTTTTAATAATTTCAGCAAAAAAAAAACCCTTTTTTAGACTGGCTAAATATACTTTTTACTGACCTACAAAAGAGTCTATTTCAAATATTTACATTGTTTATAATTTAAATATTACTAAACAGATAAATATTTATCATAGTAAACCTTATTTACCATGTTGATTCGAAAATAAGCTGCCACATTCTAACTATCACTTTGGAAGGGGGAAAATGTTTTGTGTCTGAAAATGAAACCTTAAGCTTTCCTAATGCTAATATTATTTCCATGTCTTATTACTAAGAGGTTACATTTTTTGGTATAAATTAATCATTGCTAAGATACAATTTTTTAATAGTGTTCTACAATTTAATCTCTAATATAAATGGAGTGAAATATGACAACTATATGTGTGTTCCCAGTGCTGTGTGTGCCATCGAAAGTTCACCAATAACATCCAGCTTATGAAACACCTCATCATGCACGTTCAGTCCAATTCAGAGTTCACGACGGAGTTAAGTGACCTGACCCAGTGCAAGTACTGCTTCAAGAGTTTCCCCACACCATACGCCATGCAGAATCACATGGAGGATGTGAGTACACTATTCCTCTTGTAGCAGGTCATAAACATGTGACCACCAGTCTTAAATAATAATTATTACTAAGCGGGAGTTTAGATGCTCAAACGAGTTCACGCACCTCAGTTTGTGCAAATTGATTTACACGAGCCTATCCGTCTATACGTTCGGTTAGTTTTGCGCAAACTTTTACTTGCCTCATTAGTTTCCAGTTTCTTCTTGTAGAAGGTTGCTTCTTAGGAGTGGTGAGTTTTTACTAGACTCTTAAGTTCACCCATGACATATGGATGTAGAAGAGTCACTTTTATCAGTTATCGGTTTGTGTTGTGTAAAGAAGAAGATAAAACAAACTAAGAAAAGTTGAGTGTGGACCAAATCTTGGCTGCTAAAAAGATAATAATTTTCACATACTAACTTTATTAGTAAATTGTGGGATGATCCAAAGATCTTTGGACGAAGAAACTTATCTAAATACTCCCCTCCCTGTCTCAGCTCCTTGTGTTATCTCTACTGTCTGCACATGCTCCTGGATTGTGCAAACCAACAAAACCTGTTTACACCCTCAGATCTTACGCCAACCTTAAATAGAAATTAAACACAGACAGATTTAGCTCACATTGTATTTTTGATTTGCGCAAACTACAAACTTGTTTTAAAGACACAAAAGTTTGCACAAATAATTGAGTGTGTACACCCAGCATTATAGTTGAAGAAAAACTTTTAAAATTAAAATCAAATCAGACTCATATACTTAAAGTAAAATATTTTTTGAAATTACAATAGCATTAAAAGTTTATCAAGTGGACATTTTTCAAACAATATCTGGACAAGTTGGAAAGACTAAACGACGACACCCACTTCGATGGCCATGGTTAAGGCACTATATTCGGAATAGATTAGATTCCCGAAGACAGGGTGATCCAAGTTTGATCTCGGTTGGGTGTATCAAGGGTGGTTTCTCCTAAATAGTTTTCTGCTATCCCCCATACAAATGCGGATACACTTCCTATAGATTCAACCTTCCTAACTCATTATTGTAATTAGTACATAACTATATAACCCGAAAGGGTAGTAAAACGTGCTAAAAAAAAGTAAATCATGACAATGAGTATCCATCCTCAGATTAACACTATGCTACAGAAATATACTTTTACAACAAGCTCAAATTTACTGAGCCCATAAAGGTGTTAGAGCTTCTCTTAAAGACTCGGGCTCAAACTAAAAATTCGAGTACTTGCAAACTCCATAGTTTAAATCTGACTTATGATTAATGATTTTGTTTTTTTCTTTGCAGCTCCACATGAAAACAAACGCTAGTCTAGTGTGTCGTATATGTGAGGATAAGTTCAGAGATCGGCTGTCACTGATCACTCATATGCACAAGAACCATGTGGAAATGGAACTCCCGTACGAGTGTGGCATCTGCAAGTTCCGTTCCTCTATGCATAAGGACATTATTGACCATTTCTATGAGGTACTATATAAAAACAAATTCTGTGATGAGTTCTTAAACTTAAACTATAAATATTCTAGTTAATGAAAAAATTAGTTAGTGTTAAAATTATTTTATACTCTTATCCTAAATGAAATAAAACTCTTATATTAAAAAAAAGTTTTAAATGCTAAATTGCTTATTTTTGAATAATTAAAAAGTCATATTAGATTATAGGTTTAAAATTTTAATATACTGTGATGGTAACAAAAAAATTAATCATGTTTCAATATCTACCTTTCTTGTACCTTCTTTCAAATATAATAGAATTACCTCATGAAGGGAAAAGAAGTTTTCCTTATAGACATATATTATATATTCACATTCAATGTCCATTTCCTGTGTTTGTTATTTATGTTATTTCTTATACATGTTCTTATTAAGTGTCACCATTCTTTACAAATCCTCCTTTTTCTCGCTCTTGTTTCCTGGTTTCCTCTTTAGGAAGTTGCGTTGCTCGTTTCAATCCCCTCCCCTACCTCCATGAGTTCTAATAGAATGAATTAGAGGTCGGGGGAATTGGGAGATAAGTGATAAAGATCGATTTTCTTCAAGAGGCAGCCATTACCTTTTTTTTTCCAATGGCAGCATTGTAAAGTATGAATTGTGTTCTTATTTTCACTGTAAAAGCCATATTGTGTTTGTTCCCTTATATATGTTTTCTATCCACCTTTCTGGTACCTTCTTACAAATATAAAATAATAGACAGTAAAGAGACTGATCCATATATTTCTAGTAAATTAGTTAAGAAATACTTTGAATTTGACTGGTTAGAACCATTAAAGAGATTACTTTTTGATCTGTCATTTTGCTTAGTCAGTAGCGTGTTTGTCTACTGAATTAAGGGTCCCAGGTTCATTTCCTTGCATGGCAAAAAAAAAATCATTGGTGAGATATGGGTTTCCCCACTCACAAGAATGAATGTACTAGCAGTGGCTGTATGTTTGTGTCTGTTCTAGATTTAAGTATTTTATAACTCTTGTGCTTATATAATAGCTCAAATTAATAAGTAAATAATGTTTGTCCCTGTCAACTAAATAGAGTCATAGCATATTCTTTGGTCTAACATTTCCATTTAACTGTATTCTCTTCACCAATGTGTTTCATAACCAGGTCCACAGCGGTGGAGAGAAGTTGCAGTGCCCTTTCTGTCTAAAGGTGGTTGCTGTCGGTAATAATGGCAAGAAGATTTCTGCCAACATCAACTTCTTCCTCAACCATATGCAGGTTTGATACATAGTTTTTATTCAACCAGCCCAAAGTAAAAATCCCTAACAGTTTCAACTGGCATTCTATCCAATAAATCTTGAAAAGTACCTCTATATTTCTATCAACAAATGGCGAACTTTACCTTACTTAACCGATTGTAGACTTGTGCTGGATTACTGTGGATTCACATATGTTTTCAAAAAAAACAAGAGCATAACAGAAACGTGGTCACGTTACGAGCTCTAAACCAATTAAAAGCTTTCCGCTACATCTGCGCGAGCTGTTCTGCTAAAGTTCAACTTAACTCTACTTTGTCCACTGTGCCTGAGAACTTGGGTATGAGAGAACCAATCAAATCTTAAAACAATCATCTCACATCAGTGCGCAACCACATTTGAAAGCACATTCGCTGTAGATCTAAAGCATCAAGACAGCTTTGTTAACTTTTGTAAGGAGATATGAAATTACCTGTTAATGGAAAGCATGTGTATCAATCTATTGGTTTATGCCACGACAGAATTATAATTTAAAAACAACCTTCATGACAATGATCTCAAATATATATTTATCCACTAGAAAATAAGATATGTTGATTATCAGCTGTTTTGAGTTTATGTTGAATGCATCATGGGTCAAGTGAATTGCTGCACCACTCAAGCAGATTCTGCTTTCTATATTCAACAAATGTGAGAATCAAGCTTTATAGCTGCGATCAAATATTTCGAGCCAAAAATAGTGAACTCTCTTTAGTTGATACTTTTAAGGATATATAAACGCTGAACTATTTATTCAAAATGAAATCCTGAATTGTATCAGTTCTGACTTTTTGTAGCAACCAATAAATAATAAAAAACCAGAATTGATACAATTTCTAGTTGGTACATTTCAGTCAATATACCATTGCTAAACACTCGAATCACTATCCCTATATTAGATTATATTGACGTTATTATAATCGTTATTGGTTATTTTATTATTTCTAGTAAACAAAATAAATTGTTAATGGCTTGTTTTGGCAATCGCTTAGGCTTTTCTACAATTTGAATAAATTGAATAATTTTTATAAGACACTAGTTGGATTATGCGATGTATGTTGCATAAAACCATCAAATTTTGCATGCTAGCCAATTATTATCAAATGGCCTCGAAACAGTTTATTTATAATGGTTAAATGTATTCTTAGATGCTTTATTAAGTTTGAAACCATACATTTACATTTCATAACTTTGCATTTTCTGAACATCATTTATCTCTACTTAGAACTTGTAAGAAAATAGGAAATTTATTTTTTGAGAGTAATCCAATTATATTTTTGATCAAGTACTCTCCGTTTATCCTGATATTTAGTAAGCTTACATTAATTGTGTCCACTACACTGTCACTTATAGATAATTCATATTGTAATCGGTCAAGTTAAGACGTCTATCTTTCAAGGTAATTTAAGTGTTAATATAATTACACAGGAATTGGTTGTTCCTGAAACCAAAACTTCATGTATTATAAGTTTCAATAACAAACAGTATGTTTGATATGTTTCTAATAAATTTGTTTTTTTAATCCTAAAGAAACACCAACGCAAGTCTTTAGCGAGGAAGTGCAACAAGTGTGCGTTGTGGTTTGTGCACAAGGGCATCCTTAAAGAACATCAAATTAAGGATCATTCATCCTTCAAGGGTATCCCAGGTATGTATTACAAATATTATTGGTAATTCCAAAATTCTAATAGGGGTGGATCGGATCGTAAACTCTCGGGAAAATGCCGGTAGTTTATCCATTCTCGTAATCCAGGCAAGATTGCTTATTTCCCGAAAAGTTTTGGGTGGTAAACAAAGCATGCTTTGTGTTATAGCAGTTACTGCTAACTCATCACTGTTAAGCTTCTCCTTAAGGAAAACTTATTTTTTGCTTTCTGAGGTAGTTTATAATATATTCATCACTATTAAAATAGGAGTTTAGGGAACGCAAGTTAAGGGCAGTGTTTTTACAGTTTTTTAAAGCAAAACTTTTTTTGGGGGGTGGGGTCAAAATAACTAAAATATTGCTCCATTAGTAACATAGAATTCAATTTTCTTCACGTGGTGATATCAGCAGTTCTTGAATATATATTGTGAGTAGGGTTTTGAAAGTACCCTGAATCTGAGCTGAGCTCATGATTAGATTTCAAGATTGAGATTGAAGGTTTTGTATATCATATATTTTAAATGTGGTATTTACATATTATGTTTGTTTTGACTAGTCACATTTTAAATATACTATTTTTACTTTTAAAATAAATGTTTACTCTAAACATTTAAAAATTATTAACTTACTCGAACTCGGAGCTTTTTGTATGAATGACATGAATGAAAATACCCAAGCTCGCAGACCCCTAGTTGTGAGCATGGTGGAGTTATATGAAAAGAAGAAGTTGTCATAAATTCCAAGACATCATTGACAAATATTTAAGAACTGTTGAGGTCACGATGTGAATAAAATTAGACTCTTTGCTTCTGCTCAAAAATTGTTTTAATTCTTTTGATGAAAAGAAATGTTTGTTATAAAAAATGTAAAAATACTGCCCTTAATTCGCTCCCTACACTCCTACCTGAATATTGTTTGTTTAACAAGGATGCGGCCCAATTACTAAATGTTGCGATGCTCTGGACTTATTGTGCTCTGTTTATCAACAGTTATTTATTAGGTTCAGCAAGCAAGAGATTTTGGAAGATCAAAGAGGACAGAGCGTTATATCTAATCTTTTGGGGCGTAGAAATGAAGTTGGAAAGGGAGGGGGAGGAGTGTTGGAGCAAGTAGATAGACAAGGTAAACCAGGGAGCAGAGATTCAAGGGGTGTCAAACTAAATATAACATTTAAGGTGTTTCAAATAGAAATTTAGATGGGTTTCGAACAAATTAATTTCAAGGGGTATCAAACCTAGAAAACATTTAGAGGGTTTCAAACCCAAAGAACGTTTAAATGTTATCAAACATAATGTTTTGTAGTATTTTTTGCCCTCTGCAAATAGTTATAGTACTATTATCCCGCAATTGTGCAACAATTATGATATTGGTATATTTTCCCCGCGATTGGGCGCAAATTTTAGTGATATTGGTATCTGCCCCGCGATTGGGCACCCATTTTAGTGAAATAAGATTTTATACTGATGATGATGCGGATGTTAATGATGTGTACCCGTGTATGCCTTGCTGTGCACTTGTACACGGTTATGTGATCTAATTATATGTAATGCTTATTCTTATGAAATGAGTAACACTTTTAATGCTGCACACAATTTATTTAGCTAATTACACTTTAACTGTGTACCTAGGCACCAAGCAATACCTGAACCAGAATGGTATTGAGGTGATGATGCCTGTTCCTACTGCGTACCCATCATCCCAACGAGGAGGGCCACTGCAGAAAAAGGGGTCCCCCCAGCTGCGTACAGCATACAACATGAAGAAGTTTGAACAGCTCAACATCCAGGGTGTAGAGACGGGCGCAGTATGTTGTGAATGCGAGGGGGACATGCTTGGAGAAGAACATTTTCCGTGAGTTAAAAGGATTGGTTTTAACCAGACTTTTATTAAGGTCCCTGTTAATGACTACAATTAGGATTATATTAGATTCATTATAACTGATCTGGGGCCCGGTTAAGTTCATCCTATAATTATAAATGGTTCTGAACCCCATATAAGCAAGCATTATTAGAGTTATAAAACTAATCTCACTTGATAAATTGTAAAAATATATTTTTTAATGGATTTGAGTCTCGAATTCGAAATTTACACGATTCCTTAAATCCTGAATATCCTTAAGGATTTGAAGGTTTCGAGGGGCCCATCCCTAATTTCTATTTTAAATTAGTTCTCACTTTTTTTTAAAGGAACTTGTAATTTATAGAATAAGTAGGGTTTATTAGGTGTTTAACTACTTGCAGTCAGACTAAGCTAAACTTGCTTTGGAAGATGCCATGTGGCATTAAAATACTGAAGTGTTTGTAAATATTTGTTAATTGGAATAGAACAGGGCCTAGCCTGTTGGCTCCCAGTTTGATGGGTTTAGAGTGCGAGGGCTGCTGATATAATCATCGGCATTCGTAGCCTCAGTGAAGGTTACCAGCACAGGTTTATTAAGCCGCTGGCCAAAACAAAACAAATGCTCGAGTAAATAAAGTGAAATGCCAATTTGAAAAAACATGTGACATTAAGCTTTGAATAGTAACTTTGAATAGTGGTGCATTGAGTGAGGGTTAGAGCATGTTATTATGAAAACATATCAGCCAAAATGACAGTTACTTTTTTTTTCTCTATCTTTTGTTATATCCTATTTCCTCTTAAGTCATAATTTTTTCTCCAAGACCAAGATTCATAAAATACTGGATTCGATACATCTCTTATTTAACGACCTATTAAAACATGTTTAATGCACTTTATTTAATATATAACATACATATGTGTGTAGGGGTTACCTGCAGTGCATGCGGTGCCGTTACTCCACTTGCTGTTCAAAGGCCATGAACGAGCACACAGTTGTGTTCCATGACACGGCTCGCCCACCAGAGTTCAGCTTGGGTCGGGTTGTACAACTATCTAAAGAGATGCATTGTGTGTGCGGGTTCAAGTCTGCCAAAGGAAACAGACTGGGTAGGTCACCTCACACTCGTTTGTTATTGATAATTAATCATCAGAGATCTTAATTTATACCACCGTTAACACTTAAGGGTGTGCGAAGTTCACTTTTTCAATTTTATGTGAACTCTAAAAGAATATATGAAATATAATCAAAGTTTGAATGGTTTTGTACATTAAAATCATCTGAAAATTGTTTTACTGCACATTAATTTGTAATATTTGTTATTATGATAGGTCTGTATAGCAACTTACTAATCATTTAGTCCTCCATCAGATTTTTTCCTTATGAATATTAATATTTTTCCAAGCACAGTCGAAGCTGAGATTTGTTTTGAAGTATGCGTTTGCAAAGCTTTAAAACTTTGACTTGCCTTGGCATAGTTGTTGGCTTTAATATTTATTTGTGTTGAGCTAGACTGCCAAGGACGGGGGGGTATTGAGGTTCGAATCTTGTTCGGGTTACCTGGGGGTGGTTTTTCGTAAATATTTTTCCACTCTACCTCCATGCAAATATTGGTTCACTTTCTTTGTGTATAACCTGAACAGGTGTTAAGCTGAGCGGTGCTAATTAATCTAATGTTTATTCAAAATTAAAATTCCTGAATCACCAATCATAATTTTATATAAAACTAAAATGCACATTTATGTGCAATTTTTTTAATTTCATGCTATTATTTACATCAGAAATTAATGTTTATATGAAAATAATAAAGTTGCATGTTGTGAGAGTAACTAAATTTATCATTTTATCAGTTTGGGACAAAATATATTAATTATGTTTTCAATATAACATTTTTTTTAACTTTTAACCTTCCATTTGACTTAAGGGAATATTTCATAATTATTGTTTAGTTTGACTATGTTTCATATTGAAAAAGTGGATTCCTTCCTACCTGATAAACATCAAAATGAATATGGTTTTTGACATGTCTCTGATATTTTGGAGTAAATGTGGATGGTTCATGCCACGGCTATTGTTTCAATAAATAATACATTTGCCCTCTTTGTTGGCTGTATGGTCCGGGGTTCAATCCTCGGTCCCGGCACAGATTTATCTGATTACCAAACCCTTCCTTCACCTCTGACAAGACGTGTATTAATCACAACTTGTGAATGTGAGGAATGCCAGGCCTCCACCGTGGTTCGGATCGCATGTTAAATTACAGGTCCTCCATTTCACCTCACAATCACCCTACCATTACACATTAGCGTAAGTGCGTATAACCCGAACGGGTAGTAAGACGCGGTGATAATAATAATAATAATAATAATAATAATAATAATAATAATGTTGGCCGTATGGTCTGAAGTGCTACTCTTGCAATAGATTGACTGCTGATGATGGGGAGTTTGTGGTTCAATCCCGGTTGGCTGAACTGTGTGTGGTTTTTACTAAAAGGTTTCCTTCTCTCCACACAAATGTGGGTACACTTCATCTTAATTCAACCTTTCTCATACCTAACCCATTAGCATAATTAGTACATAAATGTATAACCTGAATGGGTAGTAAGAACTAAAAAAAAAATATGTAAACAAAATCTAAATTATTGTTTATATTTGGAAGAAGTAATAGGAAAGATGGAAAAAGACATATAAAAGGGACGAACACAATATGGCTTTTAAAATGAAAAAAAGAACACTGTTCACACTTTACATTGCTTCCATTGGACAAAAAGGTAATGGCAGCAATGTAAATTGTGAACTGTGTTCTTCTTTTCAATGTGTTTGTCCCTTTTAATTGTCTATCCACCTTTCCTATACCTTCTTCTAAATATAATACAATTACCTCATAAAGCAAAGAGAGGTTTTCCTTATAGAGCTAAATTATTGTTTAGTGATAGCAACATTGTAAAGTGTAAACTCTCAACTGCCCTCATGCCACTATGTATTAAATCAAGTTAGGTAAAGTCCCTTTGGACTAAAACTAGTTACAAATATTAATAAACTTAAGAATTTGAAAAGAGAAAAAATTGTTCTCAAATATTGAATGTCACTTTGAATTTGAAAATTGTAGTGACCACTTTGTATGTATACTTACTATAAGCTGGGGTCTTATTATTATTAGCACCGCGTCTTACTACTCGTTCGGGTTATACGCACTTACGCTAATGTGTAATGGTAGGGTGATTGTGAGATGAAATGGAGGACCTACAGTTTAACGTGGGATCCGAACCACGGTGGAGGCCTGGCATTCCTCACATTCACAAGTTGTGCTGGGGTCTTAAACATGTTTGTTTAAACACCAACAAAAATGTATCAATGCGAGTTGATGGTGTTTCAGCAACCCACTTGACGCGGTGTGAGCGTAAAAGTGCGTATCCATCTCCCGCACACGCTAAGGCAGCCACCGTTCAGTCTGCCTCGTTCCCACCATTGGTGACTTTGGACGATGCAGATAATGCAGAAGACGACCCCAGTGATCGCTGGCTTAAGGCGTTTGTGCCGTCGAGGAAGGAAGAAGGGGAAAGTACCAAGGATCAGCCTGACAAAAAGGTGTCGGCTCAATCAGGTGAGTAAATGCATCACTAACTTATACATATCTTTGTAACCTCTTGATATTATTAAACTTTGGGGAAAAAAAAAGTTCATAAGAGAGTGTTCGTCCCAGTCTAATAATTTCAAAGAAAACTAAGAAAGTGGATTATATGTGAACATTTTATTGTGAGATGATTATTTTACATTTTCTATTAGTAATTTGATGGCGACGATGAGGTCTACCTTAGATGGTGTTGGTTTGAACAGGAGTGAAATGGGAAAAGGGGGTTATTTAGGCAGCACTTCTCGAACAACCACTGTTTCATACAAAAGGTTAACTAAATGGATAAGAAAACTACCCGAAGGGTTTTTAAATTAACATTTTGGCCTACACTCCCAACCCAAAACATAAGAGAGGCAGTTCCCTCCTAATAATGAAAGTCTTGAGTCAGTCAAGCTATTAAGAATAGGTTTCAGAGAGAGAGAATATCCCAACCTGACAACCTATCCTATCATGCACACTGAATAAAATTTTTGGCAAAGTTGTTTAGGTAAATTAATTTGTTTATAAAAAATTTTTATTAGAAGGAATTGAATAGGACTAATATGGTCTAATAGAGAATCAAAATTGAATAGTATTGTATTATGTTAGAAATTGAACCAAATTAAATATAAATATGGTGATGTTAAACACCTCAAGTTTTCAACAAATTTTGTTTTCAGAACTATGATATGACTTTATTTTATTCAAACTTCAATTTGACTTGAGAAATATTTTCAAATATTCGTTTCAAACTGGAAAAACTGGCATCACACACCCTTAAAACTTATTGTAATTTTTCAGGAGGTGGGGACCCACCAAGCATGCTGAATATTCTTGGCCTTGTTCGCAAGCCATCAACAGACGAGTCTAGCCTGGATAAGGCCCCATCAGACAACGAAGGGGCAACAGACAGCAAAACGGAGGCAGGCAAGTGATCTGTCGGTGTTTTTGCTGTTTTATAAAAGTGCATGGGGGACTTAAACTTCCATTCTTTAATATTCAAACACAATGAAGATTAAAAATGTTTGTGGTGTTTGGTTATAGAAAAGGGCGAGAGTACAAGTTTGGGTGCTGAGGATAAGATGGAGGTGGATGATTCTGATACGAAAGACTTGAAGGAATTTGTGGGAGATAGTGGTGCCATGGAGGAAGAAAAAAGGGTTGCCTCTACAGGGAGGGAAAATGAGCTTGGTGCAGGTGGTAACAGTTCTTTGTTGGGTGAAGACGCAGATGCATGTTCTTCTTTGTTAGGTTCTTCTGTTGAAGCTGTAGATAAGTCATCTGATAAAAACACACCAAGCATTGTTAATGATAGTAGCTCATCCACAGCTGAAGATGAAATTGGAAAATCATCCAATCCTAAAGATGAAATTGGAAAATCATCAAATTCTGAAGATGAAATTGAAAAGTCATCCAACTTTGAAGATGGAATTGAAAAATCACTAAATGCTGAAGATGAAATGGAAGTGTCATCCAATGTTGAAGATGAAATAGAAAAGTCGTCCAACGTTGAAGATGAAATAGAAAAGTCATCCAACGTTGAAGATGAAATAGAAAAGTCATCCAACGTTGAAGATGAAATAGAAAAGTTGTCCAACGTTGAGGACGGAATAGAAATGCCATCAAATATAGAAGATGGTATTGAAAATACATCCCATAGTAGAGGTGAAGTTGAATCACCTATGATTGAAGATAACATGAAAAAGTTGGCCAGTGTTGAAGTTGAAATGGAAGATAACGTATCGGTTGTAGAGGATGAACTGGAAAAGTCGTCCAATGTTGAAGAGGGGATGGAACATTCTTCCATTGTTGGAGATGATGTGGAAAAATTATCTTATATTGAAGAAGAAACAGAAAAGTCTTCCATTGTTGGAGATGAAATGGAAAAGTCGTCTAACATAGAAGATGAATTTGAAAAGTCATCTTTAGTTGACAACCTCAGTGGAAAAGAAAATCTTCCTGTTCTTGAAGAAGATAATGGTTCTGTTGCAGATGGTGATGAGGAAAATATTCCTTTTGTCGGGTTGGAGGATGAAAGTAGGCTATTATCTGATAATCAAGAAGGTTGCATCTTGTCTGTAACCAAGTCAAACAATGATGCTCCTCCCATGCTTGAAGCACAGGAGTCATCAGACACAAATGTGCTTTTATCTGAAGTGAACCAAAAACCTCTTGGGGAGGCTATGGAAGTTGGTTCATCAAGTCTGCCAACTGTGCAACCAGAACTGGACAGTTTTTTAACTAACGATTCGGCTATGCCAACAATCAACCATGGCCCACCTGCGTTGTCCAAGGAAGTCAAACCTATGGATGAGGGTTAGTTGGTCGTTTCATTCCATATATTGTTATTTTAGATTCAAAATGTGTTTTGTTATTGTGAAATTGTATAAATAGACTGCTAGCCAATTTAGCTATGTCCATTTTTTTTTAAATTACAGTTAACTACTTTTTTCCCCACGCAGATTAGATGGTTTTCAAATAAGGTACTATATAAAGATATTGTCAATATTGTTATATTAATTTGCATTATTCCCAATTAAACTTGAAAAGAGAATTCAAAAAATCAAAAACCATTTTAAAGACTAACTAATATAATACTAAGTTTTCCACTAATAAATACATTTTATTCATTAATTCAACAACATGTGCAAGTGTAATTTCGAAAATATATTTGTATATGTGTGTTGAAAAATTAACTAGCTTTGTATCCTTGTACTATAGTTAGCTATATTTTCCCCATCATATTGATGTGCCTATCATTTACTATTAAATATATATTAGTGATCTGACCGGTTTGTATTATTTATAGCAATATTTTGTTTAAACAGACAAGTTTTTGTATTTTAGAAAATTGTAAGAAATGGAGATAAATCTGAGGATACCATCTTTGGCAAAAGATGGTAATTAAAATAGGGATGGCCCTTTGAATCCCTAAGGAGATTTGAGACCAGAATCCTTTAAACTATTTTTTTAAGTAAAATTTGTTTCATAGCTCATGGCAGTTCAGAACCAATTAAATTAATTACAACCAGGCCCCAGACCAGTAATTTAACACTTAACTGAATGTATGAATATTATAATGAATGGAATATAAGAAATAATGTTTACATTCAGTTACCATTTTGTATTTTTTATTATTCTATTCCTCTTACGTTCAAAATTTTTTCCAAGATTTGAATTTGAGATTCAAAGGCAAATTGAAGAAACTGATTTGTAAAATAGTGGGTTTGATCCAACTTTAATTTGAAACATGTTGTTTTACTGTTTTGTCAGATTAGTTTTTATTTTTTATTAGGGGTGGACGGAAATGACTTTTTTATTTTGGAACCATATGGGAAATGAGTTAAAATATCGGGATTCAGGACGGGAACTGGAAATTTTAAAATTACCCCTTAGAATAATCTTAGATTTAAAATATATGGATTTCTAAACTAATATGATAAGACTTGTTAAAGTTATAATATAAAAACACACTTCGGTGGCTGCATGGTCTAAGGCATATAGTAGACTACCGATGACAGGGATATTTAGTTAGATCTTGGCCGGGTGTATTAAGGGTGGTTTTCCTAAATGGTTTCCCACTCTATCCACGCAAATGTAGGTACACCCTCTAAATTTAATCTTCCTCATTCCTAACACATGAGAGTATTTAGTACATGGGTGTATAACCGGAACGAGTAATAAGACTCGGTGCTAAAAAAAAAATAATAAAAAATTGTTGTCCCTCACTGTTGAGTCAGCCCCTTGTCTCTTTCCTCCGCACTTGCAAAGGCCGCGCCAACCAACCTCTCTACTGCCTGGACTGCTCCACAGTCCATATCTTCGAAGCCATCCGTGACGAGCCCACCTCTATACACAGCGCCAAAGAGAACTCTGCCTCTATTGGCTCGCATGATGGGCACTATCCCTTCAATTTGCATACACCAATGGGAAGCCCCTGTTTCTCCCATTGGACAAGGCCAGGCAGCAGTGTAGGGTATTTAATACGATGATTCCTTGGTCTCAATACCAGTCCGCCAGTCAGACTCGGTCAGTTAACCTCGGCCAACCAGTGGTGAGCCAACCTTGGGAAACCACACTTATACGAAAGAGCAAATAAATCGTCGTTTGCAGCAAGTGTCGTCACTTTTCTCATTCCACTGCAATCTATCCTACCTCCCACCGCGACTTTACGTTGCCGGGACTCTATCCTACCTCCCACCGCGACTTTACGTTGCCGGGACTCTATCCTACCTCCCACCACGACTCACGTTGCCGGAACACACTCGCCTACTTCTTTCCTACTCACGCGTGTCTGACCACGACGTCACCGCCGTCGGGACATCAACTACATCAACCAGTTACCCTCCAAGTCGAAGGGATGGATAACAAAATAACATAATAGAATAAATAAAAGTGTATGCGAATAGCATTTTTATCAAGTCAAAAAACAAAATTTTGAATTATTATCAAAGAATACAATTAATAAAATAGTTGATTTTATTACATTTTTAATGGAAACCATTATTATTAGTTAATTTCGTTTGAAAATGGTGTTTTTAATGGTGTGCGAAGCTTTGAAAAATTGAAGGGCAGATCTCCTTCGACTTTGACATCAACGATAACCTTTGCATATTCAAAAACATTTTGAAGGAAGGATAAAGCTTTGATAAATTATCAAACGATTTAATTTTATTTTACTAAATATTAAATATTTCAATATTTGATAATTTTAAAACCGTTATCAAACAGACTTTTAACACTGACTGGTAATTTAACTACTATAACATATATCATAGATCAAAAGTGGGTAAGTAAATGTTAATATATTATATTCACCATTGCCAACATAAATTTGTAAAAAATAAAAATACATATAAAGAAATAACACCAAGGTCACAGGTATAAAGCAGATAAATTGCCTTAGTTGTGTCCCAGCTCGCGTATAATGTTTAGTCCTTAATATTCTATCTCTTTGGAATTATCTGTGACAAATTTACAAGTGCATTTTGTCACAGAAGTTTTTCATAGCTTCTTCGCGTTTTCTTTACTATTCAAAATGGCTGATACGGAAGTGGGAAACGAAAACCAAATTTAATTTATAATTATTACCATATAAATGCAGATAAAAAGACATGCATATGTAAAGTTTACAAAATAATTTTATCAGCTCCACAATGTAAGTATATATTAAAACTTTATTGATAGTTTACTAAGCTTATCAATAATCCTGTGTGCATTAATTATTAATATTCGACTTTGACTTTTCTTCACAAGTTTAAAGCTTATCTTCACATTTCAAAAGTTGCCTTCTCACACCCCTAGGTATTTTATATTTAATTATTTGCATAGTGCAAAAAAAAACTAGAAAACATAATGTTTGGCACCTCTTCAATTTGCTCTAAGTATGAAACTGCAAAATATTACCTAGGTTTGAAACCTCTTAAAAAGTTACTTTTCATAAATATGCTCTCTAGGTTCTACACCCCTTATACTCTACTCCCTGTCTGGCTCGTCATCAACAAACATGTTGATCCCTCATAAATTGTTGACCTTGGCAAGTTACTTCCTTCCCCCCCTTTCTCTCATTTCCACACTCCAAAAGATAGTAGAATATATCTGTCCTTCTCTAAATCTTTCAAGCTCTTTAACTTGCTGAAAGGTGACCTAATGGTCTAGGGATAAGGTGTCAGACTTCTGTGCTGAGGGTCCGGGACTCAATCCTCGGTCGAGGCACAGATTTATCTGATTGCCAAACCCTTCCTACACCTCTGACAAGACGTGTATTAATCACAACTTGTGAATGTGAGGAATGCCAGGCATCCACCGTGGTTCGGATCCCACGTTAAACTGTAGGTCCTCCATTTAATCTCACAATCACTCTACCATTACACATTAGTGTAAGTGCGTATAATCCGACCAGGTAGTAAGATGCGGTAGTAAGATGCGGTGATAATAATAACAACTTGCTGAACCCCAACAAATCATGGTGATGGACAGAGCACAATAAGTTGTTTTCCAACTTATCTCTCTACAAGCCGTGGTAAAATAACCCCCTCCCCATCCCAGCCACCAAGTTTACTAAAGAACAAAGAAGACTGTCTACAAAAGAGATTAACAATGACGAGTCAGCAGTAGTAACTGCTAGACCATGAGCGCTGCCATTTGTTTTGTTTCCCCGCCCAAAACTTTCGGGGGGGGGGGGGGGGGGGGGCATTCCCATCCGACCTACGGGAATAGGTAAATTCCCATTTTCCCAAGGGTTTGGAATCCCATCCACCCCTACTTTTTATTCCCACTACCCAGGTAATGTGTGCGTCTCAGGTATCAGCGAAGAAGCTTAAACCTTCAACTTATCTTCCAAACAAATATCAGCTTCAACTTTGCTTCAAAACAAAAATTACAGCTAAAATACACAATTTATGGTCAATTATTCCTATTCTGAACTGATATGTATGGATTTTTTTAAACTCTTAGACAAAATAAGATTGAACTTAGATGCAGATTTGAGAATATCTCATATATTTGATTCAAGTTTAAACCCCACTCCCCTAGTGTGGCTATAACAGTACTTTCATTTGTCATTGTAATATTGGCAGCATAAAGCCGTAACGAGTCAAAGATGGCAGCATTATCAGATAGTGCATGATCTTCATTGATCACTTCTATGCATCTAATGATTGCTGCATGTCCCTCACAGACTGCCTTAAAATAATCCATGACTCCTGGATAGATCAGTGGTAAGAGCATTGGCGTACTAAGCCTAAAGCTCTGGGTTCGATTCCTGTGTTCAGGTGTCAGTTTTTCATTTTAAAGAATGCTGTCTACTTAACCATGCATTATCCCAAGTGTAGTTAAGGTAACCAAATAATTTTAACCACATTTATTTATTTTTCCTCTAGGTGGGCTTTCATTAGTTTTATAAAATTTTCATTTTTGTTTAATCTAGAGATTTTATGAATTCAAATCTTTGATACAATAGAAAAAATATTTTGAATTTGATATGAAAAAAAGTTGCTTAGAGCAAATGACAAACACTACTTTGTAAATGTCTATTACACACAACAAAGAGTACGCTTTTTTAGTAAATTAACTATATTAAAAGAATGTTTTTGTTTTATTACTCTCTCAACTACACAAGTCCATACAATTCATTTTACCATTTGCTTAAAATTGTTATTTGAAGTAGTTTTTCATGAATTGTATTCAGGATACATTTCTCATCATTAAAAGATTTTAAGAATCTGTCTCTAAGCCCTAACAGTCAGAAATATGTCTTTGGTCCTTCAAAATTATTCTTTATTTTCTTATTTAATTAGATATAAGCAGTGAATCATATTACTAATAATCTTATGCATTCATGGGTGAAAAGGTGAACTTTAGGGAAAGTGTTCCCACATTTGCGTTAAGGGGATTGGAAAACCACCCCCATAACAGACTAGGTTTCAAACACCCATTTCCGTTATCGGCAGTTCAGTCCAACTAGTGACACCTGGCTGAGCCCATGAAACCACCAAAGTGAGTAAAAGAATCATATTGTTCATATAGTTGTAAGTTCAAGGATCTCATCATAAATAGAAATATTAGTTGACCAACCCTTTTCTGTTCAGAAGTTTTTGCTTTGGAAAAGCACAAAATGACAGTGGGGGGTGGTACTTTGAGATAGTTTTGCCTTAAATTACTACCTAAATCAATTATAAATTTTAGGTCTGGATTTTTTTTTTTAATAGTAAAATGATAAGTCCTGTATATTTTGGATTCTCTACTGAATTGTTTTCAGCTAGTCCAATTTTCAAGAACCAGTAAATACAAACATTTTGTCAATTTTGATATATTTATCCAGAGTTTCTATCAGCCTTTCCTATACCTTCTTCCAAATATACCTAATACAATTATTTCATAAAGCAAAAAGAGGTTTGTTTTATAGAGATATATCCAGAGTAATAGATGCTGGTGACTTGGCTTGAAGTATAAATACATCAAAGTATGTCTAGTAGCTGTTCTAGCCGTCGGACAAAGCTTTTCTTACTAAGTGAACTTAGTTTACCAAAAATATATATATTTATTCTACCTAGTTTCTTTTAGTGGGATATATTCTTTTGGAGACAACTTATCGGCACTTTAATTATCTGCGATATTTATTGTTCACTTTGTTCAGAAGGGCACACAACTTAGAAACTAGCTTAATTCAATATCAAGCTCAACATCCAGTACTTTGTCTATTAATTCATCAATGAAAGGGCTAGCTTCCATTTTATCAATGATAAATTTATATTGATTTATATTTGCCAGTAAAATGTTTGAATACATTTAATCAACTTGTGCGTGTTTTTTTTAAATACACTTTCTTTACTAAATTTATTTTCACAAACACTTTTTTAACCAAGTGCCTGCTAAGATAATACATTATTTGAGCTGTTCAAAGCAAAATTGTTGACATAATTTACCTTTAGTTTGATAAACATTAACTTTTAAATTTGATATATATAAAATATGTGATTTATACCCACAGTAGTGAAAATTCATAAGAGCCTATACTTTTATTTTATTTATACTAATTTGCTTCGATCAGCTCATTTATAAATTATAACAACTTGCCGCCTTTCATTAAGAAAGAAAAAAATGTAAATTTGCTCACACAAATTCAAACAGTTTTGAACCTTATTGAAGATTTCACTAATTAAAATACCTTCATCAAATATATGTATATAAAATAATTAGTTAAAAAAACTAATAAGTATATAAGAGATGAGTTTACACAACCAATTTTTCATATTCCCGAAGTCTACAGCAATTATTAACTTGTAATATAAGAAATGCAAGACTGGTGATGGGAAGACAGACTTTAACTTGTAATATAAAAAATGCAAGACTGGTGATGGGAAGACAGACTTTAGTAGTATTACCATTTTTTTTTAAACAAATCTATGACAAGTTTCAAATATGATAGCACATATATCTTTTCTTAGTTTTAGGCCGATTTCAGCATTTACATTTTAATGAAATGTGATTCTTAAAATTGTCTTTATCATTAATTCTCACAATCGTTGTACTGAATTTATTAACAATAAACACCATCTATAAACTTAATAAATAACAGGAAAGTGAAAGTAAAAAATTAAGTACAGCTATTCATTTTGACAACGCAAAATAATTTCACTGAACAGTGATAAAATTGGGAAGCACGTTCCGAGGTATCACAGTAAATGTGCTTTCCATTTAGAAATACTGTTTTAATAAATAAATTGACTATGAGCCACTTCACTCCAAGAAAGCCAGATTCATGTTTGAATACACAGCTAAATTAGCAGAAAATGATTTACAATTGTTTTAAGGTATTAATAAAATTTTGTGACATAGATTAAGTTATATATATATCTTTAGACCATTTAGTTAACTAATGGAATATTAACTTAGTTATAAATTGGAAGAATGTACAGGAAAAGTGTATAGAAACATATTAAAGAGAACAAACATAACATGGCTTTTACAATAAAATAAACACGATTAACACTTTGCATTACTGCCTCTTGAAGAGAATCAATCATTTACCGCCCAATCCCCCGACTAAGGTTTCATTCATTCTATTGGAACTCGTCAGGTGGGAGAGTGAAACGCGCAACTTCTCTAAAATATATATATTTATATGTTTCCATCCAACTTTCCAGTATCGTCTTCCAATTATAAAAGAGGTTTTCATTAACGAAATATCAATAACAAAATACCTGAAAAAGTGAAAAGAGGTTTTTCTTAATGGAATATTAACTTATTAAGGTGCAACAAATGCTTATGATCAAGACCCAATGGAAAAAAAAAATTGACAGAGGCATAGGAACAGTTTATTTATAGGGAGGGTCAAAATGAACTTTTAAATTTGTGATGCTCTAAGAACTCAAGTTGATAACCCTTTAAAAATTAGAGGCACAAACGTACTCTAACACATTTGCAAGGTGATTTGATCTGAAACAGCTTTTTCTAATTTAAATTAAAAATCAGTTGATATCCCTTTCAGTGTCTAAAAGAAGTCTAGTTCAGTACTCGGCTGATTTTTTTTTTTTTTTTTAGAGGCTGGTAAACACCCTCCCTACACACTTTCTCTATGCCAATGCTCTTTTCCACAATTGTCTTATAAATAAAAAACAAAATTTCTTCACAGCCACTTTATTCAATTTGGTCAGAGTTCATCTTTGTCTTCAAACTCATAGTCGTCATCGGGCTCAGTCTGTGAGCACAGATGTATATCATCTGAACACAATTTAATGTCGATGTTGGCGACGTCTTTGGCAAATAGTTTAAGGAAGTTATCTTCATACTCTTCTACAATTCCCTCGCACTGAAACATGGTTAATCATTTAATTTAGCGGGCTATATACTCTTGAACAGTTTGAAAATAATTTACCAGTCAAGACAATTTTAACAGGTATTTTTCATGCAAACAAAAAGGAGATAACCACTTCAGTGGTGGAATGGTCTAAGGTGTCACACTCGCAATAGACTCAACTGCCAATGATCAGAGGTGATCAGGGTTTGAATCTGGTTGGGTGTACTCAAGTGGGTTTTCCTAAATAATTTCCTACACTCCTTTCACATCACATGTTCAGAGTATTGACTGGCAAACCCAATGGGAAGAGATGCAGATTGCAGGATAACATTATAATGGACCTGAAAGAGGTAGGGTGTAATGAGGTGGACTGGATAGAACTAGCTCAAGATAGGGATAGGGTGTAAAAAGGTGGGCTGGATAAACTAGCTCAAGATAGGGATAGGGTGCAATGACATATACTAGAAGGAATAGGTGGCATACTTTTGAAAGTGTGGTAATGATCGTTCGAGTTCTTAGTGCCATAGAGTAAGTAAATGACCCCAACATGTGATACAGGATGACAGAAAAAAAAAGCACACAGTTATACCATGAATTAGACAAGTTTCCAAGTGCAAGACCTTAGGGTGCGGTCTTAACACCAAATCAAAGAGTAAGGTGTTATTGTTAAAGTAGTCCAGATTTCACTATGAGGTAGACTCTGGTGCTAATTTAAATACTAATTCTGATTGCCAAACCCTTCCTTCACCTCTGACGTGTATTAATCACAACTTGTGAATGTGTGCCATGCCAGGCTCCACCGTGGTTCGGATTCCACGTTAAACTCTAGGTCCTCCATTTCATCTCACAATCACCCTATCATTACACATTAGCGTAAGTGCTTATAACCAGAACGGGTAGTAAGATGCAGTGATAGTAACTAACAACTTAACTTAATGGGGTTCATAAGAGGATAGCTAAGGAAATGCATTAGCTTCATCTATACTGGTTTGCTGAGGGCAAGGAAGTTGGGGGCTAGAACACTGGCAGGTTGTACTATTTCCTCATAAATGGTTTCCCTGCTCCATGCAAATGTGGGTACATTTCCTCTAATTTTAGATCTCTACATCATTAGTGTGTTCACATATGAAGAGCCCATAAGGTTAGGTAAGATATGGAGCAAAAAAAATAAAGCTATGGTTAAATCACTTATAGTGAACCTGAACAGGATTTGAACTAAGTCATAAATCAAACCCCTCGGGGGGCGGCCGATAATGTTAATTATCAACCCTGCCAAGTCTGACACAAACATAACATGTCATATATGTATATATAATTTTAACTTACATAAAATTTGAGGCTCTTGTTCAGGTCTGAATCTTGTACAATGTCGACTTCGCTCATAAGAGAATTCATCTTTCCATCCTCCGTGACAAGCCGTAACAGTGTAAGTTCTCCAGATGTTTTATATGTAGCTTTGACATAGTCATCCATCTTGTTGCAAACTGTTTCCATGACCTCGGTTAAATGAACCTCTGAACGGGCATACGGCACCTAAGAGAAAAATTTAGTTTTTTTGAGCGTTCTTTTATTCAACTAAATTAATATTACAGACCATGTTTATGAAGAAGCACAGGAGGAGGGATTAAATTACTACACATTTCATGCAGTAGAGTAATTACCCAAAAGCATGATTTTGCCAGGGCAAAGAGCGAAGAAATACATTTCAAAACAAATATTGTTTTAAATTCATTAGGTTTTTAAGGACTTAGTTATAGTACAACATTTATCAGACTTACACTCTTTTGTTTTTGATTGCCTTTAGAATCCAACCTGTAACTTCCAACATCAACTTTTTTCCGAGGATCAACTTTCTGAATTATTTTTCAATCTCTTCAACCACACTTCGACAAACTGTAAAAAAAAAAGTGAATGTTAGAGAAATATTTTTTTTAGCACCATATCCTACCAGTAGTTCAGGTTGTACACCTAAGTACTAATTACACTATTGTGTTATGGATTAGTGAGGTTGAAACGATAAAGTGTACAATCCCGCATTTGTGTGGAGGGAGAGTGGAAGACCATTTAGAACCCCCCCCCCCCCCCTCAGTACACCCGACCAGGATCAAACCACAATCTCCCCATCTTCAGCTGTCTAGACTATTGTGATAGTAACACCTTAGATATGCGGCCACGAAAGCAGGTGAGATATGTCTTCCTATTTAAAACAGCTACTTATTTAAATATTAGCTGTGACTTAATCATTTATAAATTATAATAGGTTAGGTGATGTAAAAATATTATCCATTGGTTAGGTTATGTCCTAGGTAGGCCTAATTGAGAATAAGTAACAATAGGAATTTATTTTAAAATAATATATGGAGCGTAAGGTTAAGTATAGGCTATGTGAGAATATATAAAATTTTACAATTAGTGACACAATTTCGACCTTTTGTTTTTTTACCTGTATGGCAGTTCAAAAATCATGTTTAGGTTTTGGGTTGCCAACACTAGTAAAAAATTGCTGTTTTGTTAGAAATGTTATGTTTTTTAATCTTATTTTATATTTTACATTTAAAAATAATGTAGACTTAAGTTTTTTCACACTATTTCATTACTTTTAATACTTTATTTATTTATTTCGAAAACAATATTTTAAACATAATTAAAAGCACTTATTCTTTGTTTTGGAATGTTATCGATAATGTGTATTATAGTGTTTACATTAATACTTTTTAATATAGGGCCTAGGTATCGTAGCTATTTAGAAAAAAAAAACTTGTCATTTTTATAATTTATAATTTATTTTATGATTATTTTATCGTGTTTCAAAATATTTAACTGAATAATTTGTATCCATTGCATGGGTGCACCATTGTAAAGAATTTGTTTGCGTCATGATAAATCACAGTTTAAGTTTGTCACTCGCCATTTTGTGGAAGTGCTGTTAATACATAATTTTTAAAGTAGACTTGTTAGTTGGGAGAGTAAAGAAATAGGGAAAAAAAATTACCAAATTGTATTAATATAAATTTACTAATATAGATATCTTGTTTTTATGACATGATACCCATAAGAGAGCACCACAAGTTATTTAGTTTCTGTTGCAAAACTAAAAAAAAAACACCAGTTATCTGCCCTGCTGAAATGGCGACTCGCTGCAAGTATGTATCAAAAGGGCTGTATCAGAAAAGTCCAAGGCTCCCTAGTCGGACCCTTGAGTTTAAGACTTGCAGTCTTGATGATTTTACACTTCTCTCGCTTTTCATAGTGAAGACTGCAATCAAACTATTCGAATGGCAACAGGAAACACCCTTGGGCCGCTTCCAACCAAAAATCTTAGAAATCATGTAAATGGCAACCTTATTTAAAATGGTGGAAAAGTCAGTGCTCTAGCAGACGAAAGGATAATACTAAAACAATTGCCAGTCAAACGCCGCAACCAACACCGCGAATTCAGAGCATGATTGGTGGCCTTTGTATTTATTGTGACCAAGACCTCAAGCAGGGTGCATAGGCATCATTCGTGAATATTCAGACAGATCTACACTTGGTCACGTGACTGCCAATGCAGCTATCAAGGGCACGAGTCAAAGCGACGCCGCATAAGTAGACTATTCGGATACAGCCAGTCACAACATAGATAGGATGCTTAAATTACTATTTTGTTAGAAAAAAACCCTGTTATTTCTATGCTATTATTATTTAATATTCTAATGTAGGCGTGGATCAAAATAAAGGTTGGAAAGCAATAAAAATTAGATTATATAGCTTACCCAAACACCGAACATTTTTGTAAGTTTCATCATCGGCCCAAACAATGTAGAACAATGCAAATAGTAGAACGTAGGAACTGCACTTCATTATTAATCTAAAACAAAAATAGATTTGCCGGTAAAAATTAACCTTATTTCACTAACTCATACACTATATTATTGTCTACTTACTAGAAAATAGAAGAGCGTATTGTTTCCATTTAGATCTTATACTAAAATTAATTGATATGGAGACGATACGTGTAATCAGTTGATTCGTTTTGACTTTTAGGTACACGTTACATTATTGTAATTGGTCACAACACAAACTAGACTATTTGATGCCAATAGCTAAACTGAAAAATTCTCTACAGAAAGAATGATAGAAATAGATATATTTTCCAACCTGATTTAAAGTTACATTGAGACTTAAAAAAATCTAAATAACAAACGTGTATGATATTACAAATGTTATAAATAAAATATATAATTATGTCACGGTACTAATTTATACTAGAGTATTGAGTTGTGTGCTTTTCGTTCAGGGTGCGTTTGATTCTGTATCTTACCGTCTTACGTTGGTGTGCTGCACAAATTGCTTGTCGCTGGACTTCCTTCTCGCCTTATTCACCTCTTCCGATCTTTTATGTCGAGTCAGACATTTCAAGTTCACCTGAACGCTGTGCTATTTTACCACCATTCAGTCCTTTCTGGGGTTCTCCTCTTTCCTATCTTCACTAGTCTGTGTGTCAATGTTATCACTACTGCTGTAGTAATAAATTACTCCAGTTGCAGTTTTTTTCCCTTACGCGCAATACACTGCGCTCGCGGATCAGTCCATTGACGTCCACGTCATTCTAAGCAAATTATCCTGTGTCCTCAGTGGCCTTTAAACCTATTGTTCTTGGGCTCTCCAGATCAAGCCATTACACAGACCATTGTTTTTACGCGACGTTATCCCAAAAATTTCCTCCCCTGGCAAGATTTAGTCCTATACACTGATCCCATCTGGAGTCACGCCACCTCTACACCCCAACTCAGACTCCTTGCCAGTCTCTTGTATTTTCCTTACACTGTGGTCTGCGCCACACACCCCCATTCCCCGTCATTCAGATATTTATAATAGATCAGGATTGTATTCCTTAATCAGGTCGATTGGGGCTGATCTTAGAGACCCTGTGCGTCCTTACGATCAGTTTCACTACCTCCTTCAACAGCCTCCACCAGTCGTCGAGGAAATCCTCTGGGAGAATTCAAGTAATGGTTACCCATCCGGCAGGACAGCAATAAATCGACGGTCCCAATAATAGAATAGTTCCAAATTAAGTTAGTTTTCCTCTGAGTGATACGATTCTTTAATTTAAAAAAAAAATCCTCTTATATTTAAGTTATTACTCTTATCAAAGGCTATTCGTTCAAATTTTACAATCTATTATATTATTGTCGGTATTTGTGTTAAATCTCCTGTCCATGAAAATATCTATTCTGTTGTAAAAACTAAAACTCAACTCAGCTGTTATTGAGTATTACCATTAACGTTATTTATAATATGTTATATGTGGAAGAAGATAGAGGGGAGGAATGGAAACAAATAGAATCGGACAAATACAATAGGGCTATTACAATTTTTTAAAAAATAGTTCACACTTTACATTGCCACCAATGGATAAAGAGGTAATGGCTGCTTCTGGAATAAATTTGATTGTTAATATTATTGACATACATAGTAGACTTTGTTGACAGTTGACCAAGAGACAGACCCGAATCCACCCTGGAGTAAGATGGACATCCTCCCCCTCTGCAGTTTTCACGTAAAACAATGTTATTAGCTAAAGGTAAAGTAAAATTTTCTATTGGACCATCCTAGATGCTCTTACTATTGATTGTTGTAGTCCAGTTCTCACGTTTCATTTTCAATTAATTATTGAAACTTAATATAAAATTAACGTCAGAACACTCATAAAAATCCTAATGTAGACGTGGTTCATGCATTAACTTCTTACATACCTTTAGGAAAGTGAGATCGATTACACGTATAAATTATTTGTCCTCACCCTGCCACATTATTTTAGATGCACTCACCCCAATTATAGTAAAATTACAAATAAACATAATAGTATACAAAAAAAATCCTTTACAAAAGACAAAACAACAATAAGTACGTATACTAACATTCTTACATCCCTCCAATCAGTTTCTACAAAATTACATATCGCTGTCAAATTATTTCCAGAATGAACCTCTTAACTTTTAAAAAGACTATGTTTTTTCATCTTTATTTTTTGTGGTATTATATTGAACAATTTAGTCCCTTAATCTTTAATGAGTAGAGTCCAAATGTAGTGGTGTTTACTCTGTTCTGGAAATAATAATTCAGACTTCTTGTAGAATAATTCCCCTTTTTGTATTCCCCAATTTTTAGGTTACTAATAGCTAGGTAGTTTTCAAGTTTATATGCCATTACAACAGTATAAAAAAAAGCTTCTGTAATTTCAAAGTACCCAACCAGCTTAATGTCACCGACCTCACCACTGGGCAGCCGAAAAATATGTTCATGCTGTGATTTGTAGTCTTATTAGTGGTATTAAATTACTTTTAAAAGTATTACCCCAGATTACATTTAAGTAGGACAAATGCGAGTTAACAATAGCAAAGTAGATGGGCTTTAACACGTTCGGAGTGAATTTGTAGGAGAGTTTCTTTAACAACCCAACTGGACCACTTTTTTTTTTTTTTTTGTGTGTGACATGGTTTATATGTGGGGTCCAAGATAGTGAGCTGTCAATGGTCAGACTGAGATATTTTGCTTTCCTTACTTGTTTCACTACGTTATTCCCAAAGCTATATGGTAATTAACTATATTCTTTCTATCTTTGTTTCCCGGTCTAATAAAAATGACGTAGTTTGACCTTTAAAGATTCAGCGACAGTTTATTGACTCTTAACCAATGGTACAACAATTTCAGGTGGTTTAATATCTTCTGCTATAGTTTTAAAATTTTGTCCAATGTAAAATAAACTTGTGTCATCTGCATATAGTTGTAAATGGCCTTGAAAATTTACCTGGAAAATGTCGTTAACATAAATAAGAAATAGTACAAATTACCAATCTTGAGGGACCCCATACGTGACACCACGTACAGTGCTTTCGTGATTGTTTATGTAAGTATTGATTTCTGTTAGTAATATAGTTCTTAAACCACTCAAGAGCTACTCTTATTCCTATTTTAGACAGATTGTATAATAGAATTTCATGATTGAAAGTGTCAAATGCCGTTTTTAATCCAATAAATAAATCTCCAGAAAGCTTAGTTTTGTCATCCAATGCATTCTGTATTTTATCAATCAATTCAAAAGCCGCAGTTAGTGTATCAGATTTCCCCCTAAATCCATATTGGGGGTGCTTGAAAAAATGTATTTAGTCTAAAAACTTAAGTAGTCTAACTTTCATTATTTTTCCTAATATTTTTGATATGGAAAAATAAGTGAGATAGGCCTGTAAGTTTGATGGATCACATTTCAAAGTGCCACACTTATACACGGGAATAATTTTTGATATTTTCAGGCGTTCCAGAAATTTACCTTTTTGTTATAAATGTATTAAATAGAACAGAGATATACTCTGCAAAAAAAATTTTAGCAGTATTTTAGTACTTTATTAGAACATTTATCAAAAGCAAACTTTTTGTGTTGCTAAGGTCTCTTATCATATTGCTTATATATTGTTTACATATAAAATGCCTACAGAGCTACCGAGACCATTTCTCTTTGCATCAATGTTGGAGAAAAAACCGGTAGATGGCAGCTTCAAAACCAAACTAACACTGCAGGCATTATTATTTTTATCGAGGATATTTTGGAAGACAATGCCACAATGCCCCAGATAATAATATGAATGTAACCGATTCAAGTCAGTTAATTTTTCCTACAACTGAGCGTAAAGTCAACGCTTTATTGTTCTCTTCTTACTATTCCGACTATGATTTCTTGAGTTAATCTGCATTTGCAAATTTACACACAAAGTAGAGCAAGTCGATCTAATAAACTTTTAAGTATATTTACAATAATCCTAATAACTTTTCACTACACCTTGAGTGTTGTAAATTTTATAGATCTTCAGTAATGGAGGGAAAATTAAGATTCACTCTACATTCTCTGTCAAACGGAAAAGTAGAAATGGCATCAAGAGATGAGTGGGAAGAGGAAGAGAAGTTTTAATATAAATCAAAACAAGTTTTTGTTCCGAGGATCTAAACTTAGCGATTTAAGGAAGTTTTTTAAATAATTTATTTTTCTGGATTATAATAATATGTGGAGTAGGTTTGACTATTGTAAGAATGAGTATTTCTATTACGATACTTTTTATTAGAGAATAGAACCAAGTTTGATAAGTATTCATTCACTAGTTTTAGAAACAGAGCATATTAAAAGTGGGCTGTTCACTTGTAGGGGAAATTTTCTTGTATTTCATCGGTCGGGTCCATTTCATGAAGCTGAGGGATGGTGTTTTTTATGAGAGTGATGTAATAGCTTGTTTCAATACATAATTTTAGAATAGTTGATAGAGTTACTATGAAAGCTATAATAATTAATTTGGACAAAATATTATGAGCATTAGTTAATATAAAAATATTAAGTAAATACTTTCTCAAAATAATTAAGATGACGAATAGGGCCAGTTTGGGTGAGTCTATTATTGGGGCCCTGACCTGTGCATAACGTGCTATGTGTATACACTTATTACACTAAAACATCGGCCATGATTCTGGTTCGGTCACCTGCTCAAATGTCGCGCTCATATACATGTGAAGTAAAACATTTTAGTAAATATTTATCGTTATTTAATTCGATTCTAAAGACAGTGTTGACACTTGAAAACTTACTTTTGCTGTTACAGCCAATGTGAAGTGCGGTAAGCTTTTGAAATTATTTATTTTGTGTTGTGGGGTTTCTGCCCACTACGTTTCAAACTTGGCTTTTAACTTATCAATAATTCTGTTAATATTCATTTTCATTTTAGGTAGCTTGGGTTATTATTATACAGTGTTTAAAATAATTTAACTCTCACTTGATTGTCTTACAATGTCTTATCGTTTATTAGTCTGTATTAGTTTGGTGCTTGCGAATAGTTTGTTTATTTTCATTTTACGTTCACAAAATGTTACTTAAATTCTTGATTTTTTATTTGATTAAGTTACCCAGATAAAGATTAATAAAACTAGTAAACATTGAAACAATTAAAGGAATTTTAAAGGCGAAAATTATTTTTAAATTAGGAGGCTATGTGGGAGATCGATTGAAATTAATATTTTTAACTGAATTCATACTTTCTTCGTGATTTTATATCCAATCATTATTAAACAAGTGCATAACATTGATAATTTTGAAAATGTATTATTTGTACTTCGTTTTTGTTTACTTTTCCACTATGCTAAACTTGTTATGAACGTTCAAAATTTATTTCGCCACTTACTAACGTTCGTTTACAAGGTTCAACATAATATTGTAACCGTGTTGGAAAATCAACCTTATGAGTTAACCTCACTAGGTTGAGATTTGCCTACTCTTCTTATGTGTATCGATTCATTCACCAACCTGTCTGTGCAGTTGGATGAAGTGTGGATATTGAAAGAAAGTCGGAGAAAGGAGGTGTGTAAGTAAACTACAGAGCAACGTTGCCAAGTCTTGCATAATAAAAGTAGCACATCGTGTTATTTAATAAACGGATATATCTTAATAATATTTTATATATATATTATAAAATATTCTTTTTGGGTTACAACAGTTACCTATACATACTTTATCTTAATATTATAAAAAAAAGTCGCCACAAGGAAATTAACTTGACAACAGCGTATACCTACGTTCTTTCTACAAGGGCCTGCCCTCGCTAGAAGCAACTAACTGCTCTTTTGGTCTGGGTTACTTTCGTGTCGAAAAATGAGGATTCGTACGTGTTGTCGAAAACGTAGAGCCGGAACCAGTTTGTGGGACAGTCGCATAATGGAACAAGAAGCCTTCCTCATCACAATCAAGACTTGTTGGCACTTGGCAGTGATAAGTCTCTTGATCCATTTACCGACGTGATACTAAAATAACTCCATAATGCACCTACCAGATGGTGAGAGGTGATTTTGTTAATCATACGAAGTATCCCTATTGATTTTATTGCCCATAGTGATATAGGAAAATACTATCAGTGTAATGTTTTATCAAATTCATTTCGTAATTAATCACGGCAGATAAGAGTAGTTGCAGGATTTTACTTTTGTTAAGGGGAGTGGGGGGTGAAGGCGTGGCCAAAATATGGAAATAGATTGTAGTTTTATAAAAAGTAAGTCATGAGAATGTCTAAAAATGATTTGAAACTAATATTGTTTGGGACATTGTGTCCAAAATCTCCTTCCAACTTCTTGAGAGGAATATTTGTCGAATCGAATACTTTACATAGGCCTACAGTTCGTTACCTTGGTTTCCATTGACGTCAGACGTGTGTTTCTTACTTTTATTTTGTGTATCCCGCATTCACTCTAATCGGACGCGCATGTTCGTTCCCGCCAGCTGGCACTTTGCCTGAAACCAGCTGCATCATGGGAATTGTTGCGGACAGCCTCTCCTCTCTCATCCCCCCTTCCTCTTGTGTTTGCCCGGGCAGAGTTTTGTCGCCCGGCCAAGTTGATGCACATTCTAGGGCCGCGTTAGGAAGTTTAAACAATGGAGATCGTCCGTCCAGTATTGACACCAAAGGCTGCTATTAGTGAATCACTAGCCTCGGTAACATTATTTCATGTGTCGCGGATATAAAATTATTCAAAGTAGTGAGGAGAAGGGATTTTAAATGTCTATTTTGAATAGCTACACGGACTCATTTGACGAAAGGGTTGACATAAATTTACAAAAAAAATATAATTCTTTTTAGGACACTACATTTGAACCATGTTTTTGGTATATTGTTTAATTACCTTGGCCATGAATTATTGGCTTTGAACTTCAAATATATTGCAGCATGTGCTAATTTATCAACAAAACTTTACCTAGTAAATGCAATAGGTAGATCACTCCTAAACCAAACAACACATTGCCAGAAATAAGTTAATTGGTTTTCCTTATAATTTAAATTTAAAGTCAAACTTACTCATACTGGAAATATACTTCATTTAATTTTTATTCTTGAATATACTTTAATAATTTTAAATCAAATACTGAAAAAATACTCAGCCTCTTTTTTATTGAGTGAAATGTGGCCACAGGAGTTAGCATCAATTTATTTACTATATGCAAATTGAAAGGGGAGTGGTAACCTCAACCTTTTAATAACCAGTTTTTCTTTGACATCTTAATTATTTAAAGTAAACATGCTATATTTTGAAAAGTTTGTTTTCTCAGGACTGCATATAAGTTTACATGCCTTGAGAGGTTTATATATGAGGGCCACACCCAAACACTTATTTTTGGGGAAGGAAAGGGTTTCTTCCTTAAATGGCTCAAATTTAATTCTCCAACAGGATAATATGTCAATTAGATTTTTAATATTTAACCACTCTTAAATCAATTTAAAGTGCTTTAAAACATAATTTGGATTGTAGTTAGGTGTTCAAGTATCATGTAGACCATTTTGGACCTCTTTACCCATTTGTAAAAAAAATGAGGGAACCCCCTTCCCCTCCATCTTACTTACATTATATTTGACCATTTTTTATGTAATTTGTTCAAATAAATAAAAATAACCAATTACTTTTCTTGCAATTCCTGGTAATTATTAAAACACAGGTTTAAATTAATGGTGCGAAATAATTAACAATAAATACTGTTGTAAACTGAATTAAATTTATTGTACTAAACATGTAAAATAAAAAAATAATAAAAAATTTGTAAAATATTATTTTTTAAATTAACGCTTAAATTAATTGAAATAATAAAAAAGTATTATTAGTGAATAAATGAATTTATAGTTATAAAAAACTCTAAACAACTAGTTATAAAAAAAACCTCTGAACCATTTTTAAAGTGATGACCCAAGTCCTTTAAAACATGTCTTGACACATTTAATTATGCCATTCTCACTAGTCTCTGTCTTATGTAAGCACTATTCTGACCCCCCCCCCCCCTCTTTGTCAGCTAAAATAATCAAAGTTTGAACCCCACTAACCCTTAAGGTGCGGCCGAAGGGAGCGCAAGTGTTTTTACAGTTTTTATAGCATTACACTTTTTTGGCCAAAATAAAATCAAATATTTCTCCAGTAGCAACATAGAGTTTAGCTTTCTGCACATGCTAATATCAACAGATTTTGAATATTGATCAAGGGTGTCCTGGAATCTTGTCAAAATGTGTTCTCTTTATTTAAAAAGTGTTGACAAAATTCCAGGACACCTTTGACCAATATTCAAGATCTGTTGATATTAGCATGTGCAGAAAGCTAAACTCTATGTTGCTACTGGATAAATATTTGATTTATTTTGGCCAAAACCAATTAATGCCATAAAAACTGTAAATTACTCGCGCTCCCTTCTGCCGCACCTTAAGGTGCTTACATAATACTTGAATGCCCCCTTAGGATTTTTATAAGACTCCAACGAGCTACAATCTTAAGAGAGATTGACGAGAAATACAAAATTATATTACTAACATACTTTTGGAGGGATAGTTAGTTACCTTTACTTTCCTGAAGAGTGTGCTGTGACATGAATAAAGCTGCATGTTAACATTTAAAATCAAAATTTTCTCAAAGATCAAAGGGGATTTTTTTATCCTGACTGCTGAGTGTGTTTTCATTTTGCTTTAGAAATACTTTATTGGGCCTCTGTATATTGTCATAAATAGTTCTTTGCGTTTTTACTCCTGATGTGAGCTAAGGTAAAATCATTCAAATATCTTAACACAAAGGTGGGAAATTGGGGTAAGTTACAGATCTGTTTTTTATTCTTAATTATTCAAACTAGCTCAAAACAGACACCTTTGGCATTGTATGTCCAAGAGTTGTCCCGCACTCAACGTCATTATTCACTCACCTTGCTAAGCCAAAAGTTTTGGGTTCGATTCCTGTGTCTAGCTAATTTAAATTAACTATAATCAATTAACCCTATCCCAAAGTAATGCCGGGATCATGATCAACTTAACGTTCACATAATGTAAAGACACTAGTGTGTGACCAGGATTCATGTGATGGAGACAATGGACTGTTTGAAGAGGAATTTTTCACTAAAATGAAACCCAAGCATGTATAATTAACTTAATAATATATATATATATATATATATATATATATATATAAATAAATGTTGGGCTATTAAAATTATTTTTAAATATGATTGACTAGGATATTTAAAACCAAATAAATATATTTGAAGTGTAATTAGCATATAATTTATTTGCAATTGTAAAAACATTTCAAAATCTAAAATAACTTGTTCTTGAATAAATTTATAAGCATAATCAAATCAAATTTTTAAAAAAAACCTTAAATAATTCATAGTAGTGACCTCTGTAACTCCCTAATATGAATATTAAAAAAAAGCTTAGTTGTGATCATGAATTAATAATATCCACTATTGCTAAGTTTTTTTTTTTTCAAAACCAGCCCAAGGTCTTGTTTTTCATAATATTTTTCATGAAAAGCAAAAGCTGAAAAAGTTTGATGAGGAATGTTAATTTTTGTCTTATTATTTTTTGCCTACTTTATTCCTTTCTCTCGTTTAAGTTATGCTCCTCCAAAGCTTGATATTCCCTTACTTTGACTACTGTGACATTGTTTATAGTGACTTAACTGAAGAGCTTGCACAATGAATACTTGCATTTGATTTATTTACAATCTAAAGTACCAAGGCCATATCTCTAAATACTTTGACAAGCTGAAGTGGTTACGACTAAATGAACGGCGGACACTTCACCCCCTCAGTCTCCTACACAAGACTTCCTCACTGCATTACTTAGCAACCAATTTTAAACTACTAAAAAATCAGCTCCAGCTTAATACACGTGCTAAAAACTCTACCCTTATAAGCATCCCTTTTCACAAATCTGAATCTTATTCCCATTCATTCACAGTCACAGTTTACCTTAAAACTGTTTATAAGTAAATGCTGGAGTAATTGTATGAATGAAGGAATGGATGGAGGTAATCTTATGATTAAATTTGACATTTTAGACAATCATTTTATATTCACTATTGTTATTATAAGTGTGTTTAGTTTAATTGGTTAAGTGTAAGACAAGGCGAACTAGCCTTAACTTCGCCAAAATGTCGCAAAATAAAGACAATAAATAAATAAAAGGCATGTTTTTATTAAAAGTAAGTACCGTTTTGAAATTAAAAATACACAAGTGTACTTTTTTTTATTAATTTTATTTCTACTTGAAAGCCTGTACTTAATCTACTTTACAACATAATTTCCACCAATATTAAGGCACTTGTCGTATTGTACAACCAGCTTTTGAATTCCATCCTCATAGAAATCTGCCACCTGATTTGATAACCACTGCATAGGCCGTTTTGAGGTCCTCTTCATCGTCGTGGCGCTGACCACCAAGATGCTTTTTTAAATGCAGGAACAAGTGGTAGTCACTAGGCGCTAGATCAGGACTGTACGGAGGGTGATCAAGATCAAGTTGTTTCCAGCCAAATGATGCGATGAGATCTTGGATACAATTAGCCACATGTGGACGGGCATTGTCATGAGGCAAAACAATCCCCTTACTCAGCATGCCACGCCTTTTGTTTTGGATTGCACGGCGCAGTTTAGTTAAGGTCTCAGAATTTGTGTCTGCATGAGGCAAAAAATCCACAATCAACACCCCCTTCCTATCCCAAAAACAGTACACATGATTTTTCGGGTTGAAATTTTTGCTTGAACTTCACTTTCTTGGGTGATGTTGAATGCCGCCATTCCATGGATTGTTGTTTCAATTCTGGCGTAACATGAGCCACCCATGTTTCGTCGCCTGTGACAATTTGGCTTAAAAAATCATCACCAAAATCACTATTGCTCAAGGAAAGTCAACGCACTGGTTAAACGTTTGGTTTTGTGCACCTCAGTCAACATTTTCGGTACCCAGTCTGAGCACAACTTAAGATAATTTAAGTGTTCTGTCACACTTCCATAAAGAACACTTCTTGAAACTTGAGGAAACTCATTAGATAAAGATGAAATCGTAAAGCATCTGCTCTCTCGAACTTTTCCATCAACTTTCTGCACCAAGTCTTTAGTAATGACAGAAGGTCACTCATAATGTTTTCTCCATACACTTCACTGATATGCCGATGAATTTTAGCTGCTTTCACATCTTTTGCATGAAGAAAACAAATAATAGAGCGTATTTCACAGTCGGTGGGATTTTCAATTGAGTAAGCCATTTTAAATACAAAAATACCTAAACATAGTCAAATAATTCCGTAATGGTGTCTGTGGTTAGCCAACAAATGGAGGTATTCAAAGCGCATGCGCGGAACGGCAGTCGAATTTCTAAACGGTGCTTACTTAAAAAAAACACGCCTTGTAACATCTTCATTTCCAATTATAATAGATAACTGCAAATATCTTTATTTCCAAGTAATGTTTTCTTAATATTATGTTGGTTTTTCCTTGAGGATTCTGTATCTTTATTACTAGGTATTTATTAAATTAATTAGTTATTTCAAAAAATGACTTGAGGAAAGGATCAGCTCTCAGGGGATGGTGGAGGCTGTTCAAACAAATGTGATGTTTGTGTGTGTGTAATAATATCTATTAGGGCTGGATCAAATCCACTTTTTTATTTTATGTTTTTGACATGCTGTGTACTGGATTTTTAAAGAAAATATACTGGAATTTTAAAACACTAGTCCAGTAGACACCCTATAAACGCATTGGAGGCATGAGTAAGGCTAGAATTTGTGTTAGACAATTCATATCTCTTTCACTTTTAGCTAACAGAATTTATTATTATTATGTGTTCTATCTTACGACAGGTCCATTCCCTTTATCAATGAACTTAGACCGCCAATGCATCCTGTCCTCTGCCTCCTCCAAGTTATCTAATATTTGAATCCTCCTCCTTCCTAATTGATTGAATTCATTACCTTTGTTTTATTAAAATTGTGATCTAAGCCATGGTTTGAACCCTACATATTTCATTTGAAATCATTTATTATTAGAATATTAAAAAGATATATTAAAATCATCCAATTGTATATTATTCTGTGAATAGTGAAAGTCTTGTTATATTAGTAATAACTAATATTATTGATGTATACACTCCTCACTACATATTATTATAATTTTTTTTATTAAATGTTCTTGTCATATTATTCCCAAGTTTTGCACCATATTTTCAGTTGGCAAACTTATTTATTATAGAAACTATAATTTCTTTAGTTAAGGAAATACAGGGTTCCTACGATCTGGAAAGTTAGGGGAAAAAATAAGCCAGTGAAATGACAATTCATGTCACACTTAGAAAAAAACACCAAAAATATTTTTCGTATTTCCTGCACCATAAGCCCCAATGAAAAAAGCTGAGGGGCTCTTACCATGCCCAAACTTGCTGTAAAACAAGCTTTGGTAGCATTTTCTTTCAGAAGGTGAACGCAGAGATCTCCTGGCCTGCACATGGCAATTCTCTTAACTTTAGTGATCTATTGTTTTTGTTCTTGTTCAAGGTTTGGCATCGTTATAATTGGATACAGTGCATTAGGACTCACCAGCAATGTCTAACAAAAAACAGTCTTTAACAAGCTCTGGCTAAGCCCAGACCATCTTCCTGAATTCTCATACTCAGTGGTGGTGAAAGTAATAAGTTGCAGGCGTTTTGTAAAGCATGCAAAAAAATTATAAACTTAAGTAATATGGGAAAGCAAGCATTAGCTTCTCATGCAAAAGAACTACTCATATCAAAACTGTTGAAACTTTGACCAATCAACACTCTTTTTTCTCAAAAATGTTAAGTGATTCAGGTTCGAGCTCCCCAGTTTCAACAGAATCTCTGGCACACAAAGACATTCTTCCTAGTGGTGATTCAGTTGGTTGCTCAAAGAGTTTTTCTGTTTCATCGGAAATTGTAAAGCCGCAGAGGGAAGCTGTTGCCAAAAGTGAAATTAGTGTCTCTAAGAAACCATAACACTTTTGTTATAAAAGATGATATAACTACGGAGGAAGTCATTTGGGCTATGCAAGTTGTTGACAAAAAATGTCTTTCAATTTGTGCAATAATTTAGGTACAATTTTTCAGTTGATGTTTCTTGAGTGTTCCATTGCCAATGCCTTTACCCTTGGTGGAGACAAGGCTGCATACTTTAGTGTGCATGGCTTGGCTCCATACTTTCATAACAATTTACTGGACCGCCTAAAATCATGTAACAACTTTGTAATTTGTCTTGAAGAAGTGTTGAATAAAGTTACTCAAAGAGGACAAATGGACATTGTAATCAGATTCTGGGAGAAGGAAAATCATAAACGTCATCAGTCGTTACTTAAACAGTGGGGTTTTTTTTTTTTGATAGGAGCACTGCTGAAGAATTACTGAAGCATTTCTTGAATGGTATTTTTCCTTTTCCACTCTCTAAGTTGATACAAGTGTAAATGGATGGCCCAAATGTCAATTTAAAGTTTATAACACTTCTTCAGGAACACATCAAATCTGTCACAGACAATGAAGTATGTAGTTTGCTAAATCTGGGGACAAGTAGGCTTCATGTTGTTCATGGTTTCTTGATAACAGGAATGGAGTCTGTTGATTGGGATATAAGTAGCTTATTGTGTCACATGTACTACCTGTTCACTGAATCTCCAGCTCGTCGAGTATTGTTTACCCAGTTGACAGGGTGTACAACTTTTCCATTAAAGTTCTGTGGTGTGCGGTGGTTAGAAAATGCAAAATGCTTTCAAAGGGCATTACAAATTTGGTACCATGTTGTTAAGTTTCTCAAAGAAGCAAAACTTCCTAAAAACAAAACCTGTAGAGACACTGAAAATAGCAGCCTGTGATCCATCCCTGAAGTGTAGACTATCTTTCTGCAAGACAAATGCAGATGAATGTCAGCCTTTCCTGCAACGGTTCCAGACATCAAAACCAATGACTCCATATCTTTTTGAAGCTGTAGAGAAACTTCTAAGATACCTTATGAATTGTTGCATGAAACCTGATCTGATGAAGTGCACGGGTCCAAAGTTACTGGCTATCAACACAAAAAAAATCTGAAAATTTGATCCTTAGCAAAAATATTGATATAGGATTTGCAACAAAACGTTTGTTAGGAGAAACTGTGATCACATTAGCAGAAAGACAAAAACTAGAATTTATACACGATTGCCACAGTATGTTAACCACCATGATTGCAAAACTACAAGAAAGAAGTCCCTTAAAACAGAAAGCTGTAAGAGGTTTGTCTTCATTGGATTCTTGTGTTATTCAACATTCACCTCAACTGGGCCAGAAGAGATTTTCTTTTCTTTTCAAGGAACTCAGCCATGCCAACATCATAAATGATGTTCTGGCTAAAAATGCCAAGCAAGAATACGCATTTTTGCAACCTCAAATAATCTCAACTTCAAGAAATATTTTATCCTTGTGATCAGTTTAGTGATGAAGTAGGACTTAACACTATTTATCGTAGCTTTCTAATAGGAGATGCAAACTACAAACATCTTTGGGGAGTTATAAAGATTTGCCTCTTGTCGCATGGGAATGCAACTGTTGGAGGTGGTTTTTAAGTCAATAAATCTTTACTGGTTGAAAATATGCATGAAAAGACAGTCACTGCACAGCGTCACATTCATGATGAGGTACAAGAAGCAGGAGGGATTAAAAACATACACATTAGCAAAAAGATGTTGGATTACGTGAGAGGTGCTCGGAAACACCATCATGAATACTCGGAGATGAAGAAACGGGCAAGACAAGAAGAAGGAGAAAGAAAAAAAATTAATGATGGCAACTGAAGAGAAACGAGAAGCAAAAGAAGTGGAGTTGCAAGAACTGAAGAAGAAACAAGCTTCACTTTATTAAATATTGTATAGTTTCTTATTATATGACTATTGTGATAATTTTATTAAAAATAAAATTGACTTGAGACATGAATACTATGAAAGCAGACATAATTCCTACTGTTTTGAGATATATTCATTCTAGGAAATATACAGGTTAGGTAAAATAAAACTGTAATGATGCCAAACTTTAGTAAACTCCATTCACGGTAGGAATTACTCTCTGAAAGGTCTTTTTTCCTACCAATATCATACTATAATAGCTTTCTGGTAGGGAAAAAGGCCTTTCAGAAAACAATTCCTACGGTGAACAGACTTTATGTTCTTAGTGTCCTGTTATTTAGTACGTATTTCTGCACTTGATAGTAGAGTGAATCAAGTTTGTTACAACTTTTTGACAGGGTTAAATATATTTTATTATCATTCCATCATTTTCCCTGAACTGATTGGCAAAACGTCTGCTTTCTTATTCTTCCATGAGAGGTGAGGCAAGGTCGGCTGCAGGGGAGAAGGAGGCCGAAATAAATGTAATTAAATTAATATTTTCACATGTCTAGTACTCCAAAGTTATAGTGGAAATTTTATGAGAAGTTGGTCAAGGAACTTGGGAAAATAGTCAGGGAGATTTTCTTTACAAATACTGTAGGAACCCTGATTAATACTGTGCACACATAATCTATGGCATTGAAACTTGCATAGCCTGTGATTGCCAAAATGAGTTTAGCATTCATATTTTGGTCCAGTACATTTGGGTGTATTTTCCACATTTGACTTTTTTTTAGAAACCATAAACTGCAAACTACTATATTTTGTGGGTTTAATTTATTGCAGGCTGGATCTAGTAATAATTTGAGTGTTGCAAACAAGTGCGCTGGCTACATGCGGCCCTCGAGTTGGCAAACCCTGGGATAGTCACAACAAACTGAGCTTCATGGATATCCAAATAAGGCATTGTCTTTTTGAATATCTCATGAAAAAACAAATCATTAATAATTTTTTAAAATGTAACAAATGTAACTTTCACAATATAAATGAAAATATAGAGGGTTTTTGATTTACTAATTTTTGTGTTGCAAAGGGTTTTCAAAGAACGGGTTATTTTTTTTCAACCAAAATAATGGTGTGTAATATTTATATATATATATATTATAAACTTCTAACGCAGTTGTTTGAACTATAAATACATTTAAGTGATCTCCATAGATCTTTAGTTATTCTTACACAAATTTGAAAAGAAGTTCACTATGTATCGACATATTTATCAAGTCTACTTTTCAAAAAGTTACAAGTAGAAAATGTAGTTGCATTGACCACTGATAGTAAAAACCGGGAAAAGTGCTGGATTTCGCCGTCTGTTGGGTATTTTAAGGTGAGGAGCACTTTAATAGCAAGTTAACTAAACAAAACTGTTAAAAATAACTACAAATTGTAACTTTATTACTACCCTCAATATTGAGGCATCTCATGGAACGTACAAATAATGGATTTAATTCAAATCATTATTGTTGCCAATTACCTACATGCTCTCCCCTTTCTACAGGCTTGAGAATATCGAGCTTAGTTCCTAAGCTGAATTTTTTTACTACTATCAATATTTAATTGATATATGGTTTACACATTAGTTTAACAAAAATAAACCAAGACAAGCGATTATTTACGACAATTGAATGCTCTTCCCGGAAAGTACAGTTGCTGATTAGATTCCTTATACAACCAAGGTGTAAATATCTATCCATCCTTCGCTCGTGTTTGAGTTTGCATACAATTATTTTTAATAAATGTCCATATTAGCTTGATGAAATTGTTTTTAATATTACAATTTTAAGGTGTCAAGGTGCAGCAACCAAAGTCATTAGCATAATACAAGTTTATGTCTAGCTGATGTTCATTTAGTATTAACAATATAACTTTCTAAATAACAGTGTATATAATAATACCTTTTTCAATTTTACCTCATTTTACTATAGAAAAAGCAACAAAAGAAAAGTTTCACTCAAGATTTAACTCAAAACACACACACACACAGTAAATATTGGGAAATTTTCAAGGTGATTTGCAATTGATTATATTATACCCAAAAACAAACAGCAACATTGTGTTGATTTTGTTTGTTCTTGTAACTTGTTCTCATATGTTTCTCAATGTTCCTTATAAGTTGCCAGTATTAATAAGTAGTGGTAAGTTATATCGATCGTTCAAGGGTGTCCTGGAATTTAATGACAACTCTTTCTCTTCATTTAAAAAGTTTCATCTAATGCTGCAATGCTAATGACATATGTTCAAGAACTGAGGTAATAACATGCAAAAGATCACTAGTCACAAATTAAAAAAGGAAAAAAATCAGCTAGCACTAGTTTCTCATTCTTCATGTTAACTGGAATACTTCTGTGTTGGCCTACTCTGAATCAAGCAAAGCCTCATAGATCTCCTTTAAATAATATTACAAAAACCAGCGGTTTAGAGCGAGCAAAATCTCTTTATGTCCCCAAGTCTGATTTCATCAAAACCCCACATGTCCGCACAACCAATAGGAGGCAGGGAATTGAGGCACGTGACACAGCATTAGTATGCTTTTTATGTTGGTGTGTCTTCTCCTTTTATAGGTCACATGAGTTTATGGTTTTTCTGTAGTTTTTTTGCTTAAAATAATGGATAAAAGTAGGGAACAAGAATTAAGTTTTAGTACAGTGAACCAAGGGTCTAGGTAACAATGTAAAATTAATGTTTCACCATGTGACACTGAAAAGAATTTATGATATTCAACTTCTCTGAGTCCAATGGATTTTCGGCTTGTAAGCACAACAAGAAAAGCTTTCCATTGCCGTAAGATATGACTGAAAGATGTGTTAGATTTTCGAAAGAAACTGTACTATTCATGTGATAGATAAATGGCTTCAAAATCAAATTATCAGCAGGTTTATGCAATACTCAGAATAAAACATCAGGCTTGCCTAGGCTCAGGCCTACCACAGGCAAAGCCAGATAAACCTGTCACAGTTTGTAAAAAGTAAACTCTACTCAACAGCTTTTTAATTTTTCAAGAATAAATTGGTTTTTCACATGTTTAATTACTATATTTTAAAATTACTAGGCCTATCAATAAAATAAAATAATGACTGCAGACAACTTTTTTGACAGCCCCAGTACCAGTACTCTTAGAGCTCACCTGGTGGCCACTTAGGAAATATGTGTTTCCATGACAACGAGATTGATTTTTGATAGTGTTTTGTCTATATTGCCATATGCGCACTCTAAAGTGGTGATATAAAAATTAATTTATGTATAATCATTCATGTCTAATATAGTAAGCTTTGTTAATCGTCCACCAAAAATTATCAGTCCATCACAAAGAATAATTATAGAAATATTTGTAAAGTTGCCTAATTATTCTCAAAATTGTTTTAGGGCATAAATAGATATTTAAAGGGATTTTTATGCTACAGAATCAATTATGGCCTACTGATACATGGTGTAAATTAACAAATTACACAGCAAATATTATTTTTATATAACATTTACGTTTATATTTTATTCCATTATAAACGCGATTACTATTCAGACAGCCAGGGTTCAAATACCCGTTTAGGAGTTATTTTATTTTGAATAAATGAACAAGTTTATTTTAGATTGAGTCTTTATGTGAATAATGATGAGCTAACTGAACCCTAATTGAATAAATAAATACACTCGTAAATAAATAAGCCCTGTAGTCAACATTTTGAAACACTTGGATTAAAATATATATTAAGTAGGCTACCCTTAACTAAAGCAATAAATTAAAGAACTACACTAACTTCTGGAAGATACGAAATATTCCTTTTTGTTTAAAAAATATGTAATATAATAAAATATATTTTTTCGAATAAATTATCAATGTTATGTTTGCCCACATGTTAATGTAAAGATTTTAATCTAATATTTTTAGTTTCTTTTAATAGAGAGATACAATAATCTACTCACACCCCAAGAGTTAATGGAAAAGAGGAAAATGATTCAGTCCAAACTGCCTACCGTGCTTTGCGTACTTTCATTTCAAATACCTTACGACATCTTTGGATGCATTGACGCTGTGTGTTCGTCCCTGAAGTGTGAGGCCCCGAAGTAGGCGTAAAGGATTGTGAGCTATCCATCTCTCTCGCCCCTTTTGCTGGTAGCTTGTTTGCAAGAGTCATCGGCGTTCGTAGTGCTCTAAACATTAATTATTTTTAAAAGTGGAGTTTGGTAGCTTGCGATGATATACGTTAGTGAAATATAGTATTCTGTCACAGCAAAACAAGATAAGTGTTTGTAAGAGTTTATATTTGGAAATTTTTGTGTAATCCTTATGGACGACAGCGAGTTTGATATTTGCTGCGTCGTCAACTTCAAGAAAAAATCATATGAGGTATGAAACAAATTCATTTGCCTATATTTTTGAACCATATTATTATGGCTATAGGATGACAGGCATATAACTATCTCGTTAAATGAAAGGTTGCTGCTAACCTTATTTTTTTTGTCCTTGTTTTCAGTATGGTGTTTACATTTTCAAGGTCGCACCAGTCGTTTTCGATACTTCAAGCCATACTTGCGTGGCACATAAAATGTATAATATTCTCAATTAATTTTCTTTAATTGATAGTTATATTCATTATTAAAAATTTAGTTTCATAGCTATTGATTTTCAACCTTTCTTGGTTTGACCTCTTGAGTTTTGCTTTACATGTTGGTCTTTGAAAAACATGGCCATTTCAGATAAAGCGTTCCATATTATTTTAATTTGTTTATTTTATATTTTCTAATGGACCATTACTTTATTGATTGTTTTAACATTTTCATTCCTATAGTTTTTACATTTTTGAAAAAGAAGTATTTGCCATTAATGAAAGTTGCAAAGTTTTTTTTATATGTGTGTATACTATTTTGGTTTTAGTAACTATAGTAACTATTGTAAAATTAAAAACGTTTTAAGAACATTAATTATTCAGTTAGCTAAGATCTTCTAGCATACCTATTATTCTCTCTCTATAGGCCTATATATAATTAAAGTCTGAATCAAATACTAATTTTCAATCAGTGAAATTTACTCCAATGAGCCAAAGAAACCCAATAAATTAGTATACATAACATTTCTCAAAGATGAGCAACCCTGCATAGAAGTAGGCCTATATTTTTTCTTGTGTGATTTCCATGCATGCAGGGCTTTTATGACCACGACACAAAACGTTTAAACTATCACCAAAAGTCAGATGCTGGCCTTTGCGACAAAAGTTATCATGACTTAAAACATTGCTAGCTCAAACATTTATCGGCTAGATTGACACTCTTTTCTGCGACTATGTTTGCTCTATTTTAGTTTGTGTTATGCTGAGATCATGATCAACCTAATTTAATTTGAACTTAATGTAACATTCACAAGAAAACAGATGTTTGATCACGATTCACATAACTTAACGTAACAACTCGTCAAACATCTCCATTTTAGAGTACCTATGTGTTTTGATCTGTGATTTGTTCTATTTGCAAAGTGATGATCCGTGAATGCTTACAATTTTCAATCGATAAAATAAATGTATATTAATAAACTTTTTTGATAAATTTAGCTTTCATTTTTTAGTTTAATTATTTTGTTTCAATGTCTAGTCACTAGAGTTACTAAAGAGTAAACCTTGGTCATAAAACCAACAAATAAACTACTAAATAGCCCTGTGGACCCCACTCGCATAATGATTGGCTGGCTAGATCACGTGATACCCTTTATGTAACGTTAAGTTAACTGCATCAGATTGATTCCATTTAAAAACATGAGAAGAACCTTTACTTTAAGTTAACCTTAAGTGAACGTTAAGTTGATCATGATCCCGGCATAAGTATATTGGACAAATAACCTTAAAACTAGTATCAGCCCAATAAAATGGGTTAGGAATTTCAGTGTTTACATTTGTTGGTTTTAAAGCAAAGAGTCGAAAGGTAGATGTTTCAATTTTTGCATACTGACAAATATGTGATGCAAGAAATATGTTTGAAATAATAATAGGCTATAATTTAGCCTGTTATCTAGGTTTATATCATAATGTAAGCCAAGAGAGGGATTAGCACACACATACAGAGTGTTTTAAACTCAACATTATCAAAATGCATTCTAATCTGTTGACCCACTTTATGGGGGGAACACTGCTCGGTCCCTTTGGTCTTGATGTTTTCCTGTGGTGGGGGCGTTGGATCCGAAATCCCATTCCCTCCACACAAATTTGGACACATTTATTCTCTAATCATACCTTTCTCACAATTTCCCCATTAGTTTAAAGAATGTGGATTGACAATGCAATAAAAAAAGTGTTATGTTAAAGATGCCTTAACGAAGCTTTCATGATATATTTAAACCGAATAGGAATAATACGAGTTCTGTGTAATATTGCAACCACGATTGCTAGACCAAACATTGACATTGAAAGGAAAGACCTGCCATGTAGTAAAAAGTGAGAAAGGGCGGACAGAAAGTGATGGCGCAGACAAACAAGTGCTCATTGTTATTGGAAAGTCTACGACACCACGGTGTTTTAAAAATGTAAAGAAGCTACCTTTGCTCTACTATGCCAACTCGAAGCTAGGATGAAATCAAATATTTTCAGAGACTTTCATTGTGCTCTTGATGCATCATTCATTGCACAAGGAAGGAAAATCCAGAGATTTTCTGAGACTTTCTTTGTGCTCTTGATGCATCATTCATGTTACAAGGAAGGAAAATACTTCTATTATAGACAATTGTTTAGCATATTCTGCACACATATTTTTTTAGAATGTGAGGTAGTTCTTTACCCTCTAACTGAACAAGTTTCATACAGCCTCTTGATTTGGGTGTGATCAAGTGTTTGAAGCAGGTGTACAGACAGGAATCAGCTAGTGCAGAGAGCTGTTTGTCTGATGGATGCAGGGAAAGGAACTTGGAGAAGGGGCAAGATGGTGACAAGGATGAAGATCAACCAAGCCCGAACCAGTGTCAAGTTTTATGGAAGCACTTGATGCGTTTGAGACCATGAGAGTGTTTGTGTATGGTCACGATATCACCGACAGAGACCAAGCAAATATTGTTAATATTAAACATGTATTGTTAAATTTTAAAAGTGAAGGTTTACTAAACAAATGAAGATTAATGACTTTTTAAAAAGAAGGAATTGGAAATGAACTTTATGTGGAAACATTTATTTGTGTACAGATGGTTTTTATTAATTTTATATAGGCTCCTGCATTTAACATTTTCTCGTATCCATAGTTAGTCAGTCCCCCCGCCCCCTGTCCCCAGTTCCCCGACGAAAACGATGACTTGAGGTTTCACTGTTTAATATAGGGTAACAGTATACCAGCACTATAAACAGTAAAAATAATCTCTATCTAATAGGATATGAGAAAGTTATTCGGTAGTTACATAACATAACTTTATGAAGATAAGCCTGGGGGGGGGTGGGGGGGTTAAGCATACATATTACCAAAACATTGTTTCTGTAATGGCCAACCAACTACTCATGCTGGTTCAATCCCGGTCCCAGCACATATTTATCTGATCCAAACCCTTCCTTCACCTCTGACAAGATGTGTATTACTCACAACTTGTGAATGTGTGGAGTGCACGAGGTCTCTTAATATTTACCATTAAATTAATAAAGACTTCACATAAATGACATATAACTGATTTTAGAAATACAACAGATACTACTAACTTTCAATTAAACCTTGGCTCTTGCCTGCTCTTTGAAAACACGTGATTGGCACATCCTCCAAATTTCTAAAAGTCAGTTCCATAGAACTTTTTTTTTTGGTCTGAAATAAAATGTTTGATTTTTACATACAAGGTGATATTAATATAATACAGTAAAACCTTGGATTGCGAGTAACTTGGTCTGCGAGTGTTTGTAAGACGAGCAAAAATTTTCAATAAATTTTAACTTGATAAACGAGCGATATCTTGCAATACGAGTAGTACTATGGTTATCCTTTGTCTGCGAGCAGTGTCATTGGATAGGTTCTTTGTTAAAGTCGCACAAAAAGAAAAATATTTCCATTGAGCCAACATATAGCAGTGATTCCGTTAGTGACAGTGAAAGTCGTCCTAAACCCACCTCCTCTCCTCCCTCTCATATACCTCACACAGCCACGATTAAATTTAATTAATACATTTGATTACAGTATAGTTACATTTAAATAACGAAAATAAAAAAGGTATTAATCATTTTCAAATTAAATATTTTTGGGTTGTGGAACGAATCATCTGAGTTTCCATTATTTCTTATGGGTGAGATTTGCTTTGATATAAGAGTGCTTTGTATTACGAACACGTTTATGTAACGAATTATGCTTGCAATCCAAGGTTTTACTGTACTTATACTTAATATACACATGGTTGGTTTGTTTGCCTTTCAAAAGACCAGTCTACATACACACTGTACTATTGTGACAGACTTAAAATAAATTACATTCCCTTGATTGATTTTTGGTTCCATATTAGTCATTTGTTCTTTGCCTTGCCACTTTATAAATTGGTTTCTTTTCTCGATCAAGTAAACACAGGAAGGAAAATGAGCTTATCAGAACCAAGAAATATGGTTTTTCCAAAACTTAGAGTTGTGTTTACAAACTGACATGCCACGGGAGAGACACGCTGTTGGGGCCACTATGTGGCAATGCCACATTATCTAATTACGCTAATGGTTTTAGGGATCTAGGAAAGCTATATTTATAGTAAGTCGTGCCTGGATAAAATTATAGTCTTATTATCTCACTTCTATTCACATTTTGATTCTTCACCCAGCAACTGATTTTAAATATGAATCACCGATTTACATTTTTTGTGCCAGAAAATAGCATTGGAAATCCCCTATTACCACCTCAAACAATACATTTAGCTTACTTTTAGTTTTTGAGCAGCTGGTCAACCTGTGTTATCTCAGAGTTTATGTCCAGGGCTGCCATGCTTCTTCGCAAATACAAGGAGTTCAAGAAAAAGTAAAAAAAAAAATCACTTAAAGATTTGTGAATTTGTTAATATTTAATACAAAAAAAATTCAGCTCTTCTGTGTACTGTAAATGTTTGAAAACACAGGGAATTCTTTTATTAAGAAAATACTGGAATCCATTTTAGATAATATATGAATATATATGTTTTGTTAATTTAAGTTAAGCTTAGCACTGTTAAACTTAACCAAAAGATGTATTACCCTATGAGGAAAACCTCTTTTCGCTTATGAGGTAATTGTATTATACTTGGAAGAAGGTACAGGAAAGGTGGATGGATACATATAAAAGGAACAAACAAAATATGGCTTTTCTATAAAAGAAGAACACATTTCACACTTTACATCACTGCCATTGGACATTGAGGTATTGGCTTCCTGTTCAAGGAATCGATAGCTACTACGCATTTCCCTGACCTAGGTTTTCATCAGGAGGGAATGTGAAACGTGCAACACAACTTCCCGAAAGAGGAAACCAAAAAACACAAAAGGTGGAAGAGGAAATATGTTTCTATCTATCTTTCCAAAAATATATCAACATTTGTTGATTGATTATTTTTTTCTTATTCAAAGGCTCTACTCTTCCTGGCTGCTTCCCAAATTTACTGAAATGCTTCGATCAGTATACATTAGTGTAAAGTATCAATTTTCCTGAGGGGTTGTTATGGGCTCTTTAACCTAAAGATTTCCCATAAACACAAAAAATTGTTGCTGAATCTTCATCTGGTAGGGGGCCATCATGATATGAGAATGCTGGGAAGGTGGCATTTTTTGTACCACTTTAAGTTAATTTCTATGCATGTAATCTAAATAGGTAGTAAAATGTGGTGTTAAAAAAATTAATTATCTTGACATCATTGCATTAAAATTCTTGAGCCTAATAAATTTAATCTCAATGTCAAAGATAGATTTTTATATAAAAAAAAAGGTTCTATTAATTTTTCGTACAAAACTGAAATGCTTGTTGTGTTTGGCGCCAACAAAATTTCTCATTATTTAAGAAATTTCCAACTCTAAATAGGGGATAATATATTTGCTACTCTACTATCTTTTAAGTTTTCATTTAACTAAAACAATAGCAATTGTTTGATAAAGTAACAGTTTACGTTGAACTATCATGTTTATATGTGCTTTAGTGTCTCTGGTTAGACGTTGGTTTTCACATAGTGATATGGTATGGTATGATTACAGCTGCCTCAATGTGATTTGAGATGAAACGTCGAGTGGAGGAGGCTGGAGCAAAGCAGGAGCCTAGCGGCGTGTTCCACAACACAACCCCACTCTCCCCGCGGGGACTTGAGGGTGTTACCGTTCAGTTCCCAGTGTACACCCCTGCCATGCCAGGGGCTACCACACCCATCGCTGCCCCTAAGGTCAGTCACAATACCTTTACACCCATTACCTTTTCAGCCGGTGGCTTTTTTTTTTATTCAAGTCATATTTTTCCACCATGGCTTGCTAGGCCTATTGTAACTTCATATGCCTTATTATCTAACTTAAGACTAGAACAGCACAACATCCAGTCCCCAGCCATTAATTTATCAATGTGAAAGGGTAAACCCATATTTCATCAATGATAAATTTTTCGGCCATGCCGGGAATCGAACTCGGGACCCTTGCTTCAGTAGACATACACTCTACTGACCGAGCTAAGGCGTTGGATAGCTAGGAACACTATCAAACCCAAATTAAGTAGATTTAATTACCACCAGCAACTGGAAAGTTAATCCCCCCCCCCCACACACACACACACACACAAATTAACCACATCCACAGTAGTAACCTTTGAATTCTTTTAAACGTTTCAAAGGAAGAAGTGAATTTTACTATATTATGAACCTATTTTAAATATCTCTCATGACATATTTGAACATAAACTCATTTTTATAACAGCACTAAATAGTATTTTAAACAAAGATTATTGACTTAATTACATATATAAAGTAAGTATAGGTAAATTCAGACTTGTCAGCATAAAATAATATGTGCGCTTTGTTTTTTAACTCTTTGAACATTTCTCTTTACTTAAATCCACTTTTGCGGATAATTAAAAATACTGCTATGTGATGACAACGAAAACCTATCTTTGACTTGGTTTTGGGTGTTTCTAATGTTGCTTCGATTTCACTTGTATTTAAGAAGTGACTTTTGTACACCCCTAAGATAAAACACTGCTGAACTATGTGTCCTTATTTTATCTTTAAAATATTTAAGATAGGCCCACCAATGTCAACTTTTCACCAAATTTATATTGGTTTTAAAAACCTTTACCATATTGTTATTGTTTGGTTAATGACCAGTGCTGTGGAGTTTGAGTCGGAGCTGTAAGCAATTTTGAATGGAGTCTGGGTTGATAAAAGTGTATCGATTCTGGCTTCAAAATAAAAACTTATAATTTTATAACAATATATGGTAAATATACAATTTTAACTTTATTTTTTATATTCTAGAAACCCCTATTTGTAATTTTGATTGACAAATTTATTCAAATATAAATTCACATTGCCAAAGAAGCTTCCTATTATTGGAACATTTAACTGCAGTAAATTTGTTAACATAATTAATACTATTAATTAGTCATTTATGAAGGAGTTGAAGTTGAATGTAGAAAAATAGGAGTCGGAGTTTGAAGGCTTGCCGTATAGACTCCACACCCTGACACATTAGAGCTGAAAATATTTTTCACCCAATTTATCAGATATGAAATTGAGAAGTCTGGCCCTAGCGCTTAAGATTTATTTTCAGTCAACAGAAAAAAAAATCTGATTTAGAAAGGTCAATACCGTATTTAGTTAACCCTTCTTCAATATTAGATACATCAATCACAGCTCAAATAAACTAATAACTAACCACCTAAACATTATGCTGCTTTGATTTTCTCTGCTTCTCAACCAAGGTCATCCATTGCGCATGCGTGCAAATTTTTTTAGTTTTAACTGGCATGAGAAATTCCATTAATACTATATATGGGACAAACAATTATATTCATGTGTGTAAATAATTAATATAAACTGCAATAACATAAAATTATTTGTTCTAATTGGTTAATCTTGATAAATTAAGTGCATGTGCACATTGTGTCGACTATCGAATATTTATATTGGGACTACATATTGATTACCGAAGATTAAGATCGTGATGACAAATTTTCCCGACTATTAAATCTTTCTATTGGTCATCACTTCATTCATAAACACACAAGCAATGCTGGGATTTATTTTTACCTGTTTGTGATATTGATTTTTTAACAGTACTGCCAATTAGTTTATTAATTTTGTGGAGCATATGGTGTAATCAAATCTTTAAGTTGTAAGACTAAGATTTTTTTATGTTTTGCATCTTTAAATTAAAAAACCTTACAGCATCAAGCCCGAAAGCTTGCAAAACTGACCGGCCGCAGCATGTCGGCGAGGATAGTGCCAGCATTGGCATATAGAGGTGTGTCATGTGGTCAGCACAAAAAACCCTCTGGCTGTTAATCTAATTAAATTATAACAATGAATATTATCTATCACAAACATCCTTGTATTTTATTGAACCGGTTGTATAATTTTGTTAGTCCAGTCAGACATTACCGAATTACTTTTTTACCATCAATATCGTATATTTTGCCAACGAATTTGAAAGTTATCCTTACTTAAGATTATATTTTTTTGTAATAATTGGGGATATTCATAAGTTATTAACCCCATTATAAACTTTAAAAAAAATTGTTATTTTAAGAGATATGTTTCATTGAACTATTGGCAGAATCTCATGCCTGAGCTATTAGATGAAGAAGTTACAATTTAGAAAAAGTACACCCACATTTTCTTAAAGGAAGAGTGGGGCATTGTTTAGGAAAAATACACGCTTTAGTAGACCCAGCCGAGATTCAAGCCTCGACCTCTCTGTCACCAACAAATCAGAGAAGATGAGACTGACACCTTTGTCCACATGTCCCCAGGTGTAGATAATTAACAAATATTAGTTCAAACATTTGTGACACATTAATTCCATTCCTTACTTGGTACCCCAAGTTAAAATATAATCACTGAAAAATATTAAATTTTTACTGAGGAAAATCTGGAAATGTGAGAGAATTTTAAAGGTGAATTATTGTGGCCACCCAAATATGCTGTGTTAAGCTACAAACATTACAGAATCTTTTCTTGTTCTGTTTAGTATGATTAGCAAATAAAATGAGAGATTTCTAGCTGTATATTGCTTGCCCGATGATGTGATTCTTATCCGCGAGTGGGGCTGTCTATTTTGAGCTCCACTGTTCCTAGACTGTCTTAGATCTACGAGGGTAGATCAAGAGTGTCGGGGCAGTGAGGCTCTTTATGGTCAGAGTGCCGCTGTGAGCGCACAGATTATGAGAGCTGAGGGCTTCACACGGTCAAACTAGTTCTTGGGCACAGGCAAGGCATGCACCAGACCCACAACCTCCAGGTTAAAATGGCCGAGTTTGAGTCCTTCAACACGCCAGCTGCCATCAAGGGGGATTGTTTTAAAAAGCCCATTTTAAACATGGTTTCACTAGAGAGAAGACACAAATAGCCTTCTCGAGTCATTTGGCCGACTTCCACAAAACTAGGTTCAGGTAATAATCCTACCTCACAAAAAGCTTTCCGCAGTAAATTGGTCCCTTTATGACGAGCATTTCAAAAGTGAATCGTTTAAAAACTGCAAATTTGGAAGAGCAGTTTCCACTGAGCAATGACACTAGCTAACCCGATTGTTGGTTGACTCGGCGAAACTTCCTTAAGGCTCAGGATCTGATGTACACCTTGCCTGTGTTCTCGAGTTTTTAATTGACACTACTCTTATTGATATAAAAGTTCAAACACAAGCTATACATGCATTTAAGTACTTTAAAAAAAAAACTATTTTCTGAACAACTAAATTTGATATTGAACTGTATCAGTGGTAACGAGACTTGTGTTGTGCCTACAGGGAGGCGGTAGTTGTGTCCAGGTGTCTCCATCCCCCACCCCCACCCAGCTTCAGGCACATCAGCAGCAGATGTTGCATCATACGCAGGCTCACAATGCTATTAGGCACAAGGTATATACCTGCACAGCTTTAAAGTGTGAACCAGAATTATCGTCCTCTAAATAGCTAGAGATGAGCAATTATGTTTAGACCGGTGGCTCCCAACCTTTTACAACTAACAAACCAGTAAAAAAAATGAATATTCACTTTATTAAGGTCCGGCAAGGCACACTTGGTTTACTCTGAAAGCCACCTATAATGTTTAGTTTGTGTTTTTTTGCTATGCTACAGCTTATATTCAGGTCCATATTGAGCCTTTCAAAGTAGGACTACAGTAAGCCTTTCCTGTAAACCTTGTGTCCATTTTGGTAATAATGAATCTGTGTAAATTAGTTATTTCGCCCTTAAATCAGATACCAGATAAATTACTTATTAGGGTCATTTTACACAGGGGCTCACAAACAAGTAAATAAATGCCACAAATCCATAATATAATGATTATAAGGTTGGGTGACTTTCCCGCAAATAAAGATTTGCTTGACCCGGATAAAAGCAAATTTAAATGTAATTATTTTAAAAAAAAATCATTTTAAGCAAAAATAAGTAGTAATAATGTTCACACACGTTCCTAAAATACAAGTATTACAACTTTATTGAGAATCTATTTGCTGACCAATAGCAATAATTACTCTTGAGAGAAAGTTTACACCACCAGTCGGTAACTAACTATTGGCCTGCCAAATATACTTATAATTACAATATGAGAGTGAACAAACACCATATGGCTTTTACAATGAAAAGAACACAGTTCAGTATTACATTGCTGCCACTGAATAAAGAGCTAATGCCCTGTAAAGTGTGAACTGTGTTCTTCTTTTCATTGTAAAAGCCATATTGTATTTGTTCCATTTTATCTGTTTTCTATTCACCTTTCCTGTACCTTCTTCCAAATATATATTACAAACTACCTCAAAAAGAAAAGGAGGTTTTCCTTAAACAGATATATGAGGAATATAAAGTTGAAATTATTTACTCAATATTTTTTTTTTCAAACCTCCCTATCAACTTTTTTAAAGCCATATGGCCCATGATAAAAAAAAGTTGCAGACCCCTGGTTTATACTTTGGCCCTATTGTTTGCCTTAGACCATAAAACAGAAAATTATAAAAATTCTAATAATGGAAGATTTAAAATAAACACAACACTTTGGACTAAAAACCAAACATTTTCCAAATATGTTTATCTGCTTGCCATTTTTCTCGCTTATTTAAATACATTTCTTGCATTACTGATTTTCTCACGCCTGGCCTTTAAGGTATCAAATTAATTTAACATCATTGCAGGAACCATTGATTGACAGCATTGTATTTAATTAATAAAATATGTTAAAAGTCATAATCTTTGTAAAAATGTAAAATTAATTTACTTTCATTGTGTATATTACTGGGGTTTTTCCCCCCTATAAGTATACATATTTGAATTTTAAATGTTTATTGTTTTTGTTTTAAAAAAATCTTTGTTGCAAAACACTACCGGGTTTTAATATGATAATTTTTTACTAAATTTTGGAGATCCGGGAGAAGTGACCATCTTCTAGCTGAGCCTTCTAGTTTGGTGACTTTGATGTTTTTAGAAATAAAACAAAATCTTATTTCCTCATGAATCCATACTCTATTGTAATGGTATTATGCACACAGGTGGGGGCAGGATCACCCCTGGGCATTGCCAACCCGACTGTGACGACTACGGGTATCTCACAGCAACAATCACAGCAACAACAGAGTCAGCAACAGCAATTCCAGAGACTCAAGGTGGAGGATGCTTTGTCGTATCTGGACCAGGTCAAGTACAAGTTCGGCAACCAGCCACAGGTCTACAACGACTTCCTTGACATCATGAAGGAGTTCAAATCGCAAAGGTAAGATAGTTCTTTCCGTCCCCCATACACACTAGTGTCTAAATGTCCAAGGTGAATCTTCTCTGTTTAGACTTTGCAGTAACCTTCACATGTTTCAAACATTTCAAAGAGAGAAGAAAACTTTGATTTATTTTGAACAGATTCGAAATGTCTCAATTTTTGTTGTAATTTTGCACATGCACTTCTATTTAATAATAAAATTCAATTTGTTAAAATGGTGGCTATAAACACTTTCCAATACCAGAATGCACACCTATGCCATATTGAAATTTTAAATTTCCCCCCATTCATTGGTCAACGTAGCCAGACAATATAAACAAACTTGGTCGTACCGTAAATAAGGCGTTATTTTGTTTGTTTTTTGCGAATGTATTAACTTAACAATGCCAAATAAATTGCTGAATCAAACATTAGTTAAGGCCAGTGAAAACACTTTGAGTTCAACATCTATGAGCTATTTATAACCGCTCGTGGCGTAGTTGGCTAACGCGCGAGTCGTGTTGAGTCAGACCACCGAGGACGGAGATCGAGGTTCGAATCTCGGTCGGGTGAACTGGGGGTGGTTTCCTAAATGTTTTCCACTCTCCTCCATGCAATGTGGGTTCATTCTCAAATTCACCTTCCATTTCCTAATCGTAGTGTAATTAGTACTTAAGCGTTAACCCGAACGGGTAGTAAGACGCGGAGCTAATTAAAAAAAAGCTATTGTAGCTATTTGCTGCTACTAAATGCAATATGTGGAGCTTTGAAACTAACCAATGACATTGCTAAAGGATTTAACGTGCAAGCACACAAAATGAGATTGTTGACATGATATGGATACATATTACTATGTAATGTTCATCTTGGCTCATGTGAATGCATGAAGTGTTCCGATTCCTTGATGTAGCAGTGATCTATGTGAAGTTCGCTTTGCATGACCCTCCCGGCCATTTGATTACTTCTCAGACCCAACATACTAACATTTTATACAGTATTAGATGATGAGTTTGCGTGCTTGTATTTCACAAATAGTATATAAAATTATACAAAAGGGCATGTGAGCAACAAAACTAAGTTCCTTCACCAACAAATACATATTTTTTTTCTTAGCACCGCGTTTTACTACACGTTTCAGGGTGTTTACTATCCTGGAAAATAAGGGAAAACTGGAATTGGTCGGGAATTTGAAGTTAGTGGGAATAAGTCGGAAATTGGGTAAATTACAAAAAAAATCCGGAAAAATTTTGTTTTACTCAAAATATGAAATATGATAATCATTAAATCAGTAAATTACAATGTGATTCAAATTGCCTTTTTTTGTTATTAGCTGTGTAATATATTTTATAATTTTTCTGATTCCTAGAGACCAAGTTAGTAAAAAAACTTATTGAAATTTAAAAATTATTATTATTCATAAAAAAAGATTAACAAAAACCATGGGTTGGGGGGGGGGGGATAAAAGGGTGTGATATACTTTTGAGTCGGGAATTTTAGGAAATGATCAGGGGAAATAAGGGGAAAGTAGGGAATATCATTGGTTAAGTTGAGTAGACATGTCATTTGGGTTCTTTATTTATGTACTAACTACCCTAATGTGTTAGGGATTAGAAGGGTTTAATTCAGATGTAGTGCACATGCATTTGCATGGAGTGTTTGTGGAAAACAATTTAGAGAAAACCACCCTCAATACACCTGACCTGGATTAAACCTCATCATCGGCAGTCTAGTCTAACACGTGAGTAGCGTGTTAGATCATATGGCCACCAAAGCTGGTAAAAAAAAAATAGAAATATTTTGGTAATTTTTCCCCAATTAACTAGCAAGCTATTATCTGTGTGTGTGGCAATTATTGTATGATATTACCGTACTGCCAACTCGGGCATAATTGCTCGGCTCTTTGTGTATTTATAATATCTCCATTTTGGTTACAAAAAATGTTGATAAGAAAATAAATCTATTTTAGTTTAAAATTACTGAAATATCTCTTTGCACCACTGAACCAGTCTGATATCCTCTGTAGGCTTGAAGGCAATTATTTTATGGTGCTATAGTACTGCCAACTCAGGCATAATTGCCCGTCTCTTTGCGGACTGGTAATTTCTCGATGTTGGCTACAGCTATATTTTCATAATTAAGTTTATGTGCTAAACTCGACACTTGACCTCACATTTTATAAAAACCCTTCCATCTTATTTCTTCATTTCTTCTAATCGCTACCAACACTTTACCCAAATCATCTATTCCTCCTCCAATAATTTAATTCCTTTGGTTCACTTTACCTGCGTTTTCCCATCCACTTTTCCTCCTTTCTTTCATCTTCCTCGTCCACTCTTTCTCATTCTGACCTTCCTTGCACACGTTTCCTCTTTAACACTGTGGTTATTTATTTGTATACTATTCTACAATTTTTTTCTTGTATTTACTTTGTGTTTGCTATTCGTTTTGTGAAACACCATTTAAATATTTCAAGCCTTAACTCATTGCATTTTTTGGTTTGTCGACTTTTGCAGTATCGATACCCCTGGTGTGATTCAGAGGGTATCCAACCTTTTCAAAGGTCATCCAGAGCTCATTGTTGGGTTCAACACATTTCTGCCACCTGGTTATAAGATTGAGGTGCAATCCAATGAACAGGTAAGTTGCTTACATTGGTGGAGTAGTTTTCTTTATGTTGGGCAGTCATTTAACATCGTAATGATAAGAATATAATTTTTTCTTGCTGGCAAAATGTATTAAATTTTACCTGTATCTTATTTTTATATACGAGTCCCATCATTTGGTAAACTAGGGTTGTGCGGGATCCCAAACTGAAACAAGGGTACCCGTATGTTGGCCTAAAAGTCATTTGACCTAAACTTTTAGGCCAACTGACTTTAGGCATACTGCCGCGTCTCTTAAACAAGTGTTGATCTAAATTATAATTGAAGAAAATTAAACCGCTGTGGTAAAAGTTAACCTTTTACATTTACTGCACTTTTTAAGATTCAGATTTGAAATTAATTCTGTTTTTTCAGATTTGGGGGTAAAAAAGTGTATTTTCCCCGTCTCTCATCAAATCCATAAAAAAAGTTTTTAATTTCTATCCTAACTCTAATCTCACAACCTTTTTTATAACGTATTATGAATTATATTTTTTAGGGTTATGCGTTCCAAGTGTCTGTATCAATGCCGAGCCCCACATCTACCACAACAATGGTGCACACTCCTGGCACCATGTCCCATCACACCACGGTGATACCAACCACCAGCCCAGCTGTTACGCTCGCCAACGCTGCAGCGTCAGCTACCGCCCTGCCCACGGCTGTCAAGTCTCCAGGACTAATCAGGTCAGACTAACGGGCATCGCTTAGTGATACAAGAATAATGTTTCATGTAAATAATTAGAACTCTGATATCTATTTACTGTCGAGGATATCAAACTCGAAACCCCTGATTCTCACTGTATCATTATAATTTAGAATAAATATTAATATCATGACTTTCAATACCTTGATTCTTAACTCCCAAATCCCAAGACATTAAAGATCTGTTATACATCTCTTTGGGGATTGTATGTTGTATATTGTTTTTATTTGTGTGTGGGGTGAGTTTTTGGTGTATGTGTGTGCGCGCTTTCTTTTGTCATTGTCTTGACAGTTCATTCTTGTCTTATTTTGTGGGCATAGTATATCTTGTCGTCGTAGGATTTGAAACAATCTGTATCTGGCAGCGATTGTACTATTATTGAATCCTAAACATGTTTACGGTGCTAAACACATGATTCTTGTGTATACACTGTTTATGGTAAGAATGGATGTCTGAAAGGTCTCTTTCCCTGTCAGAATCCTGCTATATAATAGGTTTTAGTAAGAAAAAAGACCCTCCATACATTCCTTCCTACCATAGACATGGTTTATGTGAATCAGTGTCTTTAAAAAAAAATCAGTTTAGGTGTGTAGCCGACCTGATTGCTAAAATTTGAACTTAAACTATACAGTTCACTTAACCACCGAACTGCAACATTCAGAATTAAGTTAGTTTTCATTGTGATCATGAAAGTTGTCGTCATCTTGTGTTAAATGATCTTTCCTACATGGATCAACATCGCCTAATAAAGATTTTTTTGGTATATTTATGCACTTCTTTAGTTTTTTTTAGTAATATATATTGAAACATTATGGTACATATATGTCATATTTTTTTAATGTGTGGTTGGATGCTTAGAAAATGACTGAAATTGTTAATGTTGAGGGATTAAGAATGAATTGCTTTCAAATTAATGGATAATATTATGTTTGTGCAGTGGCGCAATCATCCTCTCCCTGTGAGCGTAACGACTAACTCCGGGAGCCACCATCCTCATGGAACTCCACCCTACTCTCACCCGTCCCCAGCCACCACACCCAACCACCTGACCAACAGTCATCACAATAACAGTCACCACCATGCCCTCTCTCAAGCTCTCGCCCACGCAGAGGCGCACCCCACACCTCAGAGCCAACCTGTTGAGTTCAACCACGCCATCAACTACGTTAACAAGATCAAGGTGTGTATCAGATCTGAGAGGGTGGAGGTTTGACCCGCTTCTATCCACGGGAATCGAGGTGTATTTTGTTTTTATTTATTGCAAGTAAGAGGGGTGGGCATATTTGTTTCATACCATGTTGGCTTTATCATTTTGTTAATGTTATTTTAATTTAAAATAGTTCCTAAAGAAAACTTTCATATTAAGGTTATTTTGTTAGACTATTTTTCATATTTTTTAATTACCATTATATTGAGACAATTTTTGCAAATATAAATGCCCATAATGAAACATTGTGAACACCCTTTTGATCAGAGCTGTGTAATCTCTGCACTAAACTTTCGACTCCTCTGTTTTTTCTAATGTCCAACTCCAATCCTTCAAAAGTGGTTAATATATAATTAATTAGTAATAAAAAAAGGTACTGCAGTAAAATGCTCTAAACACATAACTTGTTAGCTATGCTTATTTGGCATTGGGATTTTATATTTGATTAAATTTGTCAATCATAATTACAATTATTGTTCTTTTACATCATTACGCTTTTACATTCATTACGCTTACATCATAGGGTTTCAAGTCATATATTTTTCCACTACCGCCTTGCTAGGCTTGTCGTAGCTTCATATGCCTTATAATATAAGGCTATGGCAAGATAACATCCAGTTCGTAGCTGTTAATTTATCAATGTGAAAGGGTAAACCATATTTAACCAATGATAAACTTTTCGACCATGCCGGGAATCAAAACCAGAGACTCTTTAACTCAGTAGGCAGACACGCTACTAACTGAGCTAAGGCATTTTGATACCTCAATATCCTAAGTTCCTATAGTATTTAGTAGAGATAAACTCTTAATATAACATTTTTTAATACCTCACTTAATATCTTAAAAAGTCCAAGCAAATAATAATTCTGAAATCTAAACAAAACAGCAATATTCTGAATGGATATTTTTATCTCGTGTCCATTATTAGTTATTTTACCACTTCACTTAATTACAGGCAAGTTTTAAATGTATTTAACTTGATTTTTGTGTTTACGTGATCTTGTGCATTATTTAGGCTATATACTCTTAAAAAACAATTTCACTAACATGGTTATTAGATATAAAATATGTGAGGTTGGATGCATGGAAAAAAATTGAAATTGTAAATTGTAAATGTTGAGAAATGAAAAAATCAAGACTAAAATTTAAGAATTAGAATTTGTGACATCCCTGCTTGGAAAAGTAAATGTGATAATAATACATTTCAAATATTATTGGTGGTATATTGTAAGATGAGGTGGACCTGCAAATGGTGGAAGGATGGAATCTACGCCCTGCGTGTGTATGAAACTGTTAACTACTCCTGCCTGGTGTATTTTGCCAGAACCGGTTCCAGGGCCAGCCGGACAAGTACAAGCGGTTCCTGGAGATTCTGCACACCTACCAGAAGGAGCAACGCAATCTGAAGGACGGAAGTCCGGCAGGGGCTTTGCCCCCGTGTGGTCAGGGAAAACATCTCACTGAGCAAGAAGTGTACCAGCAAGTGGCTAAGTTGTTTGAGAACCAGGAAGACCTGCTTGCAGAGTTTGGACAGTTCCTGCCAGACGCCACCAGCCATCACAATCTCCTGGTTGGTTTATTCACAGTTTTACACTTTACCAAGTCATTTCACACAAATTAATATGAAAGATAGTATTTTTCATTTTTCAATATAATTACATAATATTTCTTGAAAATTACAGAGATTAGATAGAAAGAGTTGAGTATCAATTTTCGGTTTATAAGTACCATATTGGCCTGAAAATAGGCCACACTTATTTCTCAAAAACAACATTTATAAAACCCTAGTGCTGCCTATAATTACACCCTTAGATAATACATCGCAAATGTTGTAACTTTGAGGACTGCTTGTAGTTATATTAATATACATTGAGATATTTTAATATCTCTACATCAGTTCACTGTTGCTCTTTACTGCTTCAAAACGTTAAAAATATATGAACCTTGACTCTTAAAATAAAAATTTATTCTCAAGCCAAAATAGTTGACAAAGTGAAAAAGTAAAACCTTCTATAACTGTAACTTTTCACATAATGGTTCTAGAGACTTTGTAGCATTAAATACTTTATAATTGATTTATTTTTTGCTATAAAACATTACCATTAAATTTCAATTTTATTTGACATTATATAATACAAAAATCAATGGGTACAATTGTATCCTGGGCTTAAGGCTTAAGAAAAGGCAATGCATTTTAATAGACTACTTACATCACTTTTGAAGTTGGAATTAAATTGCTGTTTTAATAAATAACAAGAATATACACTTTATTTTTAAAGAGATGAATAAATAACATATTGTAGATCATGATTTAAAAAAAGTGTCTCTCGGCATTGATTAAAACCTAGTTACAGCAAAAAAAAAAACTTTTAAATACAATGAACGTTAGGAAAACTATAGGATTCCTTTTTAAATAGTGTTTCCTTTCAAAGTGTTGTCCTTCCCTAAGTTGTGGAAACAAACTAAGGGCTGTATGTGAGAACAAGCCTGAGTAGATGCTCATTGGACACACTATGGGCCACTAGTGAAAGTAGCGCGTTAGAAAGAATAGACGCTAAGTGTAGTCAGGGACTAGGCTATCTTGATACTCGCGCTATGATGTAATTTCCTGGGGAAAACCTCCGTGCAACTTGTCTTGGCCACCAAATCATTGTCACTATCTCTGAGCATTCACCTAGCATCTGCATACAGCCATATTAGGAACATGATCTTGACACTAATGAGTAATGAGTCTTCTTAAAAAGAAAATAGTTTATGAAATTTATTTATCAATATCTTATTTTAGTTAAATTTTCTAAAATTTAAATGAACTAAATTAATTAAAACAAAAATTGTTGTTTAGGGCGTTAAGAGTGAACGCAATGAACATCCTGGTATAGTGAAGAAGCCAGTTAGCATGAAACCCTCGTCGTACAACAACTCTTGCTCTGCGCGAGAAACAGGACAAGACCGGCCACTGGGTGTTGGTAACAAGTTTGGTCACACTAGTGGCCAGTTGAAAAGGTCACCATCGTTTTCAGCAGTACCTGTCCATGGCCCCCCACCTAAAAAGCACAAGGTTGCCACTCTAAAAGATGTGTCGTTGGCGGAGGCTTACAACTATGGTGCACTCACGGACTACGCTTTTTTTGACAAGGTGAGGAATTAGCGAATGTTTTATTTAAAATTTCATGACACTTTTTTTATTCTATGTAAGGCTTGGAGGGTATTATATCTTGAAATTAACAGTATTTTACTTAACTTTAACTAATTACAATTTAACCCTATCTTATAGTCAACACCATAGTTGAATATTTCACCGTAAACCTGCTTCCTTTCAGGGTAAACAGGGTGTAGCTTCTTTTGTATGTCATTGTGCTAAAAAAAATTATAAAACCATTTACAGGGGAAGACAACTTTATAAATTTATAGGATCTATTAATTTTGTTAGTGATAGATTATTGTTAATTGTGGCAACATAGAAGATATGACAAATATTTTGAAATAAAATTACCTTTTTAATTTGAACTTTGATGTACACATAATGAGCTTAAGGAACTTTTAAATAATATAACTGTTCCTTCCCTCACCATTCATGAAATATGAAACTTGTTGTAAAGGCTCGCAAGGCGCTTCGTTCGCAAGAGGTCTACGAGAACTTCGTTCGCTGCCTCATTCTCTATTCACACGAAATAGTATCAAAGTCTGAGCTGGTCCAATTGGTGACACCTTTCCTCGGACGCTTCCCTGAGCTATTCCGCTTATTCAAGGACTTGGTTGGGTACAGCGAGACTCCATCGGGACTGACTGGTTGCCACAATCCTCCTCCTCCGCCACAGACCATGGAGCTCATCCCCAATAATGTGGCTCGCCAGGAGCGCCCAACGGGGGACCTAGCCATGGAGATCGGTGAGTAGTGCAAAGCTTTGAAATGAAGGTTTAACTTAAAATGAAAATTCAAGATCTACATTTATTTTCTATTTCAAAAAGTTAATATTTCTATTTGATATTGGTTTTTCTCTGCAAATGGTGACCCTAATTCGCTAAAATTTTCTTCAGACTACACGGCATGTAAGCGCCTTGGAGCCAGTTATTGCGCTCTTCCCAAGAGTTATGTGCTTCCCAAGTGCTCAGGCCGCACGACACTGTGCAAGGAGGTACTTAATGACACTTGGGTGTCCTTCCCTACCTGGTCAGAAGACTCCACCTTTGTAACTTCCCGCAAAACTCAATATGAGGAGTACATCTATCGTTGTGAAGATGAGAGGTTCGAGGTGAGTACTGCGATTTCCTTTGATTCAGAAAATTTTACTCGTTTTTTATAGGATAAACAATGTTTTTTAATAAGATAGGAAGATAGGGACAAACACATAAATCCGAATCTTGATAGATTCAATTTCATTTTGAGATTATGAATCTTAATTTTCCAAAGATTTGTATTGGTTCAAAATTTTGAATCTAAATGGATCCTAGATTCGGTTATTGAACAGGCTATTAGACAAGGTTGTGTTTTTGTCTCCATGGTTTAATGTAGTCAAAGAAGTGTATGAGGGATGCTTGTGAGGACGAGGCTGGTGTACAAATGGACATTGTTAATGTGAGTGTGCTGATACATGCACATGATGCTGTATTAATGGCTGAGGATAAAAGTTAAAACAATTGAATGATTTTGTGCATAGGGAAGAATGTTCTGTTAAAATGGAAGGATAGATAGTGAAATTACCAGACGGAATGAATGTATCTCGGAGAGTAGTTGGATGATTTTGGACTATTGTATACAATGAAGTGGTATCGAAAGAGACAAAAATGGCAGTATATAGAAGTGTGTTGACGCCATTGTTTTATGGATGGTAAGCGTGGGTTTGTCAAGAGAAACACAAGAGCATGATGAATGCTATTAGTGGAAAAACTCGTATGGACAGAATCAGTAATGAATGGGTGGTGAAGGAGTGGGTTTGAAAGGGAATCAACAGGAATTGTGAAAGAAGTTCTTTGGTTTGGGCGATGTTGGGAGGATGAGAGTGGATCAAATGGATGAAGATAGTGTGTGGATCAAAAGGAAGTGGCAGGTCATGTTAGATGTGTTAAATGTTGTAGACGAATGTGTGAAAAAGAGAAACATAAGAGCTTTAAGAGTAAGAGCCTGCATGTATGATTCGGTGTATGAATGTTTTTGAAGCAAAAGGAGTAAGCGAGGATAGGGAAGTGTGGAGAAAGTTAGTCAGGATGGATTAAGTACAGAGTTGTGGTTTTTGAGTTTCTTGCCTACCCCATAAGGTAACGCCATGATTAGGTATGTATCTTTATTTGATGTTTCGCCTTTTGAGATAAAGGCTATTTATTACCTTTTTTTTTTAATAACCCAAATATATTTATAAAATATTTAATAACCCATTTTAAAAAAAGTTTATAATTGGATTTAAAAACTTATCATTGTAAAATATTAAACACAAATATAATTTAAAACACTTATATAATAAGCCTAAAATAAATTATTTGATTTGAACTTATTTTAAAAGCATAATATTTGACCCAATTTTTATAAACATAATATTCAACCAAAACCAAAGTGTAAAAGATTTTATTTGGATCTGTCTTGAAACTTCCTTTAAGCATGAGATTCTGTTCAGATCTGATTGGACACATATTTTTTTATGAATGAGATTTGATTGAAATTAAAAATCTTGGATTCACCCATGTTTAATAGATATGAATGGTTTTTATTGTATTTATTCTTCTCGCTATAAAAGTGTTCTAATTGATGTTTGTAAAAAGAGTGGAATTTAAATATTGACTATCCTGTTTTGTCTAGTTGGATGTGGTTATAGAAACCAACGCAGCAACCATCCGCGTTCTTGAAGGTGTTCAGAAAAAACTCTCTAGGCTATCATCAGAGGATGCAGCAAAGTATCACCTCGATGATACCCTGGGCGGGAGTTCCCCCACCATTCATCAGAGGGCACTTAAGAGGTCAGGGTCAGTTTGTCTTTCGGGGCATTTTGACTTTTTATATATCTATAATATTACTTATAAATCCTTATGGCTTGATTAACAGACACATTGAAATACACTAAATAGATTAAATACTTTGTTAAAAATTTAAGAAATCAATATACGAGTATTAAATGTAGCACTCTCTTATACATGTTATGTTAATCAGCTTGACACTTTTTGGATGGCTCTTAAATTTATAGTGGTTTTTGTCCCAAACTTATAAAACATGAAATTAAGATATTTGTTTGTTAAAATAAGGTTTGAGCTTGCTTTGGAATGTTAATTACTTCTCTCACGTTCTTTGTATCAACTTCCACGAATAAAATTTAACCTCAAAAGTGAATAGATGCTTTCATTACAGCAGATTAAAACTAAGGGTTGTTAGGGCTAATTACTTTTTTTATCGTGTTTCACTACCCATTCTAGTTTTATGGATTCATGTCTATATTAGGGTGTGCACAGCTTTGAATATTTGTTTGCATCGACTTAATTTCAAACGTGAAATTCCAAATTCTACAATTATGGAGCTTTGCCAAAGAAAATTATTTGAAGTAAAAAACATTTTTTTAAATGCAATTTCCATCAAAAATTAGTGTTTTCGTTTGAAAAAATTAAAATAGCTTTTTTATATATTGTGAAATCAACATAATTTATTGTTTTAAGACTAACTATATTATTTTTTAAATATAGCATTTTGTAAATTATGTTTAATGCTTCACTTAGAATTAAACAAGGACTTAGCACATACTCTTGTATTAATTATACCAATATGGTGATTGAAGTTAGAATTGAGGAAGTTTACCATATGCTTTGAGGGAGGTATGGAAGCTTCTTGGTAAAATCACCCTCATTCCCCCAATCTCCCCATCATTTCTGGTCTATGTTGTGAGTGTTGCTGTAGACCTTTTAATTACCGAAACAAACATTAATGATCACATTCTAAGTACGCTAAAGTAAAACCTCTTTTCATTCTTTTAATATACATAATATACATTGGAGAAGAAAGTAATGTGAGAATTCCATACTAATAAATTATGTGTACTAAAGAAAAAAATAGTCCCAATCTCCTGAATTTAATAAACATTGAAAGCTAGATGGATGGATAGGTCTACACAATAAAAATACCCACAGTAATTTTAAGGCACACACTCCACCTCATAGTCCAGTCTTCAGCTGAAGTCATCATGAACCTTGATAATTACTGTTAGGATGTTTTGCTGTGCTGTAATCGTGAATTTAAAACCCTACATTATTCTGATGTCTAAACCTTGCCCTTCTATCCCCCTTTCATAGTAAAATTTTAGTAGAATAGAAAATGGTTGTCGGAAATATTAAACTTTATCCTCAATCTCTATTGTGAATTGGATAAATTATACTTAAAAGGTTATTTGAAGAGTTGAGAAAATAATTATATGATTCGAGATTTTTTTTAAAAATACAAAATATGTTTTTCTCTACCATGACAAGAAATATTGGCATTTATTCACTATTTTTTGTATAGCTAATTAAGAATTAATGTGGAGTAAAGACCCTATATATATATCATGTTCTAAAAGATTAAAATTCATGATTAGTAAGGCTCGGATGTTATTAAAAATATGCCTCAAATCAAGGAAGTAACTTTTAGTAAAAGAAATTCCGACAAATCTTTAATTATTGTTTACCTTCACTTTACATACATTACAGAACAATATTGATTGGTCAGTACTAACGGGGTAATGACACCCAATACAAGGAGTGTACCCAGTGGGTTCCGCTTAGCTTCTACTCATTCATGATCTATCCACCAAGTGGTGTACCTCAAGATTTGAGTAACCTGGTGGAGGTTGGGTTGAACCCCACTGGAAATCAGGTCAGGTGCATACAAGAGATAGACTGATCAGGGCAAAAACCAACAAGCTTGGAACAGGGTGTGGCCAGTTGGCTGGAATGTGAGGGTTGGTGATGATGAGCTAAGTCATCAGCAGCCGTAGCCTCAGTTAGGGAAGGTTACCACCAAGAGAAGGTCTACCTGAGGACCTGTGAGAGGCAGCCCCGCTACTCAGGTGTAGGCCACGACAGGCTTAGTAAACTGGTGGCTGAAACAAACCCAAGTACTCAAGAAAATAAAGTAAAATGCCGGATTTGGAAAATTGTTGACAAATGTAAATAGGATGAAAAAAGAGAGGGTACCAGAGAAAATTATGGAAATGAAGTATGTAGGAAAAAGACAGCAAAGGAGGCCAATAAGGAGATGGGAGAAGCAGCTAATACAGTGTGCATGTTAGAGGAAAAGAATGGACGCACTTAAAGGAGGAAGATTGGTGGAATGCTAGAGGAGGACCCAGCCACAGGATAAAAACTGTTGTTGATGGTCTTTTGTCTTCAAACTATTTAATTCCCCCAACTTTCGGCATGCTTACAATCTGGACAGCTAGATCTTACACTGAACATGTTTGTATCAAACTGAATGAGGTCACAAGTTCACAACTAATTCACCGACACATTATAAAAATAACTGGGTGGGTCAGTGACTCCACTCGCTGGAGCTAAGCTGAGGTTTCTCCAAAAATCAGATATAGTCTACTTAAAGTTGTCGGGAATAGTGAATTTGTTTTGAGCAAGCAAAATCTGATATGATTCTTACCTACAAGTAAAAGATTAATGCAATAATAAAATTAATATAAAATTTTAACTAATTTTGTTTTATAGAAACTAGAAATACTGTTATTTAAGTAGTTTTAATCGAAATATAACTTTATTCCCCAAAATTTGTGAAAATTGATTGAAAATTGAAAACTGTTTAAAATATGCTCTTACATGCGAAATGTAATGATGTATTTGGGTCAGTGTAGTGTAAAAAGGGTTTATAGTTGATTATGCATTAAACTTGGGATGAAACAAAAAATATGATTTGTCATAAACATCTGAGCCCTAGTGATGAGGTATCTGTAGGTAAAATTATTTGGATTCATAAATCTAGGTAAAATTATTTGGATTCATAAATCTGTCTGTAGGTAAAATTATTTGGATTCATAAATCTGTCTGTAGGTAAAATTATTTGGATTCATAAATCTGTCTGTAGGTAAAATTATTTGGATTCATAAAATAGTAGATTCCAATAAAAAAAATTGTACCATAAAATTAAATGTTTTTCTAATCCACACTTTTTTTCCTCAACATGCGATGACTTTGTGCTTGAAAATAAAGTTAAAATCCAGACCTCATAATCTCAACATTAAAATGTTGAATTTTGGGAGTTTTGTTCATTTTGAAAATGTCTACCCAATATTTTTTTAATGAAGAGTATAAATTTTTCTTTTATAAACATCATTATAATTGACTTTGGAATATTACATGGTTTTCTTGGATGTATTGATCTACATATTCATATATATACATGTGTGTGTGTGTGTGTGTGTGTGTGTGTGTGTGTGTGGTGGGGTTGGGGTTACTCGGAAGAAAGAAATGTCTTTCTGGGGCACATGGAAGGCAGAAATGGATCATTGGTTGAAATTTACATCTTTTAGGCTGGAGAAAAGCAGACTTCTTGGTAACATTGAAGTGCATTCTTCGATACAATGAGCCATACCAGTAGTGCAGGGATTAACCCATCCCACTGCCTCTCCCATTGCTGTCTGAAAGCAGTTGAGAGGTTGGCAGCTTTTCTCAAGTCATGACAATATATTGGAGTTGATAGCTCACAAGAAGTTTCAATATATGTGTGTGTATGTGTCTTCACTGTTAAAATAGTCTTGTGATACTCCATATTGCTGACTAACATATTACCTGGAATGTCACCAGGCAATTTTTCACTGTTGGCTTCATTTTAATTTTACAGAGATTCACTCCCCTCTTTTTCCCTGTTTCAATATCTTTCCAGAATAGCAGTATCCCTGCGACTCTTATTTATTATTAGGGCTGATTTGATCAACTATTTTATTGATTGGACTGATCACCCATGCAAATCATAATTGACATATCTTAAAAGTTCTTTAATTTAACACACCTGTAATCTCCTTTCCTTGTTTGGTTCCTGACAAACAAGCTGATGTTCATAAATAGTAGGCCTTAGCAAGCTACTCCCACTCACCCGCCTAATAATTTCTGCCCCAAAAGATGGATTAGAATGTATCTTTGTCCTTCTTTCAAGCGCTCTTGCTTGCTGAGCCTAACAAATAACTTTTGATAGACAGAGCACAATGAGTTGTGCACTTTTCAACTTGTTTCTCACTCCACAGTTTGTAAAATAACCCCCACCCCTACATGACAACTTTGATCTCTCAATGTTGAAGAACTCTTGAACTTGCCACACTTCCTACAGCCTCCTCCATGTTCTTGGAAAGGTTAAAGAGAAACACTATTATAAAAGGGCCTTAAATTTACTATACATAAACTTGTTGATCATTTATTGAATCGCTGTAAACGTTTTCCCAAGTTTGACACAAAATTTGATGTTGATTTGCTGCTCATGAAACTCGTCATGTAGAAAATGCACAGCAAGCTCCTAAACAAAACAATGCAGCTCTATGTTAGTCGCAATATAATTACAGGTTGATAAGTAGGCCGTTTGCAAATTTTTGCAGCTTAGGGCCAGTTTCATAGTCAAACTTAGCATGCCTAAAGTGCGAGTCGATACTAAAACAGGATGACACCTACCTAGATCAAAATGGAATGGGCCATTTTCGCATATGAAACTGGCCCATTCCATTCAATTTCAGGTAGGTGACATCTTGTATTTAGTATAGCACCGCACTTGAGGCGTACTAAATCTGACTATGAAACTGGGGCTTAGTATCAACACAACATTGGGTCGGTACGCTATTTCAATAGTTCAGGAACTTTCTGAATAAAACTAGTATTTTCAACATTGAGCTATTTTTTAAATTGTTGTTGAGTGTTTTAGAATATTCTCATGTTTTTGGTTGTTGTGTTTGTGCAGGATATATGGAGACAAAGCACAGGACATCATTGATGGCCTCAAGAAAAACCCTGTTGTTGCCGTACCTGTAGTCCTCAGAAGGTTGAAGGCAAAGGAGGAGGAATGGAGAGAAGCTCAGAAGGTGAGTCATTGTCTTGGGATTTAAATTGTTTTTCTTACTCATTTATCTTCATAGGAAATAGAAAGAAAATAGAATTAGTTGGAAAATCCTTTGAACATAATTTGTCATGGTCACTTGAGAAACAATAAATATAACTTAATAAAAACATTGAAACATCAATATTTTGAAGCTTATGTGTTTTCTCATCAATAAAATAATCATATTTCTTTTATGAACTTTCTCAAGTATTTTATGAACTTTCTCAAGTATTTTATTTCTAAGCAGCACAGGTGTCCCACACCTCAAAGATCTTATAAAATTAGTTTGTCATTTGAAACTCTCAAATATGAACACCAGACTTGGTGAATTTCTTTATTACAGGGTTTCAACAAGTTGTGGCGTGAGCAAAATGAGAAATACTACCTCAAATCCTTGGATCACCAAGGGATGAACTTCAAGCAAAATGACATCAAAGCTTTGCGTTCAAAGAGCCTCTTCAACGAAATTGAGGCAATCTTCGATGAGGTAAGGAAAAACTTGGTTATTCTGACATTTTTTTTATTGGAAACTGCAAAATGTTGACTCAACCATTGTTGATGTTTTTTTAGGGGTCTGTGAAACTTTGATATAATCTCAAATACTATATATATATATATGTTGTGAACTGACCTGTACATAGTAATAGAGCTCTAATACAAATCCTAATTAATTTCTTTTCAATCAAATATCCTAAAGGATATAAGAGTCTATCATTTATATTGTACATCATTATCATACATAATTTTTGTAAACATAATGTGAAGACATAAAAACTGTTAGTGAAATTTGTTTATTTTCCTCTGTGTTTAGAGACATGAGGCTGCTGACGAGGGCCCCGGCGAGATGGCAGCTGGCCCCCATCTTGTTCTCCCATACAAGGACAAGTCTGTGCTAGATGACGCAGCCAACTTGTTGATCCACCATGTTAAGCGGCAGACGAGTATCCACAAAGAGGACAAGCAACGTATTAAACAACTCTTGCGCCAATTCTTGCCAGATATGTTCTTCCATCCCCGGCAGGAGCTCAGCGAGGACGAGCGAGAGGATGATGGTGAGTAGCACAATGCACATCCTTGAAGTACCATTTGACACCTTCTTCGGTAACATAATCAATATCAGCCATCTTTAAAAGTAAATATAGGCTTAATCTACATTTGACCTCCCAATCCTGAATCGGAATAAGAATCTTGGAAGATATGATTAACATAAAATAATATATAATCCGGGTTGTTCAGCAACCTGGAACGCAGGAAAATTTCTGGAATTTTCACATATAATAATGCAACTTTTATCTACAACAGTCAAAATAACATTTTTCTTCCAATTAATACACATTGCTAATCTCTTTTAACACACTAGTCCCTGTTAAGCATACTAATCTCATTCCTCAAGCTTAACATGTGATATATGTGTCTATTTTACATTCCTCTACAGCGCGTCTTTAGTTAAAGCTGAGTCATGTCCACGCACATGTATGAGAATTTGATAACAAAGGTAAAAGAAACTAAAAAAGAATGTGTCTTATAACAATTTTAAACTGTGCTGGTGCAAGGCAATCTTTTAATGTCACAATATGTATAATAATATATAATCTCACTGAAATCCAACTTAGATCTCACTACCCAATCAATACCCTTTTGCTTTAGGCTAAAAACTTTTTAACCCCTTCATATAGTGACTCAATTTCATAATTAGTATGTGTCTAAAAATATTATTAGTACATATAGTTGCAATCTTAATAAAATGATGTTATAGTGGCTGAAAAAGTTGGAATTTGGCTTTGGAAAAGTCAGGGAATTTTAAAATAGAGTTTGGCTGGGCACTATAAATTTTTCTTTTCTTACATCAATTACCATTTCCAGCCTGTGACCTGGCCCAGTTTTATATTCAAGTCATATATTTTCCACCAACAGCTTGCCAGGCCTTTTCATAGCTTCATATGCTTAATAATCTAACTTAAGACTAGGACAAGCACAACATCCAGTCCCAGGCTTTTAATTTATCACTGTGAAAGTGTAAACTCATAATTTTCCAATGATACATTTTTCGGCCATGTCAGGAATCGGCCTGAAACCCTTAACTCAGTAGACAGACACGCTACCGACTGAGCTAAGAGGACACCCTGTGATACAAAATATAAATGGTAATTAAATGTTAACTCTTTGTTATAATGCATTCTTTATTGCACTTATACATTCAGTTAATAGTATGGGGTTGACTTGTTAAATTTGTAATCAACTTTGACACAATATTCATGGCTTACAGAGGTATTTAAAACAAAACATTATAGCTAAAACATTTTTTTAAGAAGACTTGGCATCGTATTCAAAAGATGACTATTCATTAGAGATATTTAAATAATTAATACCATAAAATTGTGTGTGTAGTTTAATAAACATAATAAAATAATTGCATAAAAAATGAATTACAAATAAAATGAGAAAAAAACCTATTTACAAACACTTCAATATTAAATTGTAGTACCCTTCTTGATTCTGGTCTCAAAGGTAAATGGAGGATTCGGATTTGTAAAATAGTGGATTCGACCTCAATTCGTTTAACTACACATATTATATTTGGAAGAAGTTACAGAAAAGGTGTATAGAGACATATAAAAGGAAAGAACATAATACTGCTTTTACAATTAAAAGAAAAAAACGATTCACACTTTATATTGCTGCCATTGGACAAAGAGATAATGGCTGCCTCTTGAAGAAAATCGATCGTTGACGCCCAATCCTCCGGCCTATGTTTCTTTCCATTAGAACTCAAGGATTAATTAAGAAAAGAGTAATTAATATTTTGTTAAATATTAAATATACTTTATTTCATAAACATAAAAATTTGTTAAAACCTTTACAACTTAAAATTCTATAAATAATTTATTGGTATCAAACAAACATGCTAGCTGGACTTCTGATTTGTAATGTTTTTTTAATCTCTACCTACGATTAATTTTTGCCCAATGATGTAACCACTAACCACGAGGGAGGCTGTCTTTCTGGGGCTTTGCCATGCTTGACTCATCGGGACTGCGAGGGTAGGCCATGGAGGGGCGAGTAGCTTGGCCCCTAATGGACAGGGTGTCCCTAGGAGTGCAAAGATTATGAGAGCTGAGGGCTACAAATCAAATTGTTTTATTTAAAGTTGGCATGTTAGTATTAAAATTAAGTGTGACCATTTATGATTTGGTAATTTTTTTTAAAGTCAAGTTTGCACCTTTTTTTTTTTTTTTTACAGATGACAAGGAAGATGTGGATCTTGAGGGGTGTACAAACAGCAACAGTGACCCACTAGTACAACCTGTTGACCCTTGCTCTAGGGGGCGCAAAGGTGACCCCGTGAAGAAGGAACCTGATGCTGGCGGAGGGGAAGCACTTAGGAGTGAGGAGGAGGAAGACGTCAAGCCACCATTGCACGCCCTTGCCAAACATCCGGTGAGTGAGAACAGAGTGAATTACCCTCAAGTTAAATGTGCGTCCACTCCCATCCTCTTCTGGTAGAAAGTTGAGGTACATTTGGTCAAATATGGAAGACATTTCAGGAGATGTAAGAAGAATAAATAAAGGAATAAACATTTTTGTTTTTACAGTAAAAATAGGACATCACATCTAATTTTTTCATTTCCAGCATTTATCCTTTATGTTAATTGTTCCTATTTATTTGTGTCTCTCTCTTTCTTTAGGAAGCAGTGTTGTACATTTCACACCCCCTTGCTATGAGGATGTAGATTAATTCCATGGCTCTAACATTAATTATTGGGGGGGGGGGGTTAGGTAGGGGTCCTATCTGTGGCGAAGTTTTCCAAAGAATTGCTAAGTTTCTTTATTGTTTACGAATAAAGACCCATATTGAAGTTATTAAACTTGTTTTAACATTTAGTGATAAATAAAATGATAGAATATTAGGAAAATGGTAGAGCACAAATAGAAGTAACAACACTGACACATATTTACACACACACTTCAATATTTCGATGCTATTGTAGCATCTTCCTCAGGAAGTAGTAATTAGACTGGACAGGATGTTGTCTTCAGTGATGCCAACTTGATTGGTGAGGATGAAAACTTCTCTGGTGGGTTTTCACATATTGGAAGCATCCAGCCGTACCAACAATATTCTTAAAAAACCTCCATTCCTTGTGTATAAACAGCCTCCATCACTTAGAAATCTTCTGGTACACCCCAAACTCAAAACTGAAAAGGACACAACCTTCATTCAACCACAACAAGGCTCTCGACCTTGCAACAAAACAGCTTGCAAAACCTGCCAAATACATCATCCAGCAGTCACTTTCTCCAGCAACATCACCAACTCCACCTATACCATCAAAGGCAGTCACACATGTGAGTCCAGTAACCTAATTTACCAATTAGAATGCCAACAATGTACTGCACAATATGTTGGCCTCACCACTGAAACTCTCCGTAAGCGAATGAATGGACACCGCCATGACACTAAAATTAAGAATCCAGAAAAACCAGTTTCAGCACACGCCACCAATCATAACCTCAACTTTGAGAACTGCTACACTGTCAAGGTGTTAAAATCATTCCACAAGACACAATGTAATATGTCTCAGTTAAGAAGATGGGAACTGGCACATCAATGGATCACAAAATCTAGAAAACCACCTAACCTAAATATTCGCTAATCTCAACCCAGAAACTACACCAGCACCACCTACCATCCATAGAGCAATAGAGAATCATTCAGGGAATTTCAACTCCACCAGAGAAGTTTTCATCCTCACCAATCAAGTTGGCATCACTGAAGACAACATCCTGTCCAGTCTAATTACTACTTCCTGAGGAAGATGCTACAATAGCATCGAAATATTGAAGTGTGTGTGTAAATATGTGTCAGTGTTGTTACTTCTATTTGTGCTCTACCATTTTCCTAATATTCTATCATTTTATTTATCACTAAATGTTTTTGCTCAATGCACTTTTTTCATATATAATAAACTTGTTTTAAGAAATAATTGAGTTTGCATGTGGTATGAATTGTGTAAGACTTCATTAGTTTACTTGGTTTTTAAAAAAATATCAGCTTTTTCTTCACTAAAAAAAATCTGGCTTTTAACATTTACGAAGTTTCACCAATGAAAATATTGACAGATACTCAATTTCTATTCAGTTAATGCCATTCTGAGCTAATATGTATGTTGCAAATTAATATTCATATGAAAATATGTGAAGTAAATTGCATATTTAGATTATTATTTTTTATTTTGAGCATAAAACACTCAACAAATAATATTCAGGTTTAAGAATATTTTTATATTTGTTTTCAAGTTCACTTTGAATTGAAAGAGTGGACTTTATACACTCCCATTACATTATGAAGATGTAGATTAAAACAATCCTCCTATTCCTCGTCTTAATAGTTTTATGTTTTACAGGATGAAAGCTACACCCTTTTTTTCGGAAATAACAATTGGTACCTTTTCCTTCGTCTGCACCAAATCTTGTGTGAGCGCCTTACTAAGATGTATGAGCGAGCCGTGGCTCTGGCCGCCGAGGAAGCTAAGTACCGACGAGACCGCAAGGAATCTACTGCGGTTGCGCTCAGGCTCAAGCCCAAGAGTAAGTAAAAAGTCACATAACATCTTCAAAGCTATATTGTAGGGATGGGACCTTCAAATACCCCAAATCCTTAAAGAGGTTCGAGTTTTGAGAAAATTTCAGATTCAAAACTTTAATCATTTTTAAAAAAAAATTCAATATTTCAACTGAAATTTGTTTTAAAGCTCTAATAATGCTTATTGATGGCTCAAAAGTAATTATAATTGTTTTCATCATTTTCTCGAATATCCTTAAGGATTTAATCGCTGCCCATCCCTAATATAATTGAAAATCGCCGTAAAGCAGGTCCCTGCTGTAAATATAACGGGGGTGTGAAGTTATTCAAAAATTTAATTATCTTTCAGCACAGCTTCTTACTACCCATTGGGTTATACATGTGTACTAATTACACTAATGTGTTAGGGATTAGGAAGGTTTAATTTAGATGAAATATACCAGCATTTGTGTGAAGGGAGAGTGTAAAGCCGCCCTCAGTACACCTGACCATGGTTGAACTCTGATCTTCCTGTCATCGGCAGTCTAGTCTATTGCGAGGGTAGTGCCTTAGACTGTGCAGCCATCGACTATTTATATTAGTTTTGAATATCACTCTTCTCTTCTGAAATTTTGAATTATTTGTGCATTCTCGAATACCTAATCACAAATATTGGTTCATTCAATTTAACCACACATTTTTATATATTTACATTAATTATTTGATTTGATGCATATTTAGTTCATTTATTTTTAAATATTCACATAACTCTATTTGTTCACTGTAACAAAAATAAAACCTTTGCCAAGAAATCATCATTGAGATTTAATACAATCACTCGCATCTTGTTTGTTTGTGCTGGCACTAAAGACTTAATCATTTTGCAAGAACAGTGAATGCTTAGTGGGCCAATAGTGTGGTCCTTAGCACACTCCCTCCACCTTCTAACCTATGTTGACTAGAGACACCAAAATTTCGCCAAACGGGTTTTTACGAACTTTTACTTAGAACCTTAAAATTACTATCCAAACACATTTTTTACCCTTTTAGCAGTTTTGAAGTAATAATATATTCGCGAAATGAAACAAAGTAAAATATATTCGCGAAATTGACCGTTTTGCCTTTTAAATGCGAATTATCATCCATTTTGTTGATTTAAATGTGAATTAACAATAACAAAGTTGTTGTAGTCTGAAAAATAAAGAGCAATAACCGTGCTAATAGTACAAAGAATTTTCTAAAAAAAAATCTCTCATCGAAAGATTATTAGTAAAAGAAGTGTTTGAACTGGCTAGGTTCAGAGCCAAATTGTGGCCAAAGACAAATATTTAAAGAAGTAGAAGAAGAAAATGACACCATAGTTAATCTCTATATCTTTTTATCTTCATGTCTTTGCTCTTCCATCTTACTTTACTATTAAGTAACGTTATTTTTTGAGTGTGGTGATTTAAAAATGCCTAGAGTTTAATGTATTTTTGAAATGCGCTTGAATTTTCAAAAGGTGTGTTTTTCATATTATTTGATAACGCTAAAAAAAATTATGTGTCGATTGTGAAACACCCGCGTTGACTGGCTTAGAAATCTGGAAATAGAGCCTTCCTTGTAATTTGGTGATTGGTGTGTCTGCGTGATAGTAAAAATGTTTAAGCTTTTTCATCTGGTAAAAATAATTCGATACAAACTAGGTGGTTGTCTGCCGTATATGCACGGTCTATATTGTGTTTAAGGCATATAGTTTAAAAAGATTATTAACTAGTTTGTAATAAATAGCCTTTCATTATGAACGTTGTAATTTAATAGTAATAAAATATTATATACATTGTAATTAAATAGTAATAAAATATTATATAAGGTTTTTTAATTGAAGTTATTTAAATACTTGTGTTTATAGTAGGCCAGGAATAATCGAAAACATAAAACCTTTCAGCTGCGATTTTTCTATTCATAACATTGTAATATGCAGACAAGTTTAATATGTATTTCTGCCTGAATTAATTAGTGGCAATATCCAGGCAGTGCAATCTAATAGTAATAAGTCTAATTTATCCTTTTTTTTTGTTATTATAAGTGTTTTACCATTTACACAGGAACACAAGTAATACCATATCAAATACTAGAAAAACAAGAACTTATAAGAATGTTGATGTATGGTAGCTTAGGATTTTTTGAAAAGATGTTATCAATGTAATAGATGATAAAATTCATATCCACCAAGAAAACACGTAAAAAGGTCAGCCCTATAGTTTTTTTAAACGCTGTCTAGAGAACCTGGAGAAGTCAGGGAATTTTGTGATAAAATTTGTGTAGCCACCTTGAATAAATTTCCCCATCAAGGTCATAATTTAGATTTTCTAAACACCAATGGCATAACTTCACAATAGTAAATTCCCTATTAGTGTGAATATGCAGATAGTCCTTATGGGTAGTAAAGTATAATAAATGTATGTATACCTCTAATTCTAGTGCAATATGAATATAATGTAACAAAATTAAAATCAAATTTTTAGGGATGGACGGTAATGACTTTTTTATTTCGGGATGGGAAATTAGTCAAAATACCAGGATTCGGGATGGGGACGGGAAATTTTAAAATTATCCTTTAGAATAATCTTAGATTTAAAATATATTGAGTTCCAAACAATATAGTAAGACTTGTTAAAGCTATAATATTATTAAAACCCGCTTCAGTGGCTGCATGGTCTAAGGCAGCACTCTCGCAATAGACTAGACTACCGAGGACAAATATATTTAGTTTGAATTTGGCCGGGTGCATTAAGGGTGGTTTTTCCTAAATGGTTTCCCACTCTATCCACGCAAATGTGGGTACACCTCTAAATTCAATCTTCCTCATTCCTAACATACTAAAAGTAATTAGTACATAGGTGTATAACCAGAACTAGTACTAAGAGTTCTAAAAAAACATTGCTTGGGGTAATAATAATAAAATAAAAAATAATAAGAATAAAAATATAACATCATAAAAATATATGAAGTGTGCGAAGATAGCATTTTTTTATCAAATCAAATAAAATTTTGAATTAATATCAAATAATACAATTAATAAAATAGTTAATCTTATTACATTTTTGATGGAAATTATTTTTATTAGTTAATTTCTTTGAAAATTGTGTTTTATATTTAATTATATGCATAGGGAAAAAATACTGCAAAACATAATGTATGGCACCACTTCCCTAGGTTTGACACCCCTTAAAGGTGATTGTTTAACAGTTAACATCCCTTATACTCTACTCCCTGTCTGGCTCTGGAATAGATGGTTGACCTTGGCAAGCTACTTCCTCCCCCCCCCCCTTCCTTCCTCTTATTTCAGCACACCAAAAGATAGAAGAATATATCTGTCCTTCTCTAAATCTTTCAAGCTCTTTCACTTGCTGAACCCCAACAAATCATGGTGATGGACAGAGCATATTAAGTCACACACCTCCCAACTTGTCTCGCTACAAGCAGGGGTAAAATAACCCTCCCCATCCCAGGCACCAAGTTTACTAAATAACAAAGAAGACTGTCTATCAAAGATATTATTAGTGATGAGTAAGCAGTAACTGCTAGAACATGACCACCGCCCTTTGTTTTGTTTCTTGGAGCATTTACCAAGGGTTCCTGGTCACTCCTACAAATTTTCATATGTATTTAAACTTCTCTTAAAGTCAATCTTTTTGCCTGAAATCAAACTACAGCCAATCTATCTGTGGGTTCCAAAATGATTAGGATTGTATAATTTTAATACCAAGTCAATTCTAATTAAAAGACAAATCTCAGTTTGAAACCTTTCCTCTGAATCTCTTAACACCATCACAAAAGAAATGCGCCCGCCTTATTGCCATTTTAATTTCAGGTGAGATCGAGGTGGAAGACTACTATCCTGCATTCCTTGATATGGTCAAGAATGTCCTGGATGGAAACATGGATAGCAATGCCTATGAGGATACGCTCAGAGAAATGTTTGGGATCCATGCCTATATTGCCTTCACGCTCGACAAGGTGGTTACATATGCTGTCAGGCAGGTTAGTTATTCTTTTAATCGATTTATATACATACAGTTATTATAATAATCGTTCAAAGCTTGTACTTTGTGACGCTTTGCTGATACGACGGTTTCAAATTGCACACAGCTCCAGCACCTGGTTTGTGACGACGCATGCCAGGAATGTATTGAGATGTTCCACCAAGAGCAACGTCGGGGGGCCACAGGAGGCCGGTGTGCCACTGCTCATCAGCGAACAATGTCGGAGATGGCATATCAGCGACGAGCAGAACAGGCTCTTTCCGAAGAGAACTGTTTCAAGATGTACATTGTGAGTATCAATCCCCCTCCCCCATTTGAATCTCAGTTTCGACTTTTTTGGTCAAATTCCTGATTTGACATTTACATAAGGGTCGGTAAACACGTTTCCCCCCACCCTCACATTGGAATCTGTTTCAAGTGATCTTTTTATGAATTTCTCAAGTGTCTGGCCGAGTTTGAGATTAATAAATTTATCTTTTTAAAAAATTGAAATAAAACTATTTTATTTCAAAGAAAAGTAATGTTCTAAAATAAATTATTTTTGATATATGCCCATTGTGATACAAACTTAAAAAAAAATATTTATGAACATAGGTTTATATGTGCTCTTTTAGCAATTTTTTTATCTATAAAAAAAACGCCTGCCAGAAAGAGAAGTAAAACATTGATTTTTAGGATGTATGTGCATAGAAGACATTCGCATTAAGGCTACTTGATACAGCCATGCACTAAGCAAGATGTGTTCTAACATTACTACAGAGAAATGTCTTTCTATATCTTCTTTATCTAAAACTCATACTTTCCTCAATTCAACATCAGTTTACTCACTTATCAGCTTAGGACGAAATATTGTAATCATTTTTCAATATAACATTCTGCACATGATAATTAATATCAAAACTTATCTAACCTTTTTTCCCCCTCAACATTAAACTATATTTTTACACATTTGAACTGAACTTAAATTCAACTTCAGGGTTTCACATTATTTTATTTGACTTTAATTGCAAAGTTGGAGTTTGCTAACCTTTACTATTGATAATCGTCCACTGCCATAGATTTTATGTTTTTTGTCAAACCCTGCCAGAATCTTGTTTTCTGGTTAACCCATTCCCTGGAGTGCACTTAGCACAGCTATCTGCTTAGGTTCGACGCCATTTTTCTGCTGGTACTAACAAATATTTTTGCTTCTCACCTTTATTCTCATTTATTACTTTATTCGTGACCATATTATAGCATTGTATTGATAGCTTCATCTTAATACATCCATTACTGTTTCCAGCCTTGGCCTGGATCAGTTGGCAGTTTCATCTCTCAGTTTCAATATGAAGTATTCAGACAGGTTAAAAGTGCAAGGTTTCGTTGATAGATGGCATTACAATAACTTATTGCTGCAATGAAACGTCAATTTCGCGCTGGCACCAGGGAATGGGCTAGTAAATATAACAATTGGTGTGTGCTGGATATAATTTTTTTCGTTTTCAGATTCCCCAACAAAATGTATAATATAAAATCATGTAACTTATTAGGGTGTATCTATATACAACCAAGTAAATGATCGGATACTGTTGGCGCTCACAGTTTGTTCTCCTTGTTTCAGTACAATTTCGACTGTAAACTAACCATTGAGTTGCTGGACACAGAGCTTGAGGAGCCAGGCCCAAGTGTCGACGCCAAATGGTCCTCCTATGTTGACAGGTTCACAAACTGTGGCGTAGATGGCTCCAATCCGGGGACATGCGGTCTTGGGGACAGTGGTGACGAGGTGAGCTTGACCGCTGTGAAGCATGATACTATTTAACAGTATGTTAATATTAGAGCAAGTTAGTAAACCTAATTGGTTGAATCCATTAATTCACCAATCCGAATCTTATAAAGATTATTAAGATTAGAATAAATAGGATTTTAACTGTATGATATAAAATATAAATAGTAATTTAAATGTTAACATTTTTTTTAGTAAAATGCATTCATTAAAACATATAAACATTCATTTAAGTGTTAAATTAATGGAATGGGGTCTTGTTAAAAAAAAAGTCTATAATTTTGTTGGGGCTGAACCACCAATAAACAATTTCACAAATTCAAACTCGAAAATTGAAAAAACATATTCTTATTTATTATTATTTTCAAATTTCAAATATCCTTAATGTTTCAATAGATTAGAAAATCCTATACCTACCAATGAGTGATGCCTTTGCTTCCTAAAGATGACAAATCACTTAACCTCCATTTCTAAAGTATTGACAGGGGCGGCTAAGGGCCGTAGCGAACTGGGAGCGGGGGCACCAAATGGCACCAAACTACTAACCTAATGTGACCTGGGCATGATATGAAAATAATCCCAAAACTCCAAGCACCTTGAGGGGGACACCAAAAAAAAAATATTGTTCAGGGAACTCTGCGTCGTCCCTGGTTATTGATTCATTGCTCAACTTCACTTGAAAACAGGATCACAATTAATGAAATAATTTAATATTTGGAAGAAGACGCAGTAAAGATGGATAGAAACACAAAAGGCACACAATATGGCTTTTACAGTGAAAAAAATACACAGTTCACACTGCTGCCGTTAGACAAATAGGTAATGGCAGCCTCATTAAGAGAATCAATCGCTACCGCCCAATCCTCTGATCTGGGTTTCATTTTATATAATTCATCGTAAGGGAGCGTGAAACGCACAACTTTTTAAAGAGGATCCAAAAAAATACCTTTAAAGCCCATTTCCTGTATTAGCCTTTTTTTATTCATTCTTTTACATGTTCACCATTAAAAATATTGATAGTTAAAATACTCATTTTATATTAAATTATCGCCACACTTAGCTGTGTATACATTACAAATCACTATTCAATGGAAAAAAATCTTGAGTAATATAATTGTAATTTTAAGGGTGGCCTGGATCGAAAAGGTCAGGAATTTTCCATTCTTGTAAGTTGGTGGCTATTTCCTGTAATTTTTAAGCAAGAAACAAAGTGTGCTTTGTGTTCCAGCAGGTAATGCTGACTCATCAGTGAATTGTGTTCTTTTCATTGTAAAAGCTAAAGTCGTGTTCATTCCTCTTTTATGTTTTTGTTTCCATCAATTTTTCCTCTACCTTCTAAAAATAACAAAATGTAACTCAGAAGAAAATTAGTTTTTTTAAGAGATAAATTTGGGATGACTTAAATTTTGTTTATGATCTATATATAACCACAAATTAGTGTTAAATCATTTACATAATATTATTAAATAATATCACGGTCTGCTTGTATATATGCATGAAGATTTTTTTTTCTCAACCCTGGACTGAATCATTGTAGAAGGTTAGAAATTAAAAGTATCTAATCAGACCTTATACTTTTATAGATTCGCAGGTATTGAAAATCTAGTTGAACATACAATATTCATATAGTATCTTAGAGCCACATACAGCTTCATTAGGAGAAACTAAACCTTACATTTTTCAACACAACCTTAGCTAAGATAATCACATGTTAGCAGTTGAAGATTTAATTTAAAAATAATCTAAAAGAAAATACTCAGATTTTTTGTCATATCTGCTGTAATAATAATACACGGCATAAATTAAAAATGTTGACCAAACCATATTTATGTCTTAAATGTTACTCTATTTTTATACTAGAGAAAATATAACATTGATTTTTTTAGTGTTGAAATAATTTGGAATGGCATATTTTGATAAATGTTTGTATAAAAGTAAAATAACTGCTAAATAATCTATTTTCCAAGTTTATACACAGGTTGCTTAGAGTATTTTGAGTGTTTTCCACAGAAAACTGATACATTTTGGTCTTAATCATTATTTCATTGAATTTTGCAGCCACAAAACAATTATTTTTCAATGTGCCAAGTGTTTCTATTCAACCAGTTAAATTTGAAGGATTTCATATAACACAAAAAATTATTTGATTTACGCTCTAAAGACGGTTAATGATAATGTATTTTTAAAGGCTATGATCGTAGTTATTAACCTTTTTATCAAGCTTTGGTGAGGTTAATTTGTTGGCTTATACTTTTTATTACAATGTAAAGTTTAAATAAGTAAAATGAATTAGTGCCTAATGGCTTGGAAATGTATAATAAGAAAGTGTAGAAACACTGTACAATAATGTAATAGTGATTGATAGTGAAGTAATGCCAACCTGAAAGGAGAGTTAGGTTAGGCTAGATAGAAAAACACGCTCTTTCTTCATTTCTTCTCTTCTCAAACTATTGCACTTTATTACACTTCACACATTGTTGAATGTTCGTAGATGTTTCTTTATCATTTGAAGACACACATTGGAAAAACACAAAGATATACTATAGAACAACATCAATCTAGAAACATGTAGTTCATAGTCTATCTTTGTGTGTCTTCCAATGATAATGTAAAGTTTAAGATTTAGCACATCGTTTTGCATATGGTTTAATTTAGCAACATAAAAATAGAAGTATAGTATTTATTTGTAGAAGAGTAAAGTAAGATATGTCAACATTTTTACTAATAATTTTTATTTTGCATTTCAATCTTAAAATAATATATTATTGTTTCTATATCACCAAATATTTTCATAGAAAACTTATTATCTATAATTCCTTTAAATATCTCTTTATTTTTATCCTTTCCTTATAAATAATGCCATTTAAATTAACCTTATAGCTCCTCCAGTTCTCAAAATTGTCACCATATATCAAACACATTCCTTGGTATTAAACTGTCGGAAAAGGTTGTTGGAGGCAGACAACTATCTCACCTGTATTAGGTATCAAGTGGCAGCAGTATATTGTGTGAACTATTCTTTCTGTTCTTGAAAGCCATGTTGTGTTTTCCCCTTGTACTTATCTTTCTATCCTGTAACTTCTTCTGTGTCTGTATCATGAGATTAAAAAATATTTTTAAGCTTACCTAGATTTTGATATCCATTGGTGTTCTGATACTTTTTATTACAATTTTTATATCTTTAAATAAACATAATAGATTGGTAGAAAATTAAGCACAAATACACATATACAAATACAATATTTCTATGCTACGCAGCATTTTCGTCGAAATAGGCATAAATAAATGAAAAATTTTCATTTGCTAAATTCAATTCATCTAAAGAAACCCCAGCGGGTTAATAATTAGATTCATATAATGTACATATCTTAAAATAAACTAGGAATATAATTTTACTTACTGCACATGTGGTTCATAGATAATTTTGAAAAAAATCTGCACACATGAGTTGAATTTAAAAAATTATTTGACCACAAAACTAAATGTTATTTTAGGGCTAGATTAAAAGGAAATTTTGAGGTTTTTTTTTTAATGCGAGAAAGACTCTTGGTTTTATTTCATTAACATTTATTCTAACTCCAGAAACATCAAATAAATAAAAGATAATATAATTCACTCGTTTGGTCTACTATTCAACACAAACATTTAGTAGATAAATTTTAAATAATACAATCCTTATCACACACTCTTATCTTTGTTTCGCTTTCATGTACATAAATGGTCTTAAGGGGAGAATTTTAATTAGAACTGTTGGTTTTAAAAATTAAAAGGAAAGCTACATCGAAATCGCTCGTTTGTTTCTTCAGGAAATGGCGACAGGACTCTCTTTCGAACTTCCGGATGTTCATCGTCCAAACAAATCGTCAGGTTCGTACTAAAACATAATAGTGTTTTGAAAACGCTCATTTATATTTTCGTGTTGCGTCCATTTCCTGGACAACGAACAACGCTTGTACACAGTGCCACTGTGGCACATTCTTTTTAAAATATGCACAACACTCCCATGTTAACAAACGGGCATTTTTACATTTGTTAGTTGCATGACATTTATCATTACAGTTTTATTTTAAATACAGAATTACACACACTTCACGATCTTATACTGCCCAATTTTATAGTCTTTTAGAATTCCCCCCCTATAAAAGGTGCTTTTAAAAAAATAGTTAAAAATAGATTTTTGATGTTGTAGTGATGTTGAATTAGTAATAAAATTCTTATATTTTATTTTGATGTTATCATGGTATTCCTAGACTTTTGTTTCAGCTGCTTCAAATTCCATATAAAATATTTCATTTCACACACAACTTTTTTTTTTAAATTCCAACGTGTTTGTGCATGTGGGTGTAGACATACTGTAATTTGCAGACCATAAACTCTCATTTTGTATGTTCACCCTCAATGGGCTTGGATAGAGGAAGGAAAGTTTAATTGTTTAGTGATGGATCAGCTCCAAAATTGTTCCTGTGCATATTCTAAGGTTATATAATCATAACATCATTAGCTACTAAACTAACCCTCAGTATTTGAATGGTCTGAAAGGCTTCACTTTCACAATAGACCGGACTCTCGACCTCCGTTCTTTTCTATCGAGGATGGTTATCTGCACATATGCTGTAACCTTTCTTTTAATTCATCCTTCCCATGCCTATTGACATATGCATATAGTCCGAGTATGTGTGTAAACGAGACGCGGTGAAAAAAATCATGTAAACTAATAAATTTTTAATAAAATAAAATATGTATTAATAAATTTCTTAGTTAAATAACTAAGACAATTTGTGGTAAATAAAATGATAGGTTTTAATTGAATAAAAACATGATTTAGGTATGTAAAAAATTTCTTTTGGTTAAAAATGGTATATCAACTCTAATTTAAATGGTAAGGTACAACGAATAGAAAAATTAGAATTAGTTCATACCAAACAATTCAAGATAGGAGCTTAGAAAGATTTAATTGAAGTTTACTTAAACATTTTTCTCCTCTTCTTCTTCTGTATCTTTCTATACTTTATATTGGGCTTTGGCCACAATTTGGCTGTTATAGTAAACGGCACAAACAATCTTACCAATATTTTTTTTTGTTTGAGGGGAATAAATTTCTTCTTGAGGGAAATTTACTTGGTTAGTAAAATGTTTGTTATTTCACATTTTAATCAAGAAAATTGACCAATATTCACAATAAAAGGTAAAATAGTCAATGATGCAATGTCAAAGAATTGATAAAACAAATCAGCTCACACATGTACACAAATTAGTTATACTTTGTATTATTAATATTAGAGCCAGTTTCGCTTCCCCTAACACATCTTAAAAATGAGTCACTATTGTGGCCTAAAGAATCCGACACCTTAGCTCAGTTGGTAGCGTGTCTGCCTACTGAGCTATGGGTATCGGGTTCATTCCCGACATGGCTGGAAATATATCATTGGAGAAATGTGGATTTAACCTCTCACATTGATAAATTAACGGCTGGGGACTGGATGTTGTGGCTTTCTAGTTTTAAGTTAGATTATAAGACATGAAGCTACGGCAGACCTAGAAAGCTGGTATTGAAAGATATATGGCTTAAATAAAAACTTACCCGGGCCATAGGTCTGAAACATTAATGGATGTAAAGTAAGTTATGGCCTAAAGACAACTTAATAAAATATAGAACATTTCCAGTATAAATAGGATTCTGGTAAGATTTTATCAGTGTTGGCCGCTCCATTTATCTAATGAGTATATCTAACTGCCAACAACCATTTCAAATTGAAATGAATAAAGCCAGTAAATCCTTTTGACAAACCCTTCCTTCACCTCTAACAAGACGTGTATTAATCACAACTTGTGAATGTGTGGAATGCCAGGCCTCCACCGTGGTTCGGATCCCACGTTAGACTGTAGGTCCTCCATTTCAATCTCACAATCATCCTACCATTACACATTAGCATAAGTGCGTAAACCCGAACGGTAGTAAGATGGTGTGCTAAAATAATAATAATAATAAATCCTTTGAATAAACAATTTAAAAATGGGTACTCGTTTTTTAAGGACAGGCGTATAGAATTCTCACCGGTATCATATGCTGATCAATGTTTGCATTTTGGAGATGTTGAAGAAGAAAAAAAATGATTTGCTAAATTTGTCTGACTACTGTCAGGTTTATGCATTCTTAACTACACCAGGGAACCAGCATTTGAATTATCTGCTGTAGCTTCCAAATGTGTCTGTGCTTAAATGCATGTTTGGAGTTCATGCGTGTCATAGTTGCATGCCTGAAATAAATGTTTTTACTTTTCTTTTCTAGACATCTGTTATCATAAAACAAATAGCTACTGACTTGCTTACAAAACATTTAATAACGAAAAATAAACATTACATTACCATCAAGCTGGGCATCCCACCCAACACTTTGGTAGTGAGACTTTTACAACTCTCTTAAACACTGATAAGGAAAAGCAGGGAAAAGCATTGAAGATTCATTGTTTTAAGTGGATTTGTGAATCTGTGCTAACTAGGTTTTAAATGGAATTGTGATTCCTTTTAGGCCTAATTTTGCATCCAAACTGTAATCCGCCGAAACTCTTCAGTCTCCTTCTGTTCAGATAGGTTCGCGGCAACCAGTGGGTCCAGTAGAGCTTCTCGGGGTTAATTAATTAATGGTGGGGGTGGAGAACATAGCCTACCAAATCTGTATAAATTTATGAAGTAGAAGTTGAAATTTTATTTTAAATAAACATTATAGACATTTTGCACCACGGGTTACTTAATGTAAAGAAAACAAATTAATTAGTACATGAATATGGATAAATATTTAATGTAGTGGTCATTTAGCCATATGGTCTCCATTTCCTCCCACCCATCTCTTAACACGCTTTGACTAACACAAAAAGAACTTCTGAATACAGGTCTTATCTGTTCATGTGCTAACAGACAAGTGTCTTGCGTCTCACGCTTCCCTTCCACATAGGGTCAAACTTCCCTTCCACATAGGGTCAAACTTCCCTTCCACATAGGGTCAAACTTCCCTTCCACATAGGGTCAAACTTCCCTTCCACATAGGGTCAAACTTCCCTTCCACATAGGGTCAAACTTCCCTTCCACATAGGGTCAAACTTCCCTTCCACATAGGGTCAAACTTCCCTTCCACATAGGGTCAAACTTCCCTTCCACATAGGGTCAAACTTCCCTTCCACATAGGGTCAAACTTCCCTTCCACATAGGGTCAAACTTCCCTTCCACATAGGGTCAAACTTCCCTTCCACATAGGGTCAAACTTCCCTTCCACATAGGGTCAAACTTCCCTTCCACATAGGGTCAAACTTCCCTTCCACATAGGGTCAAACTTCCCTTCCACATAGGGTCAAACTTCCCTTCCACATAGGGTCAAACTTCCCTTCCACATAGGGTCAAACTTCCCTTCCACATAGGGTCAAACTTCCCTTCCACATAGGGTCAAACTTCCCTTCCACATAGGGTCAAACACAGACGCTAGATCGGATGTGCTGATTGGCCAGCTGTTTGCGCCAAACCTTCCCTTTCCACTGCAAGACCACAGGTGCACCTCACAGCTTCCGGGTACAGATAAAATTAAATAGCACAATGCTCAAAAGTGAAAGGTAAAAGTAATAAATTTAGATGACTCTAAGATTCCAACAAAGACTTAAGAATTAAAAACTACTAGATTTAAAAGTTGGAAGGTCTAAAAACAAAGTTAATGAATTGAAATTTAAGACATATTTCTCACAACTTTGGTTATGATTTGACAACTTATAATTAACATTAAACCCCACACTTTCATATAGTTAAACATTTGATAGTAATATAGAGATTAAATTAGGCCTAGATGATTGGAAAACAATGTATTATAAGTTTAGTACTCTCAGTATCTTGATCATATTAACAGTAAACAATGGCAAACTAATATAATTATATAAATGAAATGGTCTAGAGCTAAGGGCCTAGAACCCAGACCACTTTAGAAAACAAACAAAATTGCAAGTTTCAGTTAACTTATGCCATCTATCCCCATCTTGAGCTAATTCTATCCAGTCTACCTCATTACACCTGTCCCTGTCTTGAGCTAGTTCTCCCCAGTCCACCTCATTACACCATACATCTTTCAGATCCATTCTAAGGTTATCCTTTCGTTTGTATCTAGGTTTTTCCATTAGAAATGCTGGTCAATACCTTGAGCACTGATTTAGTTTCTTCCTTTTGCGCTGAAAATCCTTTCCGGGATATAGTGTTATTATTCTGTATTTATGGCTTAGTGTTATTTTTACTTTAAAATGTATCTGATTATTACAGTTCACTATCATTTTCAGTCAAAGCTGTTAATAGAGTTTATAAACTAATATAAACTTTTTTTTTTCCACAAGTCTGCCACAACACAAACCTAATTTAACTAATGACAATGATATAGGATCTTTGGGATCTACAATTTTCTGTCAAGTGTGTACACCTTGCCTTTATACCCTCCTTTTAAGGTTTATTTTCTCAGTGATTTAATTTTAGCTTGTTCCTTAAAACCTAGCAAATTTCATTTATCTATCAACACTTTATGAAGATTTTCTTTACCTAATTTCTAAAGGTAAGCGAAAGTTTAGGATCCATAAACAGAATTTTTCCCATGCTCTTCTCTTATATGTATTTGATTGCTAACTAATAATCTTCTAAAGCGATTTAGACAAATTTAAAAACTCTGCACACACAGAATAGTAATTTGTTAACATTCATTAAATAAAAATATTTCTTGTAGCTTATCCATTCTTTTTTCTCTCCAACAAGCCTTGAGAATGAACTAAACGTGCCAAATGATTCTGTGTTCTACCAACGGGGTCCACTTTTGCAACTAGTCAAGCTAATATGTGCAACTTATTATGGATTTCTCTACATATTAGATTTTGTTGCATGACAGTTTTAGTTTCTTTGTAAATATAATTTCTAGAGATGATACACTCGAATCCCTCTAATACTCCATTGAAGGCCTCGACTTATAACAGGGTGTCCAGCGACCTAGAAAACAGGGAAAAGTCAGGGAATTTAATTAAATTTCTGGAATTTTCACATAGTCACTAAGAAAACTAAAATTGTATTCACACTAGTCAAAATTACATTTTTCGACGATTTAATATACACCACAATATCTTTTAACACATTTGAACATACTTATTTTAATTCTCAAAGTCAACATGGTATTTTTGTGTGTCATCCATCTTTCCATCCTTCTACTTCGCGTCTTTATTTTTTAAATTGTATTTGTGCAAAGCAATATTTTAATGTATCAATATGATCTCACTGAAATCTAACTCAGATCGCTCTACCCAAGAGCCCATCACTCTAAGTTGTAACCCTTCATAGTGTCACAATTTCAGAGTGTGGATGTGTTTAAAAATATTATTGCATCAAGTTGTGATCTTAATAAAATAGTGTTTGTAATATAGGGACTGGAAAAGTTGTAAATTGGCTTTGGAAAACCTGGAAAAGTCAGGGAATTTTAAAATGTAGTTTGGCTGGACACCCTGTATAATCACCATTCCAAGCAATTTGTGAAAGTAATTGTATATATAGACTTGCGAAATAGGGAATATAGAATCACAAAAAAATACAAAATCGTGTTAGTATAATTAATTCACTAATAAGGGTTATCATTGTTTTTATGACAAAAGAGACATGGCAGACAAAATAGTGTTTGTCGGTGGTACCAAGCTTTTACTAACCCCTTGACTTACCATTTAACCTGGCTATGTTTTACACCAGGATTACTATTTAAATTGACGTCAACATACTTTTTTTTTTCCAATAATTTTTCCTTGTTTACATTTGTTTGATTGTCTGAATCACTACTGTCAAAAGAGTTATCACTTTCCGAAGACCTAGCTATGTTATTATTTTTGCCACCTTCAGTTAGCTCAACACTATCACTATCATTATCAGAAAAATCTACATCCTCACTATCACCAGTATCTACTAAATCCTTTTCATTGTCAGAATCATAAAGTATCTGTCATTTCTTGGTCAGTTAGCCAGTTTTTATACAGAGAAACTTTCTGTTTACTAGTTGACGCCATTTTAAAGCTGGACTCTACTAATATTGAATAAACCGTTGTAAAAAAATCAACCTGTGTGAAGGTTTTGGTTGAAATAAAATGAATAAAATTGCAAGTTCTATGGGGTAAAAGGGGGGTGTCTTAAATAAGAAATAAATCTGCCAATTTCTATTTATAACACTCATTCCGTCAATAGCAGTAACACCTGCAATTCATGGAAGAAATAAGAAAAAAAATACACAAAAATAAACAAACCGGTTGTTTGAAAGAAATAAAACTGCCAAGTTTTATTCATACAGCTCCTGCCATCTATTAAGTATAAGGAAGAACACGGTGTGCAAGCCCTGCTCGTCAAGTACATCAAAGGAGTTAAGATAAAAAAAACTCAATTTTAAATATTTTCATTATATTAAAATTGAATTTTTTTTAAAGATTTAAGAATTGGAATTTGGATTTGAGATTCGAATGAAAATATAAGCTTTGTATCCAATAAATATAGGCTTAGACCCATCTCTAATAATTTCTATAGCATAAATACTTGATTTTGCATAATTTAACCGTTATGTCTGCAGTGTTAAGGTAGGCCATTAAATCATTGGTTAGTTATCCTTGTCGATGATATGGATATGTTATTTAATATATATTGACACGTGAAATAAAATGAGACTGACCACACTTCTATGTTACAAGTGTAAATATCATCACCGCCATCAATTGTTTCCAGCTTGTGGTCGGGTCAGTTTAGTAAAATGCCTCCATCCTATTCTTCCACCACTCTTCCTCCTTTATTTACTTCCATTCTTCTTCTCTCACCTGAACACTTTCTGTTATATTGTAGGTTAAATAATCTCTTATTGAATTGTTCCAGCTTCAGTCGTATCTGCATCAGCGTCGAGCGAAGCCTGTATTCCTGGCTCGCAATGTGCGACGATGGCGCCACCAAGGGGGCTCAGCCCCCAAGAAGAGGAGCGTGAGGGAGAAGAGTAGCGAGGAAGATTATAAGGAGAGCTCGGCCAGCCCGAAGGACAAGAACAGGTAGAGCTATTTGTGCTTGTTGTGGTTAGTTTTGATATGTTACGCACTCTTCAAAATGATTGCATGAGCAATGCTAGATTTGGGTATTTTTTCCCTTAGGCGACCGATTTCATGTGAACAGTATTGATAGATAGTATCACATATTTTGTTAACCATCATGATTTAACTTAAAAATACGTATTTTATTATTGTTTATTCATGAATGTGTTAAAGTTATAATGTAAAAATGTAGATTATTTAACCAAAGTTAACGAGTTTTTTTGGTATATTTTATTATTTATGGTTGTGCAAAGCTTCGAAAACTTTGACCTCACTTTGAATATTTAAGTGTGATTGATGTGGACGGTAGGGCTAGAGAAGATCTAACAAGAAGAGCACAAATGGGAGAGTTGTCCTATAGGTGTTTAAGAGGCCTGTTATGGAGAAGAAAAGTGCCCTTGAAGTGTAAGACATGTTGTACAGGACGTAGTTGGTACCTATTGTATGTAGCGGAAACATGGACATTGAACGTAAGAGAGACTAGTAAAGTGCAGAACAATGGGAATAAGTTTGTGAGGAGCATGTTAGCTGTCACGAGGAGAAACAGTATTAGGAATGGCGTTATCCAGGAAAGAGTTGGGGTACAGGGAGTACATGTTAGTAGCGGTTGATGATAAAAGGAAATATTCCATCTTATGTTCTTTCTATCCTTTTTCCTGTACCTTATATATAACATACCTCCAAAAGTAAAAAGTTTTTTTTTCTTCTAAGAGTTATTTATTCCTTGGTGTATATGAATGAGCATGTTTGTTTAGCAAATGAGTGCCTTTTTAATTTCAGCAGTTCTGACGAGGAGAAGAGCCCAATGTGTGATGGAGCCAAACCATGTCTGAACAACATGGACGTGGGCGACAAGGCGCAATGCCACTTTGACATCAATTCATATCCAACAGTGTTTGTCGTGAAAAAGGAGGATATTCTGTACAAAAGACAGGCTTTACCAAAGGCTCGACAGGTTAGATATATAGATAACTCTTTAGTTTTACCATAAAAAATTAATATATAAAACTCAAAACTTATGAGAACAATTTTCTGGTGCCATTATCCTTAAAGTGATTGGAATTTTTTTGGGGCATTTTGATTGATACTTTATCTCTCAAAGTTCAGAAAGTTCCAAACTGTATTAAGTCTGGTATTTTACTAAATGCTCGGAAAAACTTCATGTTGCTCCAATGTATCGTAACCTAAAAATAATGCACTCATTTGTTATTGGTTCTACAGCTAAGCAACAAACTCCACAATTATTTACATTAGAGATGTCATGATACCTGTTTTTCTCAATTCCGAATCTTGAACATTTCCTTTTTCATTATTTATCTAAGCATCATTGTATAGAAAATCTAACATTCCTGATACCCTTCTTCCCCCTCAATGCGAATCTTTGACTCGACCATTACAACATATGAGCGCTTGGAACTTTAATCTCACAATCTTATAGATATTTAGGCCTATTAAAAACACTAAAAGTCTTCAAATTAAAATTTCAAATAAACTCAAAATTAATTCAATAAATATCAGATTCTTTAACGGAAAGAACGCATTTCACACGTTAAAAAAAATTCAAGTCGTCCACCATAACTGATCCTACGCACGTTAGCTCGCCAGAAATTAGTGATGAAGTTTTGGCAACGACATATATTGACTAATATATTGAATTAAAATAAATATAAAGTTTTTAGCTCCATTTTTATTAACTATGTCTATTTTTGTTCTATTTTTTATTAAACTTGTCTTATTCAAAGAGCTAAATAAAACATTAAAATTGAAAAACGACAGTGAATATAATTACAGGAGAGCGGTCATTTTAATTGGATAGAAATATAGTAACTTTTGATATACACGTTGTGATAAATCAATCGATATATTACTGTAAATTGCCATTCTAGTCTACTTAATTATATATATCACTGGTTTGTTTAGAATCGATTCATATATTCTGACAGTCTCATTTAACTTTTACTTTAAAAAAAGTGTCAACATTGTTAAGTTTTTACCTCTTGATACTGTCATAATGTCAGGTCGTATTAAATTCAAGGCCATTTATTTTTCATGTAGAACACCTCAAAAGTTAGGGTCATACTATATTTGGTTCTTTACGGTATATTTACAATTTGCCGGTATTTAAGTGAAACGGCAACTAAATTATTATGAAAGATAATCGATTATTACCTATTTTGAATGTTGCCGTTTTATTTAGTTGCCAGTTTTATTGAGAACTAATAATCAAGTAGCAAGAATCATAATATTAAGATTGATCCTTGATTCTTTCGATACCAGTAAGAATCGAGGGTATTGAGGAATCGAGTTTGACAGCCCCAATTTATATGGGTATAATTGTTTCATTAGTGCTTGACACAATCTGTTCATCCTTTTATTTAGACCTGGATTGGTTAGTAAACAGTGAAATTACACTCATAAAAGTTGGTGTTCTCATTTAAAAACAATTAAGAAAATTTAATCCAAACACTGATTTTTAAATTTATGTCATTTCCTATGATACTTAACTAAATTCCTTTTTCTCTGGTTTCCTCATTTAGAAAGTTGTGTTGCACGTTTGTGAACTGTGTTCTTCTTTTCATTGCAAAAGGCTTCTTTTTTTCCCCCTCCAATTTTCCTGTACTTCTTACATACAACAAAGCTGTGGAATCGGAACGCTAAGCCTTCAACTCGTATTTTTATACTGGTCAACTTCTTCATAAATGGTTAATTTATATTAATTAGAAATAACAATCTTACTGCAGTAGAATGCTCCACTACAAATGACTTTATGGGAAGGTTCTTTGATATTGTGAATGTATTTTGAAATAAATTTCTCAATTCAAATTAGAAATTTTGGTCCTGAATAGTAAAAAAAAAAGTATAAAATACTGTTATATTATATAAGTTTTTATTTTGAAGTCTTAAGTCGGTACATTTTTACCGACTCCTCTTAAAATTGCTTCACAGCTCTCATATTTAACAAAATGATTACCAAATGAGTAGCATAATTTTTAATAGTTTAGATTGTATTTAAATGATTGCGTAGTATTAACCATCTAAAGTGTGTATTGCTAAGTTTGGTTTGAACATCTTATTTCAGTCTCACTCAAGTGTGTCGCTGCGGCTGAGCAGCAAGTTCCGGGAATGGCACTTGGCGTGGGCGGCAGCGAATGTGTTGGATGTGCAACAGAAGTCTTGTGTGGATTGGTTAATGGGGCAGGGGGAGGAAATGATGCCTAACCGGACGTATGTGTTAACAGACAACGACCTTTCTCGGCCACCTTATTGTACGTACAATCGCTACAAGGTTGAGTTAAGTGTGCAGCCGAGTGAACAGTGAGGGGATGGAGAAATTTTCCAGCCAGATAAAGGAACATCAACTTTTAGGGTTGCAATAATATTCAGTATCAATCATATCAAGCATCATTATGTACACTGCATTTGTACACATCGAATCTTAAAATCTAAAAACAATTAATAAGGCAATAATTATTTTTTAAATGAATTTTCTTTTTGTTTAGGGCTATGTCTTTCTTTCACTAAACTTTATGCTGCAACCTTTTTCTGGTTCTGTTTTTATATTGTGTTTGACAATCCTATTTATAAGTTGATGTTTTTTTCTTCTGACTGGAAATTTGAATTACAAAATTCGCCTTTTCAAAAAACTGCTTTTTGGATTGCGATAAAAACCATAAGCAAACGTTGAAAAGTGTGTCAGTGCTGTGATTTATTTAGTGCACATTTATAATTATGAAATGCCATTAAAAATGTGCATTTAAAAAAAATTGGCGGTTTGGAAATAAAAAGTAATTGTATTTTTTATTGAAATAAAATTGTAATTTACTACGAAAAATTATTTTCATACTTAAAAAGGCCACTATGTAGTTTGGTGGGGATGATTATTGATAGTTGCACCAGGACAATCGGTGAAGGAGTGTTTTTACAGAAACTAAGAAAGAAAGGACTCCGTGGCTCTACTTTTAGATCTGAAATTTCCGATTGCAATAATTAAACCAGCAAGTTTCTCTGCCATATCAACAAAAAAACAAGATTGCCAGAAGAAAAGGACCTTTATATATGTATATAGAGTATACATTTAAACTTGTACATTTAAATTGTAATATAGTTAAATTTTATATGTATATACAAAAGTATAATTATGTAAATGTCTTTTATTATTTTTTGTACTTACACTTTGAGCAAAATGTTAAAGATCTTGAAACTTTGTTTGTCTTGTGTCATAACTTGAGAAAACTAATTTGGATGTCGGTTCTGTTAGGAAATTAAAGCAGGAATGCACAATAATTACTAATTGCCTTGAAGTATCGACAAATCCCGATTTCACTGTAAATAATCATTGTATTAAAGTAACAAAATAAATGTAAAATATTTATTAATGCTACACGAAATGCCACGCTAGATATTATAGATACATTTATTAGTGACTCAAAGAAAGCTGCAGTACAAATTAAATTATACCATGTGTCATGGTGTTTTTAAATGTATTCATTTGTCTTCTTGTGGTTAAAAGAATGCATTTGGTTATAATTTTTACTGATTATTTATTTTTAAAAACTCATTGTAGTTTTTAATCAATTAGATTAAAACTGATGTAATTAAATATTTGTAATTATACATTAGCAAAGAAATATGCTTCTCCTTTTCCAATCTTTTTTTAAAATTACCTCGTTTTAACTTTTTATCTTAGTGGTTAATTATGTTTAGAGAGATATTGCATCAACATTAAAACTTGTTCTTAATTATAATTTTGTATACAAGCGGATTTTTTTTAATCAGGCCTTTTTTTTTTTTTTTAAGTGTAGAGGCCACACACTTGATAATTTATTTTAACATTTAGGGTGGTATGCAAGAACAATGCTAAGCAAGGCCAAAGTACCAATCGAGCAGAAGTAAAGTTGAAGAAAAGTCCGAAGTCTCGTAAAGTTAAACTTAATCTTAAACTGATTCTAAAATAAAAAAGATTTGTTAAAACAGCAGAAAAGGTGAGGAACACCATTTTAAGTGTAGAAGAATGAATCTATTTATTGGAAAAGATAAAGAATTGTACAATTTTAAAAAATATAAAAACTTAAGTATGGACTAAGGCAGTTAATAAAAAAAAAGTGGGCAGAAATAACAAGGACTGGTAATTTTCAAAAGGTTAGTGGTTTGACCAATATATAATTTCATAAGCATTTCATTAGGATCTGTTATTTAATACCCATGTATATAGAGTAGTTGACTTAATGAAATCTAGATTATTTAGGCCGGCCATATTCTGTTGTGAAAACAAAGCTATATCTCGATGGTCTATGCTCGCTGCCACGCCATCTTAAGGAATATGCTTGAAGTACAGCCGAAGCTTGCTCGAGACCAAAATTCGGTTCAAATAACTTAATTGAGCCATTTCTTGAAATTGAGCCACTCAATCGTCCTAGCAAGCAAATCCACGCGTCTTTAACTTTACTAGTACAGGGGCTTGCTTAATCTTGATCCTGCATACAACTTCTATTTTTTTGTGTGTGGAGAAAGGGGACAGACACACTATTGTCAATTATTATTTCATAGATTTAAAACAATTACAATATTTTAGCTATCTTAAAAACCAACTTTTTAATATGTATATATATACTTTTCCAAAATTTTAAATTGGTATTTAAGAACTTATTACTGCTTATAGGTGGTCCAGCCCCAACAAAATTAAAGAAAAAAACTTAGACAGACCTTGGACCATTAATTTAACACACTTAAATATAATAAAATGTTAATATTTAGTTATTTCTTTTATTTTCTATTAATTTATTATATTTCTATTTCTTCTTATGTTAATGATTTTTTCCAAGATTTGAAGGTTAAATTAAGATTCAAATTCATAAAATAGTGGATTTGACCCATTTCTATTAATAAAGGGTGGGGCAGAAAGTGTTGACACATTTAATAACACTATATTCTACTATATCGACTATTAAATACCCTTGAATTAATAAAAACAAAATGAACTTCCTTAAGAAGGCCATCATTATATTCAATATGTGCTCCTCAAAACTTGACATGATTTTATGCAATATGTTTTGTTGGATTGCTTCAATTTTCACCACAATTCTTTAAGTTCCTGAAATTGTTTTTGGGTGAGTCGCGTAAACATGCCCTACAAGAAAAAGTTTGGTGAGCATTGTGAAATGAGGTGCAGATCCTATTCTGCGATGTCCCTCCATTGATGTTCAGGTTGTGGGGGCCATTGCTCTATCTTGCTGGAACCACAGGTTGTCTGTGTCCACGCCCTCACGTTGCAATTCAGGGGTAGGAAAGGTCAATCATCAATGTAGATGCTCTACAAATATTTCCTCGTTTCACGATTTGATTTGGTGACATCGCCTGGCCACAATGTTCTCCGGACTTTATCATGTGGGGCATGTTAAAAGAGTCATGTTAACACAAATCACTTAAAGGGTTCGTACGGTCCTTGAAAGACCTGGAGTTTAATATGTGTCTGTTCAAGGCCTGGAAAAGTCCTTAAATTGCTCTGTGCCTTGAAAAGTCCTGGAATTTCTAGGTTTCAATATTTATTTTTGAAATGATTGTGAAGAATGAATGTAAAGACCGTGCTATAAGATGCACTTGGACGTGGAATATCTAGCGCTTACTATTTGATCAAGCATTAGCGTTTGTCTGCTTTATTTTTTAATAAGTTGCTTAAAAAACTGTCATTTGTAATAATTCTTCTAAAAATTTTGTCCACCTATTAACACTTTTAAGTACCTATAATTAAAGTTTTGCACTAAAATGCCTGCCAATAGCCATTAGTTCATCTCCCATCCACCTTAGCGCTCAAATTCCTGTTCTAGCCATACTACAATATATACTGACTCTAGAATGACTGTACCAACCAATAAACCAAGGAGAGTGAAGTGACAACAAAGTTAGATTACTATTTTTATAGTCCTATCTGTTCATTAAATTTATTGTTTTCGATCTATTTGAAATTTGGTACATTTTATAATTCTTTTTATTGCCGTGTTTAGCTTTTGGCAGTACGAGAAATAACAGTTTTAGTCCTTGAAAAGTCCTTAAATTTATGATTCACATGTCTGAAAGAACCCTGCTGACTCAAAAATAATTCAGGAACTTAAAAGAAATAATTTTTATGGAAGTTGAAGCATTTCGACAAAAGAAAACATTGCACAAAATTATGTTAAGTTTCAAGGAGCACATACGACAATGTATTGCGTATAATGGTGGCCTACTTAAGAACATTGTTTTATAAAATAAAAAATTATAAGCCATGTAGAAAATTGTCAATCTTTTTGTTATTGTTTTAAGTTTAGTTTAATTTGAAGCATTTTTTAGTTAAAATAGTAAAGATATGTTATTGAATGTAACAATTTTTGTCCTGTCCTATATATATATATATCATTAATTAAAATATGAAAAATCCCACCCCTAGAAAATGGTTTATTGCTATGAACTTGGTTTTATTAAAAAATCTCAAAATAATTAAAATGTGGTTAATTGTGTCTATACAGTTTTTGTATAGTTTGTGAATTGTTTCCCTTATTACAAACCTAGAAGTTGGCTAAAGTTACTAAACCAAATGCACAGCTTTTTAATGCAACCACATAGTTTTAAAAATACTTTCAATTCATTTAACAAAGCTACACTATTCTGTATTGGAAGATTTTTTCAAACCTATTGTAAACTTTTCTAAATTAAATTTTGAGGAATAATTTTTGTATAGGGTTAGATTGAAAATGGTACAGTAAATTATAGAAATCAATATATGAGATGATTTAACAGTTATAAAAAGAGAAGCGGAGTCCACAGTACACTGTTGCCACTGGACAGAGAGGTAAATTTAGTTTGATGAAAGTTAACAATGGTTTAAGAAGAGAAATTCTTAAGGCAATTCATGAAAAATGACCAATGTTTTCCATCCTCTCTCCAAATTACAGTATAGTCTCATAAACTTTTTAAGAAGAACTTATTTTCATTTTTTGTGGCCAAAAATAATTTACATGAAAGAAGAGAAAGAAAAGAGATTTCACTTCCCCCCTTGTGTAGTATTAGTTCTCTCTCCCCGCCTGCCTTGTATAGTATTAGATCTCTTTCTCCCGCCTGCCTTGTATAGTATTAGATCTCTTTCTCCCGCCTGCCTTGTATAGTATCAGATCTCTTTCTCCCGCCTGCCTTGTATAGTATTAGATCTCTTTCTCCCGCCTGCCTTGTATAGTATTAGATCTCTTTCTCCCGCCTGCCTTGTATAGTATTAGATCTTTTTCTCCCGCCTGCCTTGTATAGTATTAGATCTCTTTCTCCCACCTGCCTTGTGTAGTATCAGATCTCTTTCTCCCGCCTGCCTTGTATAGTATTAGATCTCTTTCTCCCGCCTGCCTTGTATAGTATTAGATCTCTTTCTCCCGCCTGCCTTGTATAGTATCAGATCTCTTTCTCCCGCCTGCCTTGTATAGTATTAGATCTCTTTCTCCCGCCTGCCTTGTATAGTATTAGATCTCTTTCTCCCGCCTGCCTTGTATAGTATTAGATCTTTTTCTCCCGCCTGCCTTGTATAGTATTAGATCTCTTTCTCCCACCTGCCTTGTGTAGTATCAGATCTCTTTCTCCCGCCTGCCTTGTGTAGTATCAGATCTTTCTCCCGCCTGCCTTGTATAGTATCAGATCTCTTTCTCCCGCCTGCCTTGTATAGTATCAGATCTCTTTCTCCTGCCTGCCTTGTATAGTATTAGATCTCTTTCTCCCACCTGCCTTGTGTAGTATCAGATCTCTTTCTCCCACCTGCCTTGTGTAGTATCAGATCTTTCTCCCGCCTGCCTTGTATAGTATCAGATCTCTTTCTCCTGCCTGCCTTGTATAGTATCAGATCTCTTCCGCCTGCCTTGTATAGTATTAGATCTCTTTCTCCCGCCTGCCTTGTATAGTATTAGATCTCTTTCTCCCGCCTGCCTTGTATAGTATTAGATCTTTTTCTTCTCCGCCTGCCTTGTATAGTATTAGATCTCTTTCTCCCGCCTGCCTTGTATAGTATTAGATCTTTTTCTCCCGCCTGCCTTGTATAGTATTAGATCTCCTTCTCCCGCCTGCCTTGTATAGTATCAGATCTTTCTCCCGCCTGCCTTGTATAGTATTAGATATCTTTCTCCCGCCTGCCTTGTATAGTATCAGATCTCTTTCTCCCGCCTGCTTTGTATAGTATCAGATCTTTTTCTCCCGCCTGCCTTGTATAGTATTAGATCTTTTTCTCCCGCCTGCCTTGTGTAGTATTAGATCTTACTCCCACCCACCTTTTGTGTTTATTAAGATCTCCCTTCTAACACCCCCCTCCTTCCCCTAGATATTAGTTTTAAAACCTTGTTAGGTTGGTAGTTCATTTAAAAAAAATTGTTTATTTAGTGATTTATCTAAACAATTTTTAACATTGGGTAAGTTTGCTGGCTTTTTTTTTTATTTATTTAATCATGATTTAGCATAGTTTTCCATTTCAAATAATAACCTGCTTCGGTGTCTGCATGGTCTTAACACCCTACTCTCAAAGTGGACTAGACTGCCAATGATGGGAAGATCGAGGTTCGAATCTCAGTCGGGTATATTGAAGGTGGTTTTCCACTCTCCACACACAAGTGTGGGTACATGTCCTCTAAATATAACTTTGCTAATTCCTAAAACCATTAGCATAATTAGTACATAAGTGTTTAACCCAAACAGGTAGTAAGACGCAGTGCTAAAAAAAGTAATAATTATAATAGAATTTTTAAAAAGCCCTTTTTTTTTTTTTTAATAAATACATTTTGATGCTTTCATTTAATCTTACTGTATAAGTGTCTTTAATTTTATTTAGAGATGGGACGCCCGAACCAATGGTATTTGAGAATCTCTCCAAAAAAAATCTCGAATCGAAATACAAAGGCTTTTCATTGAACTCAAAATGCAATTTTTCAGGAACTACACAGATTCACATAATTAGGGAAAAAATGGCAATTTAGCTTCATTTATGTAAAAAATAAAAATCACATTTTTTTTAAATAACTTCATTAACTGAAAAGTAATTTATCGTTAAATGTCTTCGTTCTTAAAACTTAATAAAAAAGACAAAGTGAATAGGATGTTCACTGGTGCAAAACCTAAAAAAAGTTTTATTTGCTATGCTAATGTTCTATACCAAATATTTTAGATTTCTACAATCAGGCTATTCAGACAAAATTAACATCCGTTTATTTAACTTAAGATGAACCTTGAGTGACCATTAGATTAAAATAAGTGAATAGTTAAATAATCAATATCTATTATTGTATCATTGTAGTCCAATTAATTTCACTTGTAGGCAAGGTATTGATTAGTTATATGTTGTTAAAACTATTTCCTAATAGGATAACTAAGTGAATATGAAGTTTCCATTATATTTGACATTAAGTTCTGGTATTCAAACGTAATACAATTTGTTAACAAGCTATTTTATTTATTTCAATTTGTTTACTTTTTTAAAAATTTACTTTTCAATTTTTTTGACAAACTAAAAATGTACTTTTGAAGATTCGAGATTCAAAAGAAAATTTTGGATTGGATTCGACCCATCTCTACTTTAATTTTTGATTTATTTTTCTACAATTCTATCATACCTACTTAGTTATTAAAAATACTTTGCTCAATGCACATTAAACCATACATAAATTAGTAGTACTCATTAAAACTAATGGGTTTCTAATGAATTCAACAAAATTATCCAAATTACAAACATCTAGTGAATTCTGGCGTTAACACTAGAATAAATGTTGACAAGTTTTGGTTGCCATTTATATCAAATGAAAATCAAGAGCAAAACCCATACTTCAGAATAGGCCTAGCATGCAACAAAAATACCCTCAACACACACAAAGAGATATTTTTTATTCTTAGTGAATACATGGATTGAAAGGATATATATATTAGTGGTGTGCGAAGTCCACTTTTCAATACGAAGTGAGCTCTAATCAATTATATTAATTATTCTCGAAGCTGAATCAAAGTTTGACTATTATCTTTTAGTTGTTTTATGCTTGAAAAAATATTATATTGTGGCTATTTTTATTACTTTATGCACTAAAACTACTTGGAAAATGTTAATTTTACAATTATTTGTAATATTTCGTGTTAATTTGACAAAGTTAGTATCACAACATGCAATTCAATTCAGATTTTTTTCCATATTAATATTGATTTGCAATGTACAAAACAGCTCAGAATGGCTATAAATAAACATAAATTGAATATTTTAGCTGTCAATATTTTTTTTTTTATTGGTACCGATTCAAAGGGAAGTCGAAGCTTCACACACCCTAATATAAATTTTATTACATCAGAAGTATTTTTTATTATTTCATTTTTCTGAGCTTTCTGCCATAGAAGATTATCGCCAACAATGTATATTGGTTCTATATGACCACCTTTAGGAACTACAGTCTCTTAACTCCATTCAAATCCCTCTACTAAATACATCTATTACCCGCCTCGGTGGCGTAGTTGGCTAACGCGCTAGTCGTGTTGAGCCCGACTGCCGAGGACGGGGAGATCGAGGTTCGAATCTCGGTCGGGTGAACTGGGGGTGGTTTTTCCTAAATGGTTTTCCACTCTCCCTCCACGCAAATGCGGGTTCACTTCCTTTATTCAACCTTCCCAATTCCTAATCCATTAGCGTAATTAGTACTTAAGCGTATAACCCGAACGGGTAGTAAGACGCGGTGCTAAATAATAATAATAATAAATACGACGCGGTGCTAAATAATAATAATAATAATAAATACATCTATTCTATTAACAACAGGTATTAAATTACACGAGTTCACCATGCTCTTATAGAAAATAATATATATACACACACACAGTCGAACCTGGATAAGTGAGACTAATCGCCAGGACCAGTCGTTTTCGCCTCGAAAACCTCTATAAGTGAGAGTGTCTTCCAGGAAATGCAACACAATTGTGCGTGGTTTTACAGGTCACACAAACGCGCGTGGTATTTTGTTTCTCTGCTAGGGGTCAGGTCTGCATTAGTAAACAAAAACCTCTTTAAGTGAGAGAAGCCGCTCTTGAACCTCTGTAAGCGAGAAAAAATTCCTGGTCCCTTGAACTCTCTTATCCAGGTTCGACGTGTGTGTGAATACAGTTTGTGACCATAATTAAACAAGACAATGTAAGCAGCGCAGCCAGATTACCTCCTCCCAAAATAGGACACATTCCTCAGCCCCTTTTCTCAACAAACACTTTATGAAACACTGCTAGCGAGTCCTAAGGAACTGTACACCATGGTATGGGTGTTTGGATTACGCGTTTACAATATCGTATTTGGCCCTAATATGGTACAATGTTTTTCACCTAAAAATTTCCTTTTGAAAACTCTGCTTACTGGCCAGCCAGCAGTAATCTGCCCATATAAAAATCTCAAGGTCAAAAACAAAGTGAGAAACTAGTGCGATCACAGGATTTCCACCCTTCAGTGTAACTGTACTTGTAATTCAGTAAGTCATTATTAGGTGGTGGAAGAATCTGTGTCGTCTTCTGATATTAAAAAAATTTAGGAGTGCCTGCGCATCAAAACAAGCATTCAGAGAGCCTAATAAACCTGTGTCAAATTTGTTGAGTTCTTAACTCGTGGCATACTTGAGACCATTTTATTTTTCATGTAGAAAATCTTCAAAATATTAGGGTCATATTATGTGCGTGACCATACTATAATCGGGCCAATTTTGGCATATGTGTAGATATTGTATGTACTTGATACAGGAACACCATAATTTCAGTATGAGTGATTGAATATTTTTTTATTGTCAATGTGTCATAAAAAATTAAAAGTTTTCAGTAAACTACTCTCAAGTAAGTTTCCCCCAGAAAAAAAAACTCTTTTAAATCACAATAAACACACTTCATATAAATTCAATTTTTTTTTCCTGTAAAATAGTTATTTTAAAAAAAGGAAAATACTAGCGTATTTCCAACGTTCATTGTAAATTACGTTTAATTGATAATATGTTCATCTTATAAAACAAACAATTCACCCCACTTTTTAGGGTATTTTTTTTAATTTTAAAAACATACTGTCAACATTTTATTTCTGTATATTGGACGGAGAGATGGCGTGGATGAACCCACGTTGGAAATGATAACAACAATAGGAGAAATGGGTCTACAGTGCTGGTATAGTGTGGAGGGAGAAGAAAGTGCCAGAGGATTGGACAAAAGGTATTATACTACCAATATTAAAGAAAGGGGACACCTTCAGTTAGCTCAACACTATCACTATCATAATCATCAGAAAAATCTACATCCTCAATATCACCAGTGGTGTGAGAATTATAGTTCTAACACTGATGGGAAAATGTAACAAAAGATTCTGGAAAGGAGAATGAGGAAAAGCGTGAAGTAAAGATGGAGGGAGGAGGTCAACGAAAGATTTAATATTTGTAATCAAACAGTTGATGGAAAAGAGATGAGTTTGAAAAGGATCTGGTAATGGCATTTATGGATGTAGAAAAAGCTTATGATAGTGTGGATATAAAGAAAGTATGGAAAGCAATGGAGGAAGCTTGAATAAAAAGAGGAGTGGGTAGGAGAGTAAGGAATATGTATGATAATGTGAGTTGGATAAAGACGGAGGAAGGGTGGACAGAGTAGTTCCAATTAAAAAATGGAGTCAAGCAGGGAAGTGCCCTCTCACCATTACTATTTGCGTTGGTGATGGAAATGATAATGAACAGAGTGGCAGGAAAACTGGGTGAGGAGAAAATGAAAGCAATGATGTTTGCAGGTGACTTGGTGGGATGAGGGGGAAAGGAATAGGAAGTGCAGGAATATAATTTAGTATGGTTAAAAGTGAAGTTATGGTGATTACAAGGCCAAGAAAGGTGATAGAAACTGGATGGAGTAGATTTGAAAGTAGCAAAGCGCATGAAGTATCTGGGTGATTTGATTGGGGCAAAAGGGGGCGACAGAGAAGATATAGTAAGATGAGGCCAGCAGGGAGAGGTTTTCTACAGGTGTGTAAGAGACCTATGGAAAAGAGAGGTGTCCCTGAAGTGTAAGGCAGTGCTGTATAGAGCATACTTCACACCCATAATTACGTAGAAACTTGGACTTTGGATTAAAGAGAAACAAGGAAAGTGGAAGCCATGGGAATGAAGTTTTTGAGGAGCATGCTAGCTGTCACCACAAGAGATAGGATTAGGAATGAAGATGTAAGGTCTATAGTTGGGGTACATGAGATAGTAGAGGAAGGTAGGATGAGAGGGTATGGACATGTAATATGAATGGTGGGGGAGAGGATTCCAAAAAGATTAATGGATATGAAGTATGTAGGAAAGAGACCGTAAGGAAGACCAAGGAAGAGATGGGAGGAACAGATAGAAGCAAGTGTGCGAGGGAGATGGAGGCATTTTACTAAACTGAACTGGTTGCAGGCTGGAAACAGTTGATGGTTACAAAGTGTGATGCAAAATTTCACTAGAAGAAACATGTATAGGATTTAACTTCTAGCTTGCACACGCATGTTGCCAACAACTTTTTGTTAGTCGTGGAAAAAGTAGTGTTCCTCATTCTCATGTAACCAAGTGATACACCTGATGAAGTCTAAAAAGAAGTTGTAGGTTTGATGGACTAGCAAACTCACACATCAATGTCAGCAGATTCATGGTAAGTTGCGAGACCTAAGCTAACAAGTTTGTCATCTATATAGAGGATACTTTCTCTTCCTCCGTCATCTTCCACTCTCATTAGAGTAGCAGTTAGAATTCTGTCCTAAAAAAACAAAACAAAAAAAATCTTGATTTCTGATATAAATGTTTGAACAAAAAAATTGAAAGCATACGTTACAATAACTTTTTAAGATGTACATAACCCGAATGGGTAGTAAAATGCAATGCTGGAAAAAAGGATAAAACCTGTGTATCACAAATTGATATGTGATGGTTATCCACACAACCAGTCCTGATAGCTGAATCAAATTCATTTAAATGAAAAATGACAATCTGGACACCTAACCCTGGATGTTTGGCTTTGTCCGTCAATGCTCTTATCACTGGAACATCCTGTCTCGTATCTATCTATTTTACACTTAATAGAATTCATTTCAGCTGTCAGGGAATCCTGTGGATAACCAGCTCGTATCAAGATGGATTTAATAGCCAAGCTATTAGTATATTTGTTAATTACGATTATATACACACATAAATATCATTATCCACACCAACTAGCTCAAATATTGGCTTGTCTAGGTGTTGTTTTTACTATTATAATTAAGTTTGTGAACAACATGCAGCTTAAACTCGATGTTAATTTCAAATGAAACAGAAAAAATTTACATTACAAATTGTTTAAACCTTTACCTTTGTGTCAGCATTAATAACGATGGCTGTGATTGGCCGCATTATTACATGGTTTCTGAACACAGCGCAGCCTTCTCTCGACCAACCAGATACATTTATTGGCGACACATTTGCCAATCGACCAACAAAAGCCTGGATGGGAAACCTAGCAAACGCCGGGTGGAAGTACCGAAGATCTGAACGAGCTACTCTTCTTAAGATGCCGTAATCTACCAACCAAATCTAGCAAACACATGAGTAAGCAACTAAGATAAATATTTAATGTCATTCACATACATATTCAATATTATATTATATTTCATGCAGTAGAGGCAATGATTTTTGCCATTTCAAGTTGTGGTAAGTAGTAGGAATCTGTGAGCTCGAGTTTTTTAATTCGAGTTGATCTCAAGACAGGTCTGTGGAGTCGGTATGTCATGCCTTCGACTTTTCTATCTTTCTAATGTCTGACTCAGACTCCATCATAAATGGCTAAAGTATATTAATTAATAATAACCAATCTACTGCAGTAAAATGCTCCAATATAGACTACTTCATGGGAAGCTTCTTTGGCATTGTGAATTATATTTGAATAACTTTGTTATTCAAAATTACAAATATTGGTCCTAAATAATAAAAAGGGTATAAAATCGAAATCATATATTTTTCATATATTGTTAAAATATTATAAGTTTTTATTTTGAAGCGGGAGTCTGTACATTTTCTCCTACTCCACCCAAAATTGCCTCCGAATCTGACTCCACAGCCCTGACTCACGCGAGTTTCTAAGACAGCTTCAAATAATCCTCAAATTAAATAAACACTTGTTTTTCAACTTGGTGCTGACTTCATAAAATAAAGAAGTTAAAGCATAAAGAGGTTTTTTAAATGTGCCTTCCCTTTAATCTGAAAGCTCGCTTGCCTTGCTTGGTTCTATTATGGTATAGCTTAAATATATGGCCAAAGAGCAGTTAGTCACAGTAAGACTATCTTTCAAGATAAAGTTTGTTTTAGCACCGCATCTTACTGCCCGTTCAGGTTATACGCTGATGTACTAATTACATTAATGGTTTTAGGGATAAGGAAGGTTATATCCATAGGAAGTGTATTAGCACTTGTGTGGAGGCAGAAGGAAAATCCATCCTCAATAAACCCAACCAAGATTCGAACCTCGATCTTGTCATCGGAAATCTAGTTCACTGCAAGAGTAGCGCGTTTAGACCATAAGACCAAAGGAAAAGTTAAGAGTAGACTTTTTCTCCACTAAGGTATTGATTGACCCTTGCACTAAGCTATTTATGTTTACCAATTCTCCAGGGAGATGCCTTTCTCTACCTTTTTTACCTCTACCTTCTACTCTCTCTCAACAAAATAAAAAATTTCTCGGTTGTTGACCTTAACACCTTTGTTGGTTTCTTCTTTCCCCAACACCTTCCCACAAAATATACATTTCATCCAAACAACATTCAGATAAGTAGAGAAAAGAGTAAACTCATAACTACAGCTGGATTGAAAATGTGCAGCTTTACACACCTTCACTAAGTTTGAACTATTGAAACTAATAACACGCGACCGTAGAAATCTGCCTTCGCAATTCGCCGCGCAGAACAGTCTCTGTCTGAGTGCGTGATCTTTAATTTGATAGTTGGAGCCACATTCATCGTAGAAGTCACTGAAAGTACAATAGTGAATAGTTCATTTACAAACAATAAATACCTGTGACAAAAACAACACTATATTATCATTAAAATGTATTTTTGTTGTTTTTACAGGTACCCAGCATGCAAGAGTTATTAGTTGATGACTGCAAAAGTACCAAACGCTACTTGTTCTCTTTAGTAATCAGCTCTCTCAAAATGGATGGGACCTCTAATGGAAATTAAAACACTTTTTTTTACACTGTGTTTTAATACGTGTCCTAGCTATCAACATATAGTTAACACTATTTAGAGTAGGGAACAAAGTAGAATTTCAAGTAAATGTACCCGCATTTGTGGAAGGAAGACTGGGAAACCAATTATCAAAAACCCTCCTCAATACACCCAGCCGGGATTAAAACCCCGACCTCCTTGTAACCGACTAGATGGCTCCGACACATAGTTCTAATGCCTACTTACGTGAGTCACAAATTAATTGTCTTTAGCTGCGACCTAGTGAAACTTTTTAGCACTGTGTTTTACTACCTGTTCAGGTTATACACACATGTACTAATTACGCTAGTGAGTTAAGGATGAGGAAGGTTAAGTTTGGATTAAGTGTAGCCACATTTGTATGGAAAGAGTGTGATAAATCACCCTCAGTACACCCGCCTGGGATTCGAACACCGATCTCCCTTTCATCAACAGTGGTGAAACTTAATCGGCCAAATTGAGTTTGATGCTGCAACTACTTGAATTACATTCTTCTGAGAATACTCTTGTTACAAGTCTTATGAAATAATAAAAAGTTCACCAGTGGATGAGACAATGAAGTGAACTTGGGAAAGATGATCAATCAATCATACTTTTGAGCGAGGCAGTTCAGGTTTTGAACCTCCTTCTTGGCCAGTTACTACTTTTTTTTTCCCTGGTTGACACAAGTTTTTCTCATGCTCAAACTTTCAACTTTGCTAAACTTAAGCCCTTAAGAATAGTGGGTGAAGAAAAGAACCATTTTGGATGTGATTATTCGGTACAAAGAAAAATGGATCAGACACATCCTTAGGAGGAACTGTCTTCTGCACAACGTCATTGAAGGAAAGGTTGAGGGAAAGAGGAGCTTAGGAAGGAGGATTCAAATATTGGATGACTTGAAGGAAAGAAGAAATGTCTAGGAGCTTAAGGAGGAGGCAGAGGACAGGGCACATTGGTGGTCTAAGTTCAATGACAAACGAATGAACCTGTCATAAGACAGAACTAATAATAATAATAATAATAATAATAATACCAATTAGTTTAGGTACACAATCTTAATACTCGAAAAGGTTATATTTGCCAACATTTAGAGATATGATGAAACTCTTTCTTGTATTAAGATAAAACACACTAGTTAAAGTGTATCACAAATTGATATGTGATGGTTATCCGCGTGATTAATCTTGATAAACGAATCAAATTTAATCAAGATAAAAATGACAACCTGAACACAAAAATCTAACCCTGGACCTTTGTCTTTGTGCGCCAATGCTTTACCACCGAGCAACCCTGATCCATCTCACCTTCAAAGCCAAAGGTCTCGGGTTCGATTCCCTTGTCCAGGTTGTCAGTTTGTACTTAAGAGAACTATAGTATCACTTTTCAGATTGGGTGGAAAACAAACAAAAACGCATGTATTTACCTCATAGTTTGTACTAAATGGTCCAAAACATCTTTTGTTTTTGCACCCTCTAATATAAAATAAAACTTATCAGGAGAAATAACCTCGGTTATTTTTATTTTCAGTCTTTTCTTGGGGGCGATATCTTCTGGAAATGTCTGTAATATCTCGTTATGAAGACCTTCACACTTTTTACTTTGGTCAATATCTTTCCATTGTAGTAATTTTAAAAAGTCTGGGTCCTGAAAACAAACCACACACTCTAATAACATTATTAGTGGATGTCTTAAGAATGTGCACACACATATATATGTCTGGATGTGTGTGTGTATGTATATATATGATTAGGTATGTATGTGTGTCTGGATGTGTGTGTCAATATGGGGTAATATATATATATATATATATATATATACACACACACATCCAGACACACATACATACCTAATCACGCCGTTCCCTAATGGGTTATGCAAGAAACTGTGCATATAGCTCAAAAAATAACAACACCGTACTTAATGCATCCTCACTAACTTTCTCCACACTTCCCTATCCTTGTATACTCTCTTCGCTTCAACAACATCCATACACCGAGTCATACATTATCTTTTATTCTTAAAACTCTTAATGTTTCTTTTTCACATATTTGTCAACAACATTTATCCACGTCTTACATGGTCTACCCCTTCCTTTCGATCCACACACTCTACCTTCATATATTTACTTCATCACACGATCCACACTCATCCTCTCAACATGCCCAAACCAACATAAGACCCTTATTTCATAAAAACCTATTGGATTCCCTTTCAAACAGCAATCCTTCAGCACCCATTCATCACTGACTCTGTTCATACCAGTTTTACCAAATACATTTCTTAGATATCTCATTCCAACCTCATTAAACTTGCATAGTTGTTTTCAAGGGCTGATTAACCACCTCTTAAATAATTTGGTTGATGTGACAAAATATAATTTAAGTGGGTCTAAGAAAAGTAGTTTAAAAAACTATCTAAAGTGTGAATGAACCTCCAAGTTCTTTTGAACAATATTTCAAGTGAATATACAGTATATGGAAGCATTTACAGGAAAAGTGGATAGAAACATATAAAATGGGACAAACACAATATAGCTTTTACAGTGAAAATAAGAACAAAGTTCACACTCAACAATGCTACCAGTGAAAAAATGGTTGCCGCTTGAAAAAAATTGATTGTTACCGCCCAATCCCCCGACCTAGGTTTCATTCTATTGGAACTCATTAGAGGGAGTATGACTTACACAACTCAACTTCCTAAAAGAGGAAACCAAAGAACATAAAAGGGGAAAAAAGGAAATTTATAAAGAATAATAGGACACTTAGGAACACATAGTATAATTTCCTGATAAAGCAAAAAGATGTTTTCCTTAAAGCAATATATGATAAATATTTCAAGTGAATGATTGTTAAAAAATATGATTACCTCATAGCAACTTTGCAACAAATCTGAGCAGAGGGATTTTTCCTCCTCACAGCTACAATCCACGAGTACTTCCCTCAAAGGGAAGGAGCCCTCACTCTCATCGAGCGAGTCACTACGGATGTAACCATTCAAACTACAAGTACTCCATCCGTTCTGTAGTGGAGTTGCTGTCTTTCTTTCGTTTGCTTCCACATCTGGAATTAATTTTCTTTTTAACTAGCCTTATCATCATTAAAAATTTAAATTATATCATAAAAGTTTAACAAATGATTTTAAATCAATTAAATACAACTTTTTATATACTGTAGTATGAAAAATGCAAAAGTCGTTGTTTGAAAAATTGGTGATTAAAATTTGTTTCCCAGCTTTGCTTCTCTTTCTTGCGGCGAGGTCACGCCAATATCGCGTTATGTATACATACATATATATTGTACCCGCTTTCTGCTATCCCAAAAACAGTAAAAATACAGTACAACAAAAACAGTATTTTGGGCCATTGTGAGGTTTACAATGTAACAAAAACAACAAGTTTTTTGTCAAAACTATTTCTGTGAAATGTTTTTTTTCCAATGCGTGAGTTATCAATACAAAAATATTACCACACAAGGGGGGAATGTGTCTAACACAAAGTTTATGGTTGATCAAATAATGGTCGAGTGAGAACATATGACAAACACATATCCACAGGCCCAGCATTCCAGGTTCCACTACCAATTCTAGAAAAAAAAATTGAGCTCAGACAAATATTTCAATACTAGGAAAATGACTCGTTTGTCAAATAATACGTTTTGAAACAAGGTTTAGGTTGGTAAATAATAGGTGGTCACACGGTATCTGACACCTTAGTTCAGCCAGTAGCGTGTCTGTTTAGTGAGCTAAGGGCCCCAGGTTTGATTCCCGGCATGGCCGAAAAATGTATAATTGGTGAAATGTGAGTTTACTCTTTCACAGTGATGAATTAACGTCCGGGGGCTGGTCGTTGTGCCTGTCCTAGTCTTAAGTTAAATTATTAGGCACATGAAGCTACAACAGGCCGGTAGTGGAAAATATGACTTGAATAAAAAACTGACCTAGGCCATAGGCTGGAAACAGTAATGGATGTAAAAGGTGGTCGCATGGTCTAAAGTGTCACTCTCGCAATAGACTGAACTGACGGGAGGTCAGGGTTCGTACGCTAGTCGGGTGTATTGAGGCTGGTTTTTCCTAAATGGTTTTACACACTCACTCTCCATGCAAATGAGGGTACAGTTCCTCTAAATTCAACCTTACTGAAACCTTAATACATTAGTGTAATTTAGTTCATATGCAAATAACCTGAACAGGTAGTGCGACGTGGTGCTAAAAAAAATTAAAATAATGATAAATAAAAGGTAATACATCAAAAAATACATACAAATAATATGAGTGGCATACTAAAAAAAAAGTCGATATAATAAAGACCAAGAAAGAGATAAGAGGAGCAGATAACAGCAAGTGTGTGAATGAGAGGAGAAGTATGGTGAAAGTAAAGAGGAATATAGAGGCATTTTAATAAACTGACTCGGCCACAGGCTGGAAACAGTTCGTCTGGAATATTGTCTCCCATCAACTCATTTTTTGTTCAAACAGTATAGATATGAAACCCACCTCGATGATTCAGGTCTCCATATTTGCTGTTCCAGAGCTCTACACCAAAACCTGCGCACACTGCAGAGCAAAAATACAAAATTATATCAGAATTACAGCAAATTTATTTATCTGTGGTTTTTCAGGTACTTAATGATTGCATTTAAAAATCTCTTTTAAAAGTGTGTTTCAACATAGGAATTATTAAATACTTAATCCAGGGATGGTGAACCTTATGGCATTGGAAGGCCACATGTTACTTCACGGATTCCTCATAAGGCTGCAAACCTAATGTTCAGAAATTGTTTCCAAAATATGAACCTTTGCCAATCAGAGATAAATTAATTGATAAGATTGGTTAATTTTTTTAACATTATGATTTAAAAATAAAGATTTTTTTAAAAATTTATTATTATTATTATTATTATTATTATTATTATTATTATTAGCACCGCGTCTTACTACCCGTCCAGGTTATACGCACTTACGCTAGTGTGTAAAGGTAGGGTGATTGTGAGATGAAATGGAGGACCTACAGTTTAACGTGGAATCCGAACCACGGTGGAGGCCTGGCATTCCACACATTCACAAGTTGTGATTAATACACGTCTTGTCAGAGGTGAAGGAAGGGTTTGGCAATCAGATAAATCTGTGCCGGGACCGAGGATTGAACCCCGGACCCCCAGCACAGAAGTCTGACACCTTACTCCTAGACCACAGGTCACCTTTTTTTTAAATTTAATTAATTAAAATGTATGACGTGAGAATGTATAGTTTAACAATGAAGATACATAAATGATTAAAGAAAATGTTCGAAAAGGCCGCATGGACACCTCAAAAGGCCACAGGTTCTTCATCCCTGACTTAATTTAAGGTGTGAGGTGAAGAGGGAATATTAAAGAAGTGCACCTGCATCAGTGATGGAAATGACGGAAATATCCTTATTGCACCAGCCGGAACATTGATTGTGAACTTCTGTCAACAGCAACTAAGTGCAACGCAAGTCTAACTCTTTGAGCACAGCTGCTCTTGTATTATTAATTTATTAGTGCTTTAAGTCGCCCAATTATTGTAGTATTTATTACCTGTTACCACTCCTTAAATGAGACTATTACTAAGGTAATCTCCTGGGGATTTCCAATCAAGGAAGTTAATGTGGAATGGAAGAGAACAGCAGTTATAAGTAGAGATAGGGTAAAATAGCATTCATTTTCAGTTTTTTTAGCATTAATTATTGGAAATTTATTGTTTTGTGGCATAATTTAGCATTTTGTAGCAAAATAAGGTAAAAATGTCTTTCGTCAATGTTTTTAGGGCCTATACAAAGGATTTATGATAAAAGCAACGACTAACAGAATGTGGCGATTAGCCGGATGGGCTGTGGAAGGCACAGGATGCAAGTAAAACCCGAGCTGAAGCACACAGACGAGTGAAACTCAATGATTTTTTAATCACTTATTTCCGCTGAAAAACATCGTTTTATATAAATTCTAAGCATTTTATTTAAATGCACAGCATTTTCAGGGAATTCGCGTCTATTTAGCTAAATAGAATAATTTAGCTAAAATACTCTCAAAATCACATTTTTCGCGTTAATTCGCGAAATAAAAATCGCTTTAAACACTTTCAAATGCCATGAAACGCAAAGAAAACTTATAAATACCCTATTTTCGACCCTTTTTTTTTCTTTTCGCGTTTTTCGCAAAAGCGAATTTACCCTATCTTTAGTTATAAGGTCTGGATTATTTCAATTTTTATGATTAAAAAAACCCCGCAAAAATGCGTCGTTCCCTTCCACCACTCCCTTAGGCATAAAAACAGCCCGCTAATGATTTCAGCCACGGAAGAAACAACAAGAGTCCTTTCATATAATTCTCTTGCACACACATAAAACCTCGTTAAATAGTGTGATTCATATTCAAGGCTAAGGCTGACCTGCTTCTGCAACAAGAGTTCTTGGTATGGGTCTCCTGGCGTCAAAGAAAAACCACTCACTTACGCTCTTCTTGACACAGTGGAAAATTTCAGGCATGTGACGTACCATTTCAAAGATGCTCATATATCCCCAATGGGTGTAGTCAAAGTGAGACCCAAACTCTTCCTGTAAATGAGAAATGTATTTTTTTTTATAAATACAAATTGCAAATCTGAATTTTACATCCATTACTTTTTCCAGCCTTTAGCAGTTTTTTTATTCAAGTGATATATTTCCCGCCACAGGCTGGAAACAGTTGACGATGATCATGATATTAAGTACAGCCCTTTAATTTCCTCCTAATCTGCTTCGGTGGCTACATGTCCAAAGGTGTCACTCTCTTGATAAACTAGACTGGTGAAGATGGAAATATTGGGGTTTGAATCCCAGTCGGGTGTATTGTGGGTGGTTTTCCCTAAATGGTTGTCCACTCTATCTTCAGACAAATTTGGGTACACTCCCTCAAAATTCAAACTTCCTAATCCCTAACACATAAGCGTAATTAGTACATATTTGTATAGCCCGAGCAGATAATAAGACGTAGTGCTAAAAAAAAACCTGCACATTTCAGAAACAAGAGCCAAACAACGGCTGTTAAAAGACAAAACGTTCCTGCCTAATGGACTGGGACTCAGAGAACTACCCTCACCAAAGATGCCTATCTAGCAAGAGGCTCATTAGCATGTGGTTAGCCACCCAATACCATGACAGGCAAAACGTCTGGCACCCATAATGGGAAACAGTTACCCCATCCCAGAGCTTAATTAACCCACTGCAGACGTACCCTCGGCTGTTCGAACCACCAACATTTGTCTGTCAATGACCCAGACCTCTGTGAGTATCTTAGCAACCCCTCCTCCCCCTCGCATCTTGGCTACAGGGGTGGGAGTCATAACGGAGGTAGTCAGAAACTCAGCCTTAAGGTTTGTTAAAGTTTGTTAAAGTTTCCCCAAGGCTTTGCCCTAAGTTGCCCAGCAGGGACCTGGTACGCACTGCCAACTGCTTAGTGTGTGGCGAGTGAGGTGGCCCTCACCTTCCCTCATCCCCAAATATATTGTGTGGGCCTCGAGAGTCAAATGCGGATGTCACAAGGGATCAACACGTCCGTTCCCAATGAGCAATCAAACACACTATTCATGTGGTTAGCCAAGCAAGTGTTGTCCAGCGATCAAACAGATCTTTAAATCATAATAATAAAAGAATTATATAATTAATAGTACAATGTAGCTTCAAAGCTCTGAAACTTAAACTTGGCTTTGCAACAAATATCAGCTTAGTTTCAAATGTATAAAAATTATAATGATGAAATATCAGCTTAGCTTCAAAAAATTCTCGCTTCGACAATCACGAAGCTTCGCCAATTAAGATAACGACAGCTAAGATACTCAAATTATGGTCAATTATTGCCATTTTGAGCTGCTAAAAATTAATATACATACGACAAATTCTTAAGTAATAGAATTCCAAGTTGTGATATTAACTAGATTTATCAGAATAAAACCAAATATTAGAAAATAATTGTGCAATAAAATATTTTTTAAAGTAATTTCAGGCCATAAAAACATATAAATAACATTAATATAATTTTTTTAAAGTATAAAACAACTACCAAAAAATATTTGAACTTCGATTCGTCATCAAGAATATTTCATATTTTATTTGCTTCGAATTAAAAAAGTGGACTTAGCACACCCTTTATCCGACAGTTTCAAAAACTCGGTCGGTAGCTTGTCTGCCTATTGAGCTAATGGTCCCAGGTTCAATTTCTGGCATGGCCGAAAAATTTATCATTGATGAAAATCTGGGTTTACCCTTTCACAGTGACAAATTAACTGCCGGGGACTGGATGTTGTCCCTGTCCTAGTCTTAAGTTAGATTATAAGACATGAAACTACGACAGGTCCAGCCAGCCGGTAGTGGGAAATATATGGCTTGAATAAAAAACTGACCCAGACCACAGGCTGGAAACAGCCATAACTGTAACTTAGAACACCTCTAATGCAATGACTACATCTCTACAACATACTGGGCTTTACCATATCATATACTTACCTTGTACAATTTGGCAAAGTTATTAAATAAGATCCCTTCTGGATGTCTTGAAAGTAAGGTTCTCATAAAATCTTTCGTTCTATCGTCCACATGCAAAGCATTTTCAGTGACAGGTGGATCGTCAATTTTCTTATATGTCAATTTCTCACCCTGACAACGTTTCTGTGGTTCACCTATAAAAAAAATTAATTGAAAGTATGACATTTTGTGACATATTTTGTTCCAGTTAAATGTTTTAAGTTGTTTTTAACATATTTCTTTTTTCCGCTGATTAGCTACTTTTGACTAACAAAGGGCTGATTAACTGTACCTTGAGAGTTGTGAAGATCTGCAGGGAACACTGTATTATTCCTCACAAACAGGATGTGATTGAGGTACTTCTCCAACAAACCTCTCGTACCACAGTCAAGTCCAAATTCCAACAGTGTCTGGCCATTCTTCAATAAAGTCTGCAGCTCTGTTAGCTCAACGCCCTAAAAAAAAATCAAATTTGGAAACTCTACTATATATTAAAGTGTACATATATGATACCAATTGTTCGTCCTAGTCTACAAATGAGAAGTTGAAGGCGAAAACAAGGTAATTACAATTTCCATGGAGCAGCATGCGGCGTTACCGTACCTGATTTGGTGGCCATATGGTCTAAGTCGTCACTCCCGTGCTAGGCTAGACCACCGATGGCGGGGAGATCGAGGTTATAATCCCGGTCACGTGTACTGAGACAGGTTTTCCCTAAACGGTTTTCCAATTTAGATTCAGGCAAATGCGGGTATACCTCCTCTAAATTCTAAATTCTTTATTCCTAACTTATTAGCGTAATTAGCACATAGGTGTATAACCTGAACAGGTAGTAAACAAAAACATGTGGTGTGAATATACCTGGTGCCGATCCTTGACAAACTTGTACAACGAATGTTGAATCTCGTGAGGAACAAACACCTTCCTGTGCAACTTGAGCTGCAACTCTACAGATGTGATCTTCCGATGAGGATTCTCAGTGGTTGTGTTCGCCCTCTGGTTCTTGATCAGGTGCTCAATGTGCTCACTCTTGTTATTCACAGACGCTTTCACCGTGATCTTACCACTCTCATCGTGGATCACCTACAGAAGGACTGAATTGATGATTGCAAGGATACAAACTAATGACCTTTAGTATAAAGGATGTACAAACTAATGGCCTCTAGTATAAAGGATGTACAAACTAAGTTGTGAATATTTAGATTATGTAAAATAAAATATAGGGGCTAGACTACAATGAAATAAAAAGCAATATTATTTTTAATGTGTATAATGTTTAGCGGGATGAATCTTTATCAGCTCGCTTTTAAAGTGTATATGTAGGCCTATGTATGATTGAGCACACATTTTTTTTTACAGGGGCTATTATATGCATGATTGGATAAAGTTCAGAGCCTCTACACATTGATTTTTTACAAAATGAACATTTAGATCACCTTTAGAAAATATAAACATATTTTTGTCTGTCAGTATTGATAGCAGTGTATAGCTCAAATAGGTAGTAAGATGCGGTGCTAAAAAAATATATATATATTGCTAGCATCTTACTGTGTTATTAACTTATTACATAATTTAAAAGTACCGGTATTGATAATATCTATCTAGTTAACAGCTGCAGACAACATGAAGTCCTTTATGAATACATGACAGAAAATTTAGTAATTTTTTATAGCTGTCGGATATGTCCATTCTTAATAAAATTGGAGTAGACCTGCTGTATTTCCAACCTTCGGTTCATTTCCCTTCCCTGCCCATCCTCCAACCCCCCAGGGTACAATGAAGCCGTGATTGAATAAATTGTATACACAGTGCACTTGTGTAGAAAGTGGTGGTACTACTTGGTAGCTACACCGGGACAAGAGACTGGTTAGCTGTCGATAGAGTGGTTGGCATATAAAGCCAGATAGCCAGGGTCATGAGTTCAAGGTCTTATTTCCCCATCAATAAATACAGACACCTTAGTAAAGAAACACATATAATTTATGGAAAAGATTTATAAAAGTAACATTGCTCACAAGCCGGTGTGTAGTAATGTTTCTGTGTTTTCTATTTACCTGTATATATATATATATATATATATATATATATATATATAAAAAATATTGATTTCCCAAATAAAATCCATTCAAATAAATAAAACAAATCCTGACTAGGTGCCATTTTTCTGCATCTACACAAACCCTCCATCAGAACGTCATCTGAAAGCTGTGTTCGTTTCAAGTCTAAAACTACTTTAAAAAATGTATCAAAAAAGGTTAGCTTCTCAAATGAATGTAACAAACCTGAAAATCCTGTGGCATAGAATTCAGAAGATCTAGCAGTGTCCCATATCCGAACTTGAAGTGAGGGATGTCCTTCCCTACCAACCTTTTATAATCTCTTTCGACATCTTCTGGGGTCATTTGCCGGGGCTGTGGTGATGAAATCACTACAGCTCGCAATGTTTTTGTTAACTCTTCTTTTTGAAGAGTAAGATCTGTCATATTGACCAAGTGTCTAAAGAAGATAAAAAATAGGAGAAAAGTTAAGTTTTTTTATTATCATGTCTTACTACCTTTTCAGGTTATATGCATATATAATAACTTTAATAACGAGGTAGGGATGGATGAGGAAGGAAGCATCTTATAGGTAATCTACCCACATTTGCCTGGAAGGAGAGTGGGAAACTATTTAGGGAGAACCAGTTTTGGTAGACCCAACCGGAATTCAAACCCCAATCTCGTCATCAACAGGCCAATCTAACACGAGAATGATGCCTAAGACAATACGGCCATTGAAGCGAGTAAATATTTTATAATATCAAGACAATTGCATAAATAAGGTGATTTATGTGTGTTAAACCTACTATTTAAAATAGTAAGAATTAAATCCAAACATTTTATTAATTCGTATATTTACAATACTGTAGCATAATAAATTGATTCAGAATTAGGGGGTAAATACAAAATCTAATATTTGTTTATAAACCACTATGTTCAATGTTGTTTATGGTCAAGTGTTGTCATTCGCCAAACGCCAACTCTAGCTGATCAAACTTCCCGACCTCGTAATTTTTTTTTTTTTTTTGATAGAGATGTGTAGCTCGCGAACTAATAGCCTAAATTGAACTGTTCCACTAGCTGACCTTACTCGCTTCCTTGATGATGAATTTTTTTATATTGAACTAAAAGAGTTTGAACGTAAATGATTTAACTATAAATGAACAGCTTATTTCAACGAACCGAATCACTTTAAAATATTTCCTTCCCAACATTAAACTATTCTTCCCATCTCTTCTACAAATACAATAATAATTATTTTAAAATGTATTTACTTACTTTATGGCCTTAGGAACTTAAGTTAACTGTCGGACTTAAAAAAGTATGCCACACATCCCAGTCTCATAGGTTCCATCATCCTCATGTTGCGGGTAGAGTATATGGCCTTTAAAGGGTAGCTGTGATCATGGTAAAATGTTGAATCACTCAAATATTTTCAATTTGTACATCACGTACATTTCTTTTTGTATAATGTATATTATAAAATCACGTAAACAAGTAGTAAATAACCCGAACTAGTTAAGCTGAAGGAACAAATTTTAACTACTAGTTCGCTGAAACTACTAATCTCTAATTTGATAGTTTTGGTTTTAAATGATTGATTTTCATAATTGATTAATAATCACTAAACAGTAAAAAAAATATGCAAAATTGTATTTATAGATTGTATTACTTTTGTTTCTATCAGAGATAAATATAACTTTTTTTAATTTTTATGAGAATAAAAAAGCAAATGAGAGACAAAGGTTTATTACTTTGTAGCTGACAGAGCCACCTATGATATAATTTATGGACTATTTTTACCAATACCAAATAGTATATAAAGTCTGTTCATCGTAGGAATTGTTTTCTGAAAGGTCTTTTTCCCTACCAGAAATCTATTATATAGTAGGATATTAGTAGGAAAAAAGACCTTTCAGAGAGTAATTCCTACCGTGAATGGAATATAGCTTTATACACAGATGGCTATGTAAGTAATAACTATAAAATTTATTACCGCTTTTGACATACCAAATAGTACATACTACATAGTGTAATTCACAGATGGCTCTGTTAGTAATAACCACAATCTACAAACTACAATGGGCTATTTTGACATACAGTAGGTATCTAATATTACATAACTTGATTTAACAGATGAAACTGTAAGTAATAAAATTATAAATTATGAACTCTTTTGACCAATACTAAACAAAACATAATATATTGATTCACGGATGGGTCTCTGAGTAAAAATAACAATAATTATAATAAAGTTTCCGAGTAATAATTAAAGCAGAGCCAAAGCCCACAGTTCTGTAACTTTTAATTATTGACGAACAATAATATCTATCAACATAATTGTATATAAATCATGAAGCATTACATGTGTGCAAATAATAGCAATTATGCTCAAAACATACCCTAAATAAACTTTTCAAAGCAAATTGATTGGATAAATTGATATGAAAGTAAATTATGCTTGCAGCAAAACAATCACTAAAGTCAGCTGATCAGACATATCTCTTACCTATCAAGATGTTTATGTGAGCTTTTGGTGAAATTAAATTTTTTTTGTAGAAGATAGTGGTTTTACAATCTAGATTATTTTACGAAAATATTGATAAGTTTTATATGGGTGGACCTTAACAATACAATAGTTAATAATATGAGGTTGAGACATGTAAAGCCATTTTAAGCAATGTAAAGAGAATAGACTGCTTGATTTTAAACAAAACATTATGATGCAACAATATCCTATCACATAGGTAAGTAAATGATTAACTGTCTAATAATAGTAGAGAAACCAACTAATAACTGTATTTATATTGATATTTTCTTAACTTCTGTTTGTTGATTGTGGATATTAATGTGTTGGAATATTATTATCAGTCATGAATATAAAATGTTCATTATAGAAAGAAAAGAGGCAACAGAGGTGTCTAGGCCCCCCCCCCCCCCCACACAAACTATTGAGATAATAAAAAATAATCACTTTTGGCTCTATAGATTGTCATCATATTAAAATCTTTATAAATTAACTGTAGTTTTATATATCCTATCAATTTTTATTTATTTATGGCAAAGAAAAAATTCAAACTTTTATTTTTCAAAACTTAAACAACACTCCTAGTTTAAATACTATGGTGCACCGTGGTGTTTGTTTAATCTACTATGCATATCATTATGTAGTCATGATTTCACGGTTAACTTTTACTGGTTTGTTAATTTAATTTTTAATCAACTTCCAGCCATTTTTGGAAATAAAATTTATAATTTAATTTTTTCTGAGTTTTCACATTATTTTGTATTCTTATCAAGACACACTAAAAACAAACGAAAAATATGTTTGGTTTTAAAGGAATCTAATGTATTATTATCTAAATAATATATTTAATGTTGAGCTTATAACAGTTAATTTTGTACCGGTTATGAAAAATTTAATTTCGTAATGTTGAAATGAAAAATATTGGTTTAGTGTCAGGAGCCTCCACAGCTCTAAATCCAATCCTGGTCAAAAGTAAATATAATAAATCTGAAGTAATATTTTGGCTACACCACATCTACTGCAGCCCTACAAATTATGCATTTAGGGTACACTACATAAATATATCACAGTTCTTTTGACAAGATGTTAGGTTGTTTTTTTGGTCTAAATGTTCATCATAAAAATAATACAAAACTGGTATTATTTTAGGTTAGCATCTACTTCTGCAACTCCTCCTGAACTCCACAAGAGGAAATGTGGAGATATCTCAGTCATGGGACATCTGTGAAATTAAGAGACGCACTATTTACGCCTTCATGAATATAAGTGGTAACATATCTCATTTTAAACTTTTTATGACACATTGCACTCAAAAAATTAAATAGGTCTATGGAATGCTTAGGTGGTGTCGGAGTTGACTTGGCTTTGTGAAACAGAAGGCATAGGCTTAAATAATTAATTGAGGCAATGTTTAATCTTTCAAAGGTTGTTTGGTTGATTTATAATGACCAGCACACTAGAGTTCTTCCATTTTCCTTCTTGCACCCAAGTAGCGATGGGTTAAATCATTGTCCCTTAGATGTCCTTTGACCTAGATATGCCTGATGGCTAAATTGTCGTCTTTAAAAAGTAATGGCTCAACACCTTAGGTGAGCTAGTAGCGTTGACTACTAAGCTAAAAGTTCCAAGTTTGATTTCTGGCATAACAGAAAAAAAATTATAATAATTGGTGAACTTTGTTTCTCCTGGCACGCTAATTAATTAACTGCCAAGGGCTGGGTGTTTTGTCTACTATGAATTTAAATTAGATAAATTATTTGCTGATATATAATCATTCGGTTCAGAAAGTGCACATTAACTGCCTCAAGTAAAGAAAAAATGATTGATGTTTGTCAGAATGAATAGTCAATATGAGCGACCATCATAAGTTTGAATGTAATGGTTATTGTTTAAAACTGGAGAGCTATTTGTTCTGGTAAATTTTCATCTATAATTTTCTCCTCATAGCTTTATGATGACACCGATGACCACTCAGAGCACCCTACCATACGAGCTGATTCTCAAAATATTTCTTTGTCTTTCAATCGAGGATCTCCTAAGAGCGCAGCGGGTCTGTCATCGGTGGCAACAAGTGTTCCAAGATGATCCGCTGTGGAAAAGTGTTTGTTTCGAGCCACCCCCGCAAATGGACATACCTTCGATTTGCTACATTTTAAAACAATTGCCCAAACTAAGGAATTTTACTCTCCTAAAGACGGTAAGTTTTTATTCTTCTTTTGGCAATCCAGACTTGGAAATTCTTATCGATACCCTTGTAAAATACTGCCCAGAGTTGAGGAGTTTGAAGTTCCACGATTCGCAAAGGATGAGGCCTTTACATGTGAGTGCCATTCGTAAAAACTTTGTTCATTTAAGAAATGTCCACATCTGTGTTGATGATATAGTTACAGAAGATGTTGACTCGTTGAACATTCGTAAACTGAGCTCGTTCCATAATTTAAACAGCATATCCTTAATGTGTTCGATGTGGCCAAAAGATCGATCCTGTTTCCAGCCCATTGCTGAGGGATGTCATGCGTTGAAACATTTTAGTGTCGGTTACATCAGTTCTGTGAGTTTGGAGTATCTTTTGGAAAGGAAAAAAGATCAACTGATATCGTTAACATTTGGATGTTATGATATGAAATCTAGCACGATCGAAATGCTTGGAAAATGTACCGCCTTACAAAACTTGAATATGGACATGTTCTTTTCAAACGACGATTTCAGTCTAAAACCTATTAGAAAATTAACTAAACTTAAAATGCTCGCACTTAAAAATTTTGAAGACCCTGGAAGAGAAATATTTAACATGTTTGATGGCGAAGGTTTCCCCCATCTCCAAAATCTTCACATATTTTTTTATTCATTAAATAGTAATGATAGTTTTGATACTCTTTTTGAAAAGTGTCCTAATGTAACATATTTGTTCCTTGAAACATACAGTAGCGACGCGTTACCTAGGCAGTTTCAAAACATTCACAGACTAACAAATTTGCAATCCCTCCAGTTACAAGGTTTTAGCAACTTTTCAGACGAAACGATGAATGTGAGTGTTTCAAAATGTCGTCGACTAAGTTATTTCCACTTGTCTGGCTGTGATCGCTTGACGAACAAAAGTTTGGAGTATTTAGTGAAATGTGTGTACCTGAAGGAAGTTGTACTTGAGGGCTGCTCACAATTGACCGGGTCCAACTTTCATTTAATACATGACAAACTCAAACGTCTAACTCGTATATCACTACTTTTATGTAACACTATGTGCAAGGAGAGTTTACAGGAGTTAAGAAAACAAATGCCTCACCTCACAGTGACATCTACTGGTATGTTTGTGAAGTAACCGGCTTTTATTCATGGTCAAGTATTGCCAAAAACAACAAAACACGCAATCATAATCTTGAATTATTTAGAAGATTTCAGACAAGAGAACTTGATGGTGTGCGTATTTGTGACCTGTCGACATGTTTATAACGTATTTGTTCCTGATCTGAAAATAGGTAACCCAGTAGAGAACAACTTTACACATTCATTTCATTGTTGTGGGTCTAATTTAAAAACAAAACTTTTTTTTAAAACATATTTAAATAATTTACAATCGACTGATTGTATTATTTTTACAGGCTTTAATGTGTACACTTAGGTTACCCTGAAAGGTAAACTTACTGTGCTTGATTCCACTATGATGTAGCTTACAAGCAGGGCGCGGATTTTGATGAAAGGACATTAAAAAAAATTGTCGCATAAGTCATAAGTACAAAAAAACTCTGTATATTTTATAGGTCATTATTTTGTCATTTTGGAATCTAAGATCATATTTTCTTGGTTTGCATAATTTTTTAGGCATTTTTGAGTCTTTTTAAGCAATCCATGTTGAATAAGTGTATTTTTTAAATAGTATCAATATTTTATAAATTTATAAATACTCAAATATAATTTATTTCACCCCACGATTGTCTTAATGAGAAGATAATGCAGGCAATGAATTTTATATCCTCCTTGCCTGTCTGGTTGTAAAATACACATTCCTGTTGGTAACTAGACTGGAGAGGGTTGCGTTGGGAAGGGGTAGATATTACTTCTGAAGCAGATATTTGTAAATATTATATTCAGGAGGATGTGAGAGTTTAGTTGAAAAGACATTTCATTGAAGTCTAAATTATTTTTAGTGATCATCAATAAATACTTTAAAATTGATTTTACAACAATGGAAAATGTTAAGTAAGATCTTTAAAAAAATATTTATTTTAAAACAAAAATGTGTTAATTGAAAAACTACAAATTGACTTGATCACACCCAAACAAAAATATGTGCTTACATTATAACTCTTGGAGGAACAAAGTGAAACTAATGTATTATCATCGGTGATTATTTGTATTTACAAACAAGAAAATGAAGTACCTATATACATTTTGAAATTATTTATTTTATAAAAAATACGTTTGGTTGGTTGGAATTATCTCTGTCAGGTCCTTAATTATCTTACTACATTGTAAAATCAATTCTTTTTTTATAAATATTTTTATTTTTGTAACATTAGAGCTTCTATTTTATAAGTTAAAAAAAAAGTTTTTGAAAGAATCCAGTTATTCTAATTCACAAGTAAAGTACTGGATTGAACATTTCTTTTATGTAGCCAACTTTATTTACTTTACTAAATCCCAATTTTATTACAAATGTACAGTACATATCTGATGGCTAGAAAAAGTTACTAGATTTACTTTCATGTATTCAGACGCCACGTCATGTGATCTGCAATTTTTGATATACTATCAATGCCTATAAAATAGCAATGATAATATCGTAAAATGTTATCAATGTTGGCGGTAAAAAAATGTGCATATTTTATTAAAAGTATTCCAAATGTTCATATGTAAGAAAATCAATATATACAATGTGTGAGCATTTAATCATGTTCTAGAACTGTAATTTATTATATTCAGACGAGGTTATTATTATTATTATTATTATATTATTATATTATTATTAATTATATTTTATTTTACTATCATCATCATCATCATCATCATCATCATCATCAACAAAGTCAACCTCTTTGGTCTTGGAGTAAAGTGCTTGCCTCAGGACTCTGATGTTTGTGGATTCAAACCCAGCCGAGGTCGACGGATTTTTCTGGAGAGATAAAAATCCGTAGTACAATTTCCTATGTCCATTGTGGTATGTAAAAGAACCTTGGAGTGCATGTGAAAAATACCTTTCCAGTAAAATTTGTAGGCTCTTTCTCTCTCGCTCATAGACATTCTTGTGTGCTGATATAATCATTTGGTTCAGAAAGTGAATTTTAACTATGTCATATTAAAAATAGAAAATTAAAATCAAACAACAACAAAATAAAATACATTAAGTCCAAAAGGATTCCTCTATGTTAAGAATGCATAATTTGGAATAAGTCAAATGAAACAAGTGGCTCACAATAAAATATGTTTTCTTTGTTATTTATTAGAGTCTTATCTCTCTCTCTCTCTCTCTCTCTCTCTCTCCACACACACACACACCAGTAATATTTGAAGATAAGCTTGACACATCATCTTTAGCACCAAGCGAGATAAGACACCACTCATTGATGTGAGGCACAGCACATAAGCTAATTGTTCTTGAGCCACATTTGTTTATCGATTTCACTGTCTTGTGTCATGGAGGGTTGACAGGATGAGAAGAGCTTGTTTAAACTCTACCTGTGATATGTTCGCCCCCACTCAGTCTCCATTTGACCATACATGCTCTGCACTACATACATCACATTAGAATGTATTTTCATCGGTGCCTGGCACAATTAATGTTCTATAAACGATGAAAACAAATCACAGATACATTTTCAACAAACTCTGCTTATACCAATAACACTTCGCGAGATAGATCAATTTGATGTGTTTCATTCTCACAAGTAACAGGTTTAAGGGGGGAGGGGGCTTGAAACATGCGAAACGATACCTTTTATTCTATGACATATTGATGTGGAAACAGTTTCGCCTAAGGATGTGTCCAATACAATTTGCTTCGTACCAAAGAATCACATCCAAAATGGTTCTCTTTTACCCACTCTTCTTAGGACCTCAGCACCACATTTCAAAACTCTCCAAGTATTTCTTTTCCAGCTTCATTAGCTTCTGATCAATACAGTATGATGCTCCAAATGTAGCATTTCATCAGTTTCTTCTTAAGTTCCAAACTCAACCTGCTGGTCAACGGTAACTTATTCTTGTTGAAAGCTTCCTTGGCTGTGGCGATCCTCCGCCTGATTCCTTGGTGCAGTAGGCATCCTTCGTCAGCAAACTTCCCAGGTACACGCTTTCCAACTCCTCGGTTCGAACGTTACTCTGGGTTTCGAAGTCAAAGTAGAAGGAGATTTGACTTTGGACTTAGACTTTGACATTTCAAAGCTTTGTACACCCTTATTTATAATATTTTTTAGTATAAATATGCTTTTATTTAATACCAATCAATGCTGAAATACCAGCACAAGTAGTCAATTGTTTCATTAATTTTAGAAGCAATATCTTAGAAAATCAAATTTTTATTCACACATTTTCTTACAACATTAAAACTCTGGACAACATGTTCAGTAAAAAAAGTTTTTTATAAATATCTTGTATTAGAAACATAATACTATATTTTATACATTATGTAATCTAATTTGAGAGGGGTGGAGAAATACTGAAACTTCAGTTGTCTGCATCATTCCCCAAAAAAAAAAAAACACTTTAATATCAATCTTGATGTACAGTATATATATATTTACTGCATGACTTTCACCATTTTGATGTTCATGATGGGCTTCATATGTTTTGTTTGTACGTTGAAGGTAGTAAGAAAGTTAGAAATCCAGTGACTGCAACAAATACATAATGTGAATGTATTACGATATGATTTAATTAAAGTGCACAAATTTCATGTTCCAAGTTATTTGAAACTAACATTCTACATTTGAAATGCATCAATTAAAACTTTATTGTATTATTTTTGTTAAATGTAGGGATGTGTATTTTGAATACAGTATATTAAAATCATAACAATGTATTTGTCAATGTTGAATAAATGAACCGGTTTATTTTAATCACAGTATGTGTGTAGAAATATTATTTTTGCTCAGCATATTCCCTACTTTGCCTGTAATAAAATAATGACCCGCCTCTGTGGCGTAGTTGGCTAACGCGCTAGTCATGTTGAGCCCGACTGCCGAGGACGGGGAGATCGAGGTTCGAATCTCGGTCGGGTGAACTGGGGGTGGTTTTTCCTAAATGGTTTTCCACCCTCTCTCCACGCAAATGCGGGTTCACTTCCTCTATTCAACCTTCCCAATTCCTAATCCATTAGGGTAATTAGTACTTAAGCGTATAACCCGAACGGGTAGTAAGACGCGGTGCTAAATAAATAAATAAATAAAATAAAATTATGTGTGCGTGCGTAAAACAGAAAATAGGCCCAATATAAATTATTGGCAAACAAGACCCTACTGTCTCAATTTTGGACTGGAACCAAATTTGACTCAATTTTTGACATTTTTTGGTTGTACACCTAAAAATTCAGGATTTTGAAATGCTAATTGTGTAACAATTTTGACAAACTATAACTTTAAAGATTTTCATTTCAAGGGCCATAGCACCCGAGGGAAAAACTAAGCATGTTCCTTTTCCGAGAAAAATAAACAATAACTGTTTAGCAGCAAAATTATAAGCATGTGTGAAGGTGATGTACAGTTCAATTTTCATAGAAAGGACATTTTAGAAAATACAAACATTTAACTATATTATTAGTGTTATTTTATATGTATTGGTAATATCTATTAAAACTGACACATGTAGAACACATAATTTGATGTATGAATACATGAAAGTAGATCTAGTAATGCTTCTAGCTTTCAGATAAGGCTCTTCATATGAACATTGAACTGTAAATTTGTACATAATATATTACCCACCTAAAGCCGTTCCAGCAAATATAAAGAAGATTGAATCGCAACTTAGTTCTAGAAGTGCTGCCAACAAGATACTGCCGCAAATCGTGCCAATCCGACCAACCATGAGAGTCAAACTCACTGCCATTGCCCTGCATTCAATAAAGGTTAGTTTAGTTCAGAACCATGCTCTAGGGATATTTAAAAAAACACTTGATTTGTGCTGGATAACACTTCTTTAAACTAGGTTTTAAGCCTGTCTATGACATGTTAATATTATAGCAATACTACCCAATTTAACCAAACCTAACCAATTGCTATGTTCTGTTATCATGATATATCAATAAATTATAAAGCTAGACACATGTTCTGGCGAATTAAAACATTTAAGTTGCTCCTACTGTAAAGATATACATATAAACTCTGTTAGATTTATTGAATAAAACAATACATTAATTGGGATGTGGAAAGGCAATGATATCTTCTGACATAATTTTGTTTTTATGTTAGCGAGTATGTTAGTGTATTTATACTTTTAAATGCCTTTAAAATGCTGATTTTATTTTGATACATATTAGGTATATACTAAAATAAAATAAGTATTTTATTATGTCCCTACTTGTGTTGGGGCTTTATTTAATATTGTTGTTATCCGTTTCGGTATCCACATGGTTTATGGCGCTAGTCTCGCAATAGAATAGACTGTTGTTGATGGTGAGATCATGGTTCAATCCCGGTTGGGTGAACTGAGTGTGGTTTTCCCTAAATGGTTTTCCACACTCTTCCTACACAAATGTGGGTACACTTCCTCTAAATTCAACCTTCCTCATACCTACCCCATTAGCCTAATTAGTATATACGTGTATAGTCCGAATGGGTAGTAAGACTTGGTGCAAAGTATATATATATATAGTTGCTGGCAATGGCGTCTTTTATTTATTTTTAATTTAACCTGCCGAATAAAATTTTCTCAACACTAAATTTACATAATTTACATAATTTACATAATAGCTTTTAGAAAATACAAACATTAATTTTAAAACGCGGATAACGTCATGTTCATAGTTTTACCATTAGTAATGGATGTTTTAATAAAGTTTTAATATTTGGGGAGAGGTAAAATAATATTGGTTACACATATTATCGTTATAACATGTAGTGATGTTTTTACACTCTTTAGAAATCATATGGTCTTACATATACCGCCAGAGATAACTTCATATTTAATCTAATGGTAAGTAAAAATTAATTTTAGAAAAAGTAACTTTATTGTAATTTTGAGGTACTTAAAACTGTGCCTAACTATAAATTAACAGCATTAAGATGGAATGAAAGGTAACGGAGTTGAGGCCAATATCTTTCCATTTATTATTTTTTCTGGGGGGTGGGGGTGTGAAGGAGAAGTTAATATTACTTCAGCAGATACATTTAGTTTAATTTTCTACACATAATAACCTTCAGAGCTCTTGAATAGTTGTCATGGGTATCCTATAATTTTGTAACCTTTTCTCTTTATTTAAAAGTTTCTCATCAAACCATTATGCCCATGACAGATATTCAAGAACTGTTAATATTTAGAAAATTAAACTAAACATATCATCCGGGGTAATAATTTATTTATTTTTTCCAAAAAGTGTTTTTTATACAAAAACTACAATAATACTTGTGCTCTTCCAACCAACCTTTACACATTAAAATAATTAAGGTTTAGATTCAATTTGGGGAAAAAAATAAATAAATATTACAAATATTATGTCCTCTTAATCTACAAATTTAACTTATGTTCTCAATTTCAGAGTGTTTAGTTTTTACTTTTTTCTTCACGTGCAATCATTCTAGCTGGTGGCTATGATTGTTTATTTCAATATTTGACCTGTACCTAAGATTCGTGGGAAATATGTCGATAACGATGCTGTTGAGGGCCCCCACGGTGGCAAGATGAAAGAGTTGTACATGGAGGCGAGTGCGATGGCCCAAATAGGTGTGACCACAAAATACAGCCCAATCGCACCAGATGTGGCCACCAACACACACATATCTGGACAAAGGAACATATTTTTACTAGGTCTGACAATGCACTTCTTAGAAATGGAGATTGGTTCTAGTGGCATACAATATTATTAGTAAACCCTACGGTGGCCGCATGGTCTAACGCGCTACTCTCGTGTTGGACTAGACTATCGATGTTGGGGAGATTGTGGTTCGAATCTCGGTCGAATGTACCGAGGGAATATTTTTCAAAATGTGTTTTCTACTTTCTCTCAACGCAAATGCGGGTACACTCCCTCTAAATGTAACATTCATAATCCCTCAAACCATTAGCGTAATTAGTACATAAGTGTACAACCCTAACAGGTAGTAAGACACTGTGCTAAGAAAAACTAAAATATTATTGGTGATAAAACAAATGAAAGAATAGAATTAGTTGTAAGACTTGTACGAAGGAAGCTATTACTATTATTTTTACTATTTAAATAAATTTTGTATAACGTAGTCGAAAGAAGAAAAAATGTGTTTGGTAAATTCGAATGTTCATTTAAATTAAGTGTTAACTATTTAATATAGAATGCATAGCACTTTTGAAAAGATATTCAACAATTGTTGATATCACCATGTGAAGAAAATTAAACTATACGTTTCTATGGAGAGATATTTTATTTCATTTTGGCAACAAAAAAATGTTATGCTATATTTATTT